>CM031242.1:92994997-93594997 GCA_018340775.1 Taxus wallichiana var. yunnanensis
GTATTATCTGAATCGAGTATTAATCCTGAGTATAATTGGTTCTTGCATGCCTAATTTCATTATGGTTATAATTTAAATTTGTTACTCTTTAGATCTAGATATGAACATGCACTTTGTAGAATTATATATTAATTATGGATCTGAATGCATTAAGCCTCCATCATGCTAACATCCTAAAAAAACAACCCTAAAGAGGAGCCTTATACCTTTGCATACTTTGGGTGAGTGCTTAGTCTTGGCCGAGTGATGTGTCACCACACCTGGGCTTTTAGTGGTAGATTCTATATTACATCATTAGTTCATTGCGGGGACCTTTTTTTAGTTTTTTTCAGGATGATTTGCAATGAAGACCTGCTGGTTAACTCTAGAAAATGTTGAGGAGTGGATATATGATCTAGAAGAATAATATGCACAGAGGTTCAACACTAGATCTAAGTTTAACTCACACACATGGGTGGAACATAATTTGTATAATAGTTTGTATGAGATCTTCTTCGCTATCTTTCCAAAGTAGAGTTGTATGAGTGGCTAATTGCTTATGTTTCAAAAAGGAATTGGAGGTATCGCACACTTGTTTGGACACAGGAATAAATTTAGGCCTTCTATGATGCTGATCTAATTGGGACACACACTGTGGATACTTTGTTTCATGGTGTTCTGAACAAATATATTATGGAGTACTCAATTTCTACTTATTATTGCCTAGAGGTAGCATAATTCCAATTTTAATGATATCCTAGAGAAGCTTACTTGCAAGGCATTCCACTGGTAATCAAAATCTTGATGGTGACCCTGAACTTGGAAAGAAAACCAATGGTTAACTAAACCCCACCACGTGTGGGGGTAGGATCAGGTTTGGTGAAAGATGGTAGACCTAGAAATAGAAAGGAAGAGAGAGGAAACATGGCTTAAGTACAATGAGGCACGTGAGATGGAGATAGAGAAGCAATGAGATGTTGTAGAGTGAATAGCGGTGGAGAGATATGGCTCACAAAGGATTTGAAGTTCACATAGAAGACATGGAACCCAAGCATCAGGAACTCCCCCATTTGGGAAAGCATGATAGGGAAACCCCTTGGCCCCACGTATAAGCATGCTAGTAGAGACTTCCTAGGCCATGAGTGTGCATCTGAATCTACCTAGAAACCTTTCCCTTGCGCTTGGTCTTCCAATATCTAGTATGAAAAATAGTCAACAAGATAATTTAGGTAGTGGGAAAGAAGGAGTAAGTCATATAACCAACACATTGATGGTAGTGAAAATGTCTTTGTTATTATTTGGGGGTACCTTTTCAAGTGTATCTTTTGCACAAAATTCAAGCACACAAAATTTTGGACTCTCTTCTGGGAGTAGTAACACTTCGTAGACTAAAGTGGTGCAGTTTAGTACTACTATTGGGGCATTAGAAATTACATCTTCTAGTCTGACTCTGCTATAGGTTCAAGATTAGGAGGTATAGGTGGTTCTAGTTCTAGTGGATTTGGTGGTTCTAGAGGTGAAGGAAACATAGGAGGTTCTGGATCAAGTGGGAAAGGTCCGCACCACCGACCCCGCATATTTACATGGACATGTCTCTTTGTCTTCCAAAGAATAGAGTCATAGAAGATGTTGTTGAACATGTGCACATGTGTGAAATACTATGGCGTGTAAAAAGAATCATGGATTCTGAGTGTAGGGCAAGTTAATTTGCCACTATGTTATAAGGGCACACACACAGCTGGTATAGAAAGTTTGACCACGATCGACTTGCGTGAGACTATGCAACTTTAAAATATGCTTTCCTTAAAGAGTTTCACATCCCTAAGTTTGAGCAGAAGAGTATAAGCGCGCTCAAGGATATTAATCAAGGCACTACTGAGAGTGTCAGAGAGTATGATGCTCATTTCAAAATGTTGTTATCTAAGCTTTCTCAAGATATTCATGCAAGACAACATGCACAATGGTTAGTTGGAGGTTTGACTACACCTTTTAGAAGGGCTATCACATAAGACATACATTGATCCACATGAAGAACTCAAGTATCTTTATGCACCGAGGTAGTTGGAAGTATAGACACTGGGGTCAGCCCATTTTTGGAAGCACAGATTGCAGCCATGGTGAAATAGTTGGAGAATCTATTAGAAAATTCAAGACATGAGATGCGACAGGGATTTGGTGCAAAAATTGTGAAGTGGAAGGTCACACAAAGGATAGTTATCCCCACAGATCAGTACACTCATTGTTGTTAGACTCTAAAATATGCCATTTAAATCATGATGTTAGTTGTTTCCCATTATTACAATGTGTGATAAGGAAGAACATCTCATGCTGCTACCAGTAAAATCTATAGGTCCATGACTTATGACATGGAAGACTCGCCAATTGATTGGTCAGATCCATGATGATATAGATATTGGTGTATAACAGATAAGATTTTTAGATAACTCTAAAGGAAAGAACGAGCATCAAGATCGAAATCACAATCAAGCACGTTATGACTGGGAATGAAGGGAGTTTTGAAGGAGGTTGTGGTAGAGGTTAAGGATACCATGGTGGATTTGGAGGATGAGGCCGTGGTGGTGGAAGAGGAAAGTTTCCTCGTAGAACATGTTATACATGTGGATTCTCTAACCACTATAGGCATGAAAGTCATCTCGAATGTTACATGTTCTTTCTATGGAAATAATCATATTTATGATGAATGGTCGACTTGTATGAGAATCTTAGTAAGATATATATACAATAAAACAAATGTGCAGGGATGGTTAGGATATAACGTGTTGTGGAAAATCGGTGGATTCCTAAATTGGACCCGAATCCGAGGTATTGCAAGTAAAGATCACTACCCATGATGAAGTGGCACGTGCCAAAGAAGCATTACAACATAAGCCTACCATCACTAAGGAGGAGGTTCTACATGCATGGTACCTTAACCCGCCCATCGAAGGAGGTTTATCGAAACCATGAAGGCACTCGAGAAAGTGTAAGGGTGAAATATAATATTTAAAGTGGAAATTACAGAAGATGGATCAAAATAAAACATTATAAATAGTCCAATCTAATATGGGTGACTTGAAATAAGGGTTAAAGATGTCGTGCTTAGGAGAATATCATTCCACTATTAGGGAATTGGTTAAAGGAAATACTCCACGTGTAAGTATTGAGACCGGACGACAGATCCTACATGCAAATCTTCCCCCATATAGCCTATATTATGACAAGAAAATCACTCTAATGCTGTTGTCGATGGGTGGATTTTTAGTAATATATTAATTGACATAGGCATGGAAGTCAATGTTCGACTTTAGATGCATGGATACAAATGGGGAGACCTCAATTGCAACCATCCTCGAATGTATTGTTCATGGCTAACTAGACTAAGGCCACTCCCATCGGAGTTTTAAAAGATGCATCCATTACCATACATGGAGCCAAGTTCACTAGATATTTTGAGGTTTTAGTGCTGGCAGAGGAAGATAGCTTCCCATCTCTACTTGGGTGTCCTTGGTGCTATGAAAATAATGTTGATCTTCGATTCAAACAAGGGTTATATCAGTTTTGAAAAAAGGAGGAAAGAGTTATTATCCCTTTAATAGATGGAAAATCTATACCCTATGTTGAGCCTTTGAGTGAGGAAGACCTGAATAGGATTTATGTACGCGCCATCCAGGACCAAGAGGTGCTTGAGCCCTCTAAAGAAGGAATTATTCAAAGTGGGAAGATGCACACCTATTAGCAATACTACAAGTGTTGCTTGTGACAATTGGGCTCATAGTGCTTATGAATTCATAGGGAATGAATTAAAAAGAACATTTTTGTGGGACAAAAACCTCGTTATATCGGAGAATATGTAACAAATCGGTACCTCATTACGTTTGTAGAAGGAAATCCTACGGTATTTCGCATCACTGAGGAATAATGGATAGACCGCTTAGACAGACAAAATATGCTAGCATATACCTACATGGGATAATATTGTGCTGGTGGGTGGTTCAAAAGGATAGTCTTATATGATAGAATGAAATTAGGTTTGTACTTGCTACTAGGTTCTTCAGGAGAAATGTACCTACTCTGGATCTACACTAATCATGGTAATCAACTTGTTCAAAGACCACATTCAAAGCAGTGTTAGAGACTTTGGACGAGGGGCAAGAATTTTTACCACCTTCGCTTCATGTGCACAAATTTTATTCTACTTTACAAGGTTTTGTGCATGCATGGTATGTATATGTGGAACTCCATAGAGAGATTGGAAATTTACAAGATTTAATGGAAGGAATGACCTAGACGTTTGAATTCTTCTCTACTAAACCTATGGTAGAAGAGGTATTAAAGGTTATAAAGTGCTTAACTATGGGAGATAGTGCAAAGGTAGAAAAAATCATTTAGGAGTTATTTGATGAAGGAAATTGTGAGCACATTTTGCTAAAGAAAAAGAGATAGATGCAAAACTACTTAAGTGCACTTTCTTTGAGAAAGAAAAATGAAAAATGGTCTACTTAGTGGATGATGAAGAAGTAGAAAATCTATATTTAGACAATTCAATGTATAGGCGTGAGGTGTTGGATAGTGTAGATAAGAGAATGTGCATCTATCATGAACCTATGAAGACAAATAAAGTGAATATTAGATCATATGTTGAGACTAAGGAGGCCATAATTGGGGACTATTGGTTTGACTCTAAACTAGCAAAAATCATTGAGTTATTATGGGATTATAAGGAATTATTCCCTCAAGGTACCATGAACTTAAAGGTATGCATGAATCATTCGGAGAGATGAAGATAAATCTTTAAGAGGGTTTCCACCCAATCGAAAGAGACCCTATAGGATGAACCCCAACTTATGTGAAAAGGTCAAAGAAGATATGGATAAAATGTTGAATTCTAGAATCATCAAGCCCCTAGATGAGTCAGAATGGTTTAGTCTAATGGTGATCGTATTAAGAAGGATGGTTGGATTAGGATTTGTGTGGAATACAGGAACCGAATGTTTTATGTGTGACTGATCCCTTTCCTACACCATTCAATGAGGAAATACTAGAAGGCATTGCAGGGTGTAAAATCTATTCATTTACAGATGGATTCTCTGGGTATCATTAGGTTAGGATTACACAAGAGGATCAGGAAAAGACTACTTTTACTACTGAATGGGGAAGCTTTTCCTATACTATGATGCCTTTTGGTCTGAAAAACATGCCTATTGTATTTTTGCACATAGTTGTTCAAGCGTTCAAAGATTTTATTCACAACTTCTTGTAGGTTTATTTAGATGATTGGATGGTGTATGGACTTGTTTTTTTTTTTATTATTGGCAAATAGTTTTTTGAAAGGGACTATACCCTTGAATACAAAAGAAGGCCTGAGAGCTGGAATAAGAGTGAGAAACAGAGAGAATGGATCAAGATCCAAGTGTTACAATGAAGCTCTAAGTAGCTCAGAAACAGCTACTCAAACGAGACAAAACAACAAAACAACAGCAAAAAAATAGTAAACCGACCGCAGAGAAACAACAAAAAAACAACTAAAAGCAGCAGAAGCATCCAGAACTACTTCTTGGCAGCTTTATCGATACTGATCTTGATTCTCTTCCAGGCATGAAACATACCCAAAGCAGTCATATGGGCAGCATCAGTCTTATCAAGCTCCTCAATGGTTCTTTTGCTTTCTTTTTCGTTGCCCCAAAGTGCAGCCGGGACACCGCTGAGGTTGGAAACACTTTTGGCATGACCCTCGATGAACTCCTCAATCGCCCTAAAGGCGGAAATGTTGTAATCATGTCTAGTCTTGGCCTTCCCTAAGCGGGAGTCTAAGGAGGTCAGCTTCTTGTATATGTCTTCAATCTGACTGCTATCAATGTTCCCCTCCTCCTCCATGCTTTTCTTGCCTTTCTGTTTAGCTAGGTTCTTGACCTCATCCTTCAGCAATTTCATCTCAGCCTCTAAGGCCTCCAACCTCTTAGAAGAGCTATCCATCCGCACTTCCCGGGGACTGGCACTACTGATATTCAGCAGGTCATGTGTAATCTCAAGTTCAAAAGGCTCCTTCTCCACAGCAAGAGTCTCAAGGTTGAGCCTCCTGGAAGCCCTGGTGACTGGTCTTTTAGAGGTAGAGGCGAGGTGGGTGATGGGAGCAGCAGCAGGGGGAATGGAAGGAGAAGATTGTGCAGCCGGCATGGGGGTGGCAGCAATGGTGGAGGGGGCAGCAGCAGGGGCAGCAGGAGAAACAGGGCTGGCAGCAGCAGAGCCCATCAAAGGGGGAGCCGGGCTAGGAGAGGAAGGAAGACCAGGGTACTTAAGAAGGCAGCATTTATGAATCAACAAAATAAGTCCTTGATGCAAGGGAACCACCCGGGTGTGCTTCTGAAACTCCAAAATGGAGCGTTCAAGGGAGTTCAACAGATAATGGGGGAAGCAAACCAATCGATTCCTACGGAAGTGGTTTAAAAAGATAAGATGTTTAGCAGGGACAGTGACAAACCTACCTTCCAAGGAGATGAATCAAATCATCATACGAGTGACCTCATCATAGGGTGGTGGAATTGAGCTGACAAGCAGGCCCGCAGTGCTAAATGTGAGCTTCTCAGTTCCCTCCACAAATCTTCTTTCTTCAGCATCTCTGTCAACCCTTTTGTTGAAGAAGCGGTACCCCTCCAAACTAAGGCCGGTCGCTTCAACAATAAGATCTTCATTGACTAATATATTTTGTCCCCCATAGTCGACAGTCCACTCTTTCCACTCCTTAGCAAAGCATACAGAAATGCTTTGGTCATGTCCCTGCACCTTATCAACGAAGTTGGTGAAGCCTCCTTTGCTGAGAGTGTTCCAAAGCTCTGTATTTTCCTTCCAGTCGGGGTCCGCGCATGGCTCAATTTGGCAGGGAGGTCCTCCCATCTTCTCTGTGATATACTGGTTACAGCAATTTCTCAAATGTCTGTGAGTGTAGAGAACTGTCCGCTTCTTGCTGTTGAAGGCCACACAAAACTGAGAACTATAGCCATTGGTCTTCTCACGAACGGCCACGTAACTACTGAACTGAGCCCGTGGAAGTCACATGTGAGAGTAACCCTTTCCCTATCAACAATCACATTACATCTATCATCGGTTTCCGAGGAGCTATGAATCCGGATATCAACAGCTGTAGTACATCCCGCATGCGCGATTTTCAAATCTAGATAACTCCACTTGTTAAGGATCACTATGACAATCTATTCTTAATGTTTGAAAGATGTAGATAGTTTATTATTTCTTTGAACATAAATAAGTGTGTATTTTCTATGCCATTTGGAATACTTTTAGGAAAAATAATCTACAAGAGAAGGGTTGGTGTTTGATCCAATAAGGTTGTAGTCATTATCATCCCGAAAGAGCCTACCACCAAAGTGAGGTACACTTTGGATTCTTAGGTCACACTAGGGAATATAGAAAATTTATAAAGGAGTATGCTAAGGTTGTTGCACCTTTGGAGGAGTTATTAAAAGGAAAAGGGATGTTCTATTGGGGGAACATGACAGCGTGTTCGAGAAATTGAAGGAGAAACTTACTACCACACCTATTCTACACTTTATTGTATGGGATCAACCATTTCATGTACATGTGGATTCCTCTAGCATGGCCATTAGTGTTGTATTCGCTCAAATTGGAGAAGGTATTATATATCATCTTATATGTTTTTCTAGTAGAAAGTTGACTCCTGTAGAGAAGAATTATACAACTACGGACCTTAAATCTTTGTCAATGATCTATGTGCTCCACAAATTCAGAAAGTACCTACTAGCAACACCATTTTTGTTTTATATAGATCATATGGCATTGAAATATTTGGTAAACAATCATGTTTTATAGGGGTGCATATGTAGATGGGTATTGTTATTCCAATAATTTTATTTCATAGTTGTGGTCAAACCAGGGAAAAGTAATTATGGACCAAATCATCTCTCCATAATACAGTTGGGAGAAGAAGCACAAGCAATTTAAGATACCATTCTTGATGCATAGTTATACAAGTTATAATGTGCACCATCAAAATTAGAGGACATTTTTGTCTTTCTACGAATAGGTATCACACTAGAAGGAATGAATTCTTAGAGAAGAAACAACTTGCTATACGTGCGCCATTTATGTTGATTTGCGGTGACTGACTACAATTTATGTTAGGATGAAGTATTGCATCATTTTACTGCAACATGAGTGCAAAGATATCATACAAGAAGCTCATGGTGATATTACAGGTAGCCACTATACAGGTGATGCCATTGTACTCAAGATTCTACTCACTCAATTATGGTGGGAGACCTTGTATAAAGATTGTAAGGCATATTGCAAGGCTTGTGATAACTATCACCACCTTGGGAAACCAGTCAATGAGATGAAATTCCTCTAAGACCTATTACTAGTGTAGAACCATTTGAGAAATGGGCTATATATTTTGTGGGCCCTATTTCACTATTCGCGTGCAGGATTGGATCACGCTATATCATTACTTTCACAGACTATCTGACAAGGTGATTGGAAGCAACACCTATAAAGGATTGTATAATGGCTATAATAGCCAAATTTCTATGGGAAAATATTATTACAAGGTATGGATGCCCTTTGAGTTTGACTAGTGATAGGGGCACACATTTTCTGAATGAGACAATCAGAATTTTATTGGATGAATTCATGATTTCACACCATAAGACTACACCATATCATCCTCGGAAAATGGGAATACTAAGGATTTCAACAATATTTTGAGCCATACATTGACAAAAATTGTGATGTTGGAAGAAAGGATTGGGATGATAAATTTTCTATAGTACTTTGGGCGTATAGAACAACATACAAGTGGTTAAACAAGGCCACACCTTTTCAATTGGTGTTTGGTGTAGAAGCAGTTCTTCCTATGGAATTCATGTTACCTTCTTTACATATTGCACATGTTGGAGGTCTAGCTAATGAGCAAGAATTAGAAGAATGGATTGACAAGTTGATTAAGTTGGATGAGTGACGAGAAATAGCATGCTAGAGTCAAGTAAGAAAAAGCCAGGCAGAAAGCATGGCATGATAGGCACATTAGGGAAAAAAATCTTGAGATGGGACAAATGGTGTTCCTTTATGATTCTAAGTTTCTATGCCATCCAAGAAAAATCAAAGGACATTAGTTAGGACCATATGTTATCACTCACATACTTGAAACAAGAATTTAATATTTAGAAACACTTGATGGAATACGATTACCCAATTACTTCAACGGGAATAAGTGAAGCCCTATTACAAATAAGTATTCTTGGTGTTTGTAATAAGGTAGTATTACCATTTAGATTAGGTTTTTAATTATGTATTCCCTTAATGTATTTCCTTCTTCATCATTATGCTTTGTCAATTTAGTTGTTGTTTTGTGAAATAAGCACATTTGTGCTAGAAGCTAATTACCATTTGCAGTATTTTTATGTGCAGAGGACTACACATACCATTTGTGTGGGGTGGTTATTGAGAAATGGGTACACATAAAGGAACAAAATACTATAGGTGCTATTCAAAGTTTGAAGAGTTGGTGAAAAGAATATTGCTTCCAAATGAGGACCATGGATGGAGATAAATGAAGGAACAATATAACACGAGGTAAGTGGTGGTTGTGGAGACTAACAGGAGAAGGTGCAGTGATGAGGTACTAAGGGGCATGAAAGCATGCTGAAGAGAAGCTTGTAGCCAGAAGGCGCGGAAGCCACGTTGAAAGGTTATGACTTAAGGAAAGAAGATGTACCATGCGGAAAAATGTGAAAAGGGTCAATTAATGAGGAATGTTGGTAGGTGAAGGTGTAATAAATGCACCATTATTTTTGAAAATCTATATAAGGAAGGAATACAAGTTCATTCTTACTTTGTTGTAAATTGTAAAAAAATTGAAATATCTAAGTGTGATGTGTGTTGAGTGAAGAGTGTAAAACCAGACATGAGGAGCAGATTTTTGCACAGGAGAAGCTTACATTCCCATTGGTGAAGGATTTGAGAGAAGAAGAGCATTTGAAAAAGCTAGGGCATGCGATTTCAACTAGGGAATGAAAGTTTGAGTTTGCACGTTGCGAGATGCTAAAAGGTGAGCGTTTGAGGACAAAGTCATGATTTAAGGTTGACACCAAAGAAAGCACCTGCCATGGGAAGTAAAGGGAAGAAGAAGGTAGAAGTGATGTCGAAATTGCTCCTGAGAGAAATTTTTCAAAAATGTAATACCTAGAAGGCATAATAGTAGGACAAGAATGGGATTCTCATGTCTGAAAATGCAAGATCAGTGACTACAACCACCACACATCAGATAACAAAAAGGAATTGGATGTGCTATTGAATACAAAGACAAACAAGTGCACAACCAAGGATATGCCGGTGTATGATGATGCAAGAGAGAAGTTGCTAAAGTAGATTGGAGTTTACTAGTTGTATGAGCTCCCATACTTTGGAAAGTATGAACCTTTGTACTGGGTGGTCGATGAGAAAGATACGTGAAGATTTCTTCTATTTTTCCGCACACGGGTAAGGATTACATCTACCATGATTTCAACTATAACAGGACCGAGGGCATAGGAGTGGACCTGACGGTGAATTAACAAATAAAACAACCATATTGGAGATGCGAAGGAGTTAGGATACACCAAAGGTCTGCATTTTAATGGATATTGAAAAATTGAAGAAATACCTAGTGGTACAGGTAGCTGCACATCTGGTCACTAAATTAAATGATCAAGAGAGATGGTCCTAGGTGAACACAATGTGGCTACACATTGTAAGGAAAATTTCATAGGGAACAATATACAACATAGCAAGCTACATTGTAGACACTATCATCGAGGAAGCACACACAAGTGAGAGAATCGATTTTGGCATTGTCCTGTTGTCCTTAGTATTTTTGGAAATTGGAGTATCCGATGGGCCAAAGGACAAGATCTGGGAGTACCCTATATAGAATAAGTCACTGCAGAAAGGTTTGACAAATACTTATGTGAAGGGTCAATGAGTGGGTTGTTCAAAAAAAGGATGGGGATGTGGTATGACAGGCTCCACATGATGTTTGAAGAGGAATGACACATCCCCAAGGGTTTACCTTTGGTTGTGGGAAATGTATCCATTTCACAAGATACCAGCACTTTTACATCATGTGGTTTACGATGAAGGATGGTACTTGAACCCCTTAGTGTAAGATGCCATATTCCTTCACAGTGCACTATTTCTAGGTATCGCACATCAGTTCAACAATGCGTGGTGCCTAAAATTTGTTGCAAACAAGGTAGATTGCATGACTACCATACGTTGCATAAGACCTATGTGTATCTAGGGTAGACTGCCTACATAGAGAGGCTAATATCAGATGTGATAAACATGAATCCCATGAGTTTGGAGATTGGAGATAGTGGGGCCATGCTTATCTACCTTTAGCTTAAGCCCAAGTTGGAGGGAAACAAATATGTGGAGAATGAGTTTGTGCTTCCAGGGCCACCTAAGGGAAATCATACAGTGGAGAATGTACCATCTCCAAAGCCCACTGAAACTATAGAAGTAGATGATGAAGAGGAAGAGTGTGAAGACAGTGGTGGCTTGGTGTATAGAGGATGAAGGTAGCCCTTGGACAAGGTAGAATCTGAGTGTGCAAGTACTCCACCCTAGACACAAGAAGAAGGGGATGAAGAATTGGAGGTTGGAGCAGACCCTGAGGAACACCACTTTAAGAGGGTGTTCAGAGAACAAGGACTCAAGGTGTTACTCCCTAATCAGTGTGGAGATCACCGCAACTCTCTCCAGAAGGAGACAATTGAGAAGAGAAGGAGAAAATTGAAGTTGGACAAGGAGGCGGAAGAGTCTGAGGAGAGCATGCCCAAATCTCCTACACCACCAGAGGATGTGGAAGATCCAAAAGATGAAGAAATGAAATATGGAGATGTGAATAATGAAGGAGGAGTAAAGGAAGGAGAGATAAAAAAGATACTGCTCAAAACATTGAAGATCTAACTCCAAATCTTGGCGCACTAGTTCCTAAGGGGCCGAGAAGTAAAAGGACAAGTGGAGAATTTATTGTTCCATCTTTGGGCTATGCTGAGGACATAAGTAAAATTGTTTGTGCCCATTTTCAAAGCACAATGAGCCCTAAGGAGTTATATGGATGGGAGTTGATGGATGAGGACATGGCCACCATGTGCACATGAAAGTAACTATCTTGGTCTATGCACACACACATGGATGATCCATACTTCAATGTATGTAAAGAGTCTTGTGTATCAATAAGGTTGAAGAAGACACCTTAGGCTAGACATATAACCATTAAACTCATTGTTATGTATGATGAGAAGGTAATCAATTCCTTAGTGAAATTATCTACAAAGGTGGCATGAAGGAACATAGAAAAATATGCCACTATCAAGGTGCTAAGGGAAGAGATCAAGGCCAAGGATGTAGAGATCACATGCTTAAAAGGAGAGAAGGACCTGGAAAAGAAGAAGAATGGGGTCCTTATTGGCATGGAAGAGGAGATTGGGGATCATGTCCTCTAAGAAAGACCACACTTAGAGCCCAAGGTACCAAAAAAGTTCCCTTCGGCTATGCACTATGTGCGCACATTAGTCGATTTGGTGCTTGAGGAGGGACTAGTTAGGATGCCAGCACCAAAAGACCCTGAGCAGGAGGTAGAGAGGGAAAAGGTTGCAGTAATTAGAAAAAATTCATCATATGAGGCACTACTTCAAACCCTTCAAGAGGAGCTAAAGAAAGTGGATCAAGCATTGAATATTTGTACAACTCCTGGAGACAGTCATCAAAATAAGGACAATGGTAGAGGAAAATGAAGTCCTAAAATCTATGAAGGATGAAACCTTTGGGCATGCAGAGAGATTGACACTGGTAAAGAAAAAGTGTGAGGCCCTTGTAGTGGCCTAGGAGCCCCATAAGAACAGATTGGATGAACTGGGAAAACTTATAGCACAAAAAGATGGATCTGCTAGAAGGGAGAATGTCTGTAATGGCTAACATTATGTTAGTATTACAAAATGAGAAGGGAGAAATTACCTAGGATGAGCTGGAGTCTATTGTAGTGAATATCCCAGAAAAAAAGAGGCCATGCTTTGAGTGAGTGGCAGACATTAGAGGCAAAAATAAAGGAAGAATATCCAAAGCTCATTCTTCTAGTTGAAGCAGAGGGTGATGTAGAGTAAATAATTATTCTTTGTATAGAAATTATTTCACATTATTTCCATTACTTTATTCTTTATTGTTCAAGGAGTATCCATTGCCAGGTGGAAATGTAGTTTAGTGTGGGGTAATGTTGAGTAGATGAAAGTGGAATACTTAGCAAAAGGCACACAGAAGGTTCACGCAAGAGAATAGGGCATAGTCAAAGGCACAAAAGGATAGGGAGAACACATGTGTGAAATATAAGGGAAGATTTGGGACTTAGCCATTTTCACATGTACAAGATATTTTTGGAGATAGCATGCAGAGCACACAAACCGGTAAAGACTTGTGTGACATGCATCAGCTATTTTTGGAAGAGTGGCTACTAAGCGCTTTGCATGGGTGCAGACTAAGAATAGAATTTCTATTACCAATTAACTAGAAGAGGTTTATTGTTATTGCACTTGCATGTCTCGCTATGATTGTAAAGGCACATGGATATTGTCAGCATGCGATCTATTTTTGGATTTATGCAAGTTGTGAAGGGAAAGTCCCCACCCTTATAAATATGTAATGATCTGCATAGTATGGAGTGATGATGTGAGAACTAATTACTTTGAAATTATTCTACCAAATTTGATACATGAATAAGTTATGGTATTATCTATTGTAACAAGCTTCAATGTATTTATCATGTTTAATATAATGGAGTGTATTGGCTGAATTAGAGTATTAATCCTAAGTATAATTGGTTCTTGCATGCCTAATTTCATTATGGTTATAATTTAAATATGTTAATCTTTATATCTATATCTGAACATGCACTGTAGAATGATATATTAATTATGGATCTAAATGCATTAAGTCTCCATCATGCTAACATCCTACAATAACAACCCTAAAGAGGGGCCTAGTACCTTTGTGCACTTCAGGTGAGTGCTCAGTCTAGGCTAAGTGATGTGCCAATGCACTTAGGATTTTACTTGTAGATTCTTGGTTGCATTAGAAGGCCTACTTTTCCATTATAGTATATTTCAATTCTGCTCCTCGAAGTACTTTACTAAAGAAATAAATTGGCCTTTCAATTCCTTCATCTTCCTTTTGCAATAGTGTTTTCAGAAGAAAAACAAAACATTTGAAAAGATTTCTTGTAATCAGGAGCTACCAAAATAGGGGCATTCTTCAATGCTTCCTTAGTTTTAGAAAAATATTGGATAAATTCTTCCTCCCATTTGATAATCTGATCCTTTTTAGCATACTCGTAATGGGGATAGTCATTTCAACAAATTTAGAAATAAATCTCGTAATGAAATTTATTTGTCCAAACAAGGATTGAATTCCCTTTTTGGTTTTGGGTATAGGTACTTCGCCAAGAACTTGCACTCTTTTAGGATCAATCATCACCCCTTATTTAGAGACAATGTGTCCCAACAACTTTTACTTTTGAACACCAAAGTGGAATTTTTTAGGATTAAGTGAAATGCCATAATCTCTACACCTTAACATTATTTTCTCTAGATGTTGCAAGTGATCACTCCTTTTCCTTGAGAATATTGTCACATCATCCTGGTATACAACAATGAAATCATTTATGTATCTTGAGAATTCTACATCCATAGCTCTTTGAAATTTGGCTCCAACATTCATCAGATCAAATGGCATTCTCACATATACATAAGTACCCCATGGAGTGGTGAAAGTAGTTTTGATTCTTTCTAATTGTTTCACTACCACTTGGTTATATCCTAAGAATCCATCTAGAGTAGACAATAATTCAGAGCCGTAAACTAACTACATCATATTATCCATATTGGGAAGCGGATAATTATCTTTGATTTATGCCTTATTCAACTTCCTAAAATCCACACATGACCTTATATCTCCATTCCTCTTTTGAATCGGTACTATATTATCCACCCATGAAGAATACCTTATGGGTTGTATGATGCCTCCATCCATTAGGTTTTTAATTCTTCTTGAATTTTGAGAGAAATAAGTGGATTTATTGGTCTTTGCTTTTTCTCAATGGTTTGGCATTAGCTTCCAAAGTGGTATCTCATGCCGGAAAAGCTCTTCCTATATGCCTTAAATTATGAATATGACCATACCAAGAAGTCATGGTACTTTTTCAATAGTTTTACATATGATTGCTTTTCTTCTTTATTCCAGTTACTACCTAGCCATATTTATCTAGGTTTATTGTCTATCCCCAGGTTGTGTTCCTCCACATCTCTTGAAGCTAACATATGCCTACTAACAATGTGATCAAGATTTTCAAAGTTTGAATCTAGTGCAACCAAACCTCTTGGAATAGTATTTGTCTTCAACTAAATAATGTCCTTACCAAATAGGGTATTTTTACCCTCGTTAACAAAAACTATTGGCTCCCAATCCAAATTCCGATTTATGAATTCTCCTTTATTTTGTAAAATCTTTGAATTCAAGCATCATCTTCAAAAACTTGCCAATGTTTGACATTATCAGGGACAAATGGTCTTACCATTACTTCAATTTCATATTCACAATAAGGAGACACTATACAATTTTGAAACCTAGAACCCAATACTTCCAATCTGTCTGCTATAGTATTCTTCTTTCTTTCATGGTATACTATGTTGAAGGAATCAAAAATTTCAATGAAATCCCAAACTACATGCTTATATTGTTTCATTCTTTGATTTTTTGTTGAATACAACTTTAAAAATTTCTTTACGAAGAGTTCTAAATCCCCTTTAACAATAATTTCCCTAATACCATACCTCCAAGCAATCCTTAAACCCAAAAGTAGTGCTTCATATTCTACAATATTGTTTGTGCATTCAAACTTGAGTTTAAAATAAAAATTGAATTCTTCCTTATCTGGGGATATCAAGACAACACCAACACCATTTCCAAATTTAGAACAAGATCCATCAAACATCAAAGTCCAAGGGGAACTAGGTCATCAGAAATTTACATTTGTCAATTTCATGCTCCTTAAAATTTACATAACAAACAAAATTATCAACATCTACATCTCGTATATAATACTTGAATAAGCATTGTGAAGATCTTCAATCAAATGTAACATCTTATTTTCACCATACAATTTTACAAGGTTTCCTTCCACTGGTATGGTTACATATGACATATCCATTTGCACACTTCCCCCCACACTAGCAGCCCATTTCCTTGATAATAGCATTCCCCATTTTTCCTGGGCAATCCACAATAACCACATTCATAGTTAAGGATTTTCCCGGGTAAGCTGCCAATTGCACTATTAACCCTTTAACATATCCAATCACCGACACTTCCCTTGAATCCATAGTTGTGCACTTTCTAAAGGCTATTGTTACTTTGATATTTAATTCATTCATTACCTCAAGAGGCATCACATTGCATGAAGCTCCTGAATCAAACATACAGTTGTGCACCAACCTATCCTTGATGATTAAAGTAGTATAAAAAGGATCAACATCAAGTTGAGACTCCACAAGTGAAGTACCCAAGTATACTTTCGGTGATTCTCCCAATTCTTCTAAGGCTTATGGTATTTCTAGCTCTGTAATGATTGGAGTAACATCCACACAATTCAATATTTTTCCTTGGGTTGTTACCTCTTCTTTAAATTCCAAATACTCAAATGCTCATTCTCTATGCTTAGGGATTATGAGAAATTAAAAAATAGGCATGGTGACTTTGATTTGATTCAAAATATGGGGTATATCACATGGAACATATTTGGATAAGGCAAAGTTGTTGGTGGGAGATTTATGGATCCTTTTGGTGGTATAAGATTCTTTGCAATTTGGGAATGGTTTGGGGTACAAGTTTTATTTGGAACAATAGGGTATTTGTTAAGTGTATCCTTATTAGGGGTTCCTTTGGGATATTATTGAGAAGTGGAGTTTTTGGTTTAGCTTAAGAACCTTGTTGGACCAAAATTGCCATAAGACCAAAACCCATAGGTGTTAGTATTTGCTAGAATCACCAGAGTTAGGATCTATGAGAGGTGGTTAGTCCATGTCACGAAACTCATGAGAAGCGCTAGACACACATGCCAATAATCTCCCTCTTAGCATTACCCGAGTGATTTTAGAACTCAAGACCTATCGCTATGATACCATTTGTTGGACCATGATTTTTTTAGACCAAAACCCATAGGTGTTAGTATCTCATGTAATCGCCAGAGTTAGGATATATGAGAGGTGGTTAGTCCATGTCACGAAACTCATGGGGAGAACTAGACACACATGCCAACAAACCTCCCCCTTTAACAACTCTACTTCTAGTATTATATTCCTTCTCTTGAGAAACTATTACATTCATCAAAAGTTTCCTATCCTTGTCATAAGGTATTCCCCCATCATATTTCTTAATCATTAAAGCCCTTAACTATTAAAAATCATGATTAGTTAAATCAAACACTTGCACCATATCAATCTCAACACCATCATCATGAGGGAGAGGTAGTACCCAATGAATGCAATCCCAAAACCTTGAATAGTCCTCGAACATATTAACTCAGTTGAAGTATCCCTCTCTTATGAATTTTTAGGGAATTCCATCATAAACACATCACTATAAGCTTCATCATCATTTGCTTCTTCAACATCCTTACTTAAATCAAATGGGGAGTGTAACAGAGACACTTATCACACCAATCAATAATGTGGGCCTCTTATACTATAAAGAACCCGTGCAGTCAAAGGATCAGGCACCAATCTATTCTCTCTAAGTTGTGGTTGCTTATTACCTGATCCAATGGGACCCTTTCCTCTGTCATCTAATCTGTGATCATTCCTAGGATGATTTCCAAATCTATCCTAGCTTTATGGTTTATGTTGACCCTGAGAGCTCTGTCCTATTCCTTTTTCTACTCTAGTCAACTTGTAAGATATTTCTTTAACTTCACCAAAAATTCTTCATAACCTCCTCCATATCAAATGATTTGTTTGAATGAGGTCTATCAAGATTAATCTATTTGACACCCTCTCTTAGGGGGTTTCCCAACTTCCTTGATATTTTTTTATTTGTAAGGCCATGGTGAAATCCTACCTTAATGTTCTAGGGTTCTTATCTCTTAAGTAGTAGGTAGCCTTTTTGTCAAAAGCATCAGAATATTTGATTAAGAAAGACTCATCACTTGGCCTTAGGATTATGGGTAATCTATTCAAAGTCTTATTGAATCTAGTATTAAAATCTTAGATAGACTCATTGGGATTCTTTTTTATATTCTCAAACTCGATAAAAGGAACCTTGGGTTAGTCTTATCCCCATATTGTAATCTGAAAGCATTTTTCATCTCGGTCCATGAGTCTATTGAATTGTCTGGTAAATATTTATACCAATCATGTGCATCCTCTTTGAGAGTATGAATGAATAATTTTATATACACATCCTCATATTCAATTTCAAAATCTTCCATCATATTAATGAAGAGTCTCAAATGTTGATCCCAGTGATGGCATTATTTCCCTGAAATTTAGGCAACCTATTTCTCACATCTTGGGGTACAACATTAGGATACCCAACCATTCCTCTAAAATTTATTAGTCCAAATGTATTGAAAACAAAATGAGGTCTAGGTGGAGGATGAGCCATGTTGTCTTGGGAAGATGATCTTATAAGGGAATTAAAATGGTGTGGGACAAGGGATATTTGGGACACAAGTGTATGATCTACAAAGTAAGTATCCTCCCGTGACTTGGTTTCACAAACCACCCTATCAATTTTTAATGAAAAAGAGAATAAATAAGGAACAATTATCCATGATACAAATGATGGCCCCTCACTAGTTGGAGTAATTAAATTTATATGAGAGATACTTGACTCTAAATTATTTGAAGATATTGGACAATCCTCAACAATAGGTTGATCACTTTCCACAATTGGTACTTCTCTCTCACTTGACTCTTGATCCCCCAATGCTTTCTAGACTTCCCTTCCCTTTATATTTATTCTGCCAAGCTCTGGAAATAATCTTCTAGTAGGATCTTTATTAAAGAAAGACCTTCTTCCTTCCAGATTTGTGAATATTAATGAAAAACTTACTTGACAAAGATTAAGACACTGGTAATTTCCAAGAATTGTAAACTAACACGGAGTCGCCACTAAGGATTTTCACCTTAGATATGCTAAAACACTGTAAGTAATTTGTCAATTGTCTATCAACACTCAATTTCTACAAATCTCAATAGATCTGATCATTCTTTTTGATATTTATCACTATCCATACGGTCTAGTGCAACATTTAATCAAAAAAAAAAAAATTACACAAAAACTCCTGATCTCATGTAATTCTCACAAATTTTTAACAAAGGATAATGTTTAAACAATGTATTTGCATAAGAATCATTACTAGAGGTTGATGTGCATATGTATTTGCACGAATACTCCCAAAGCAGGTGGCGTCATATCGTGTTGCTAGAAAAATTGATCCTTCCTTTGAAACCGAGAAGCATCACAAGTTGATCAAGATGCTTAGAGACAAAAAAATCATAATAGGAGTCATTTTGTATCTAGGGATGGATTTTAGATGACTCTTTATTACTCTGGTTTGGAAAGGACTGGATAGCACCATGCTAAGGGTTTGACCTACCCTCACTACTTTAGGTTGTGCCTTCAACCAGGGTGAGAGGACCCATTTTGTAACTTGTGTTAGTGAAGAATATCAACGGATTAACAATATTTGACTCTCCCTTTGCAATATTTGAAGGAGACCTTGAGAAAACATGGTCAATGCAACATAACCTAACTCTCATGAGTTATCACCCTAGAGAATGAAGATGCTTTCTAGACAAGGTCCAGGTTACTAAAGAAATGATAAAAAATGATTGCATCTACATATTTTGGTAAAGGATAGGAAAATTCAATGAAAATTTTCAGCATTTGTGGATATACATTGCAAAGCAAGGATAGCTCATGTATTATTTATTACTGAATGTATGATTTTTGGTTGGAAAGTTAAGCAGATAAAGTTGATTATACCAAATTCTTGAGAAATTTTAACAAATGTTGGAAAATCTACAAAGAAAAATGACAAAAGGATCCAAATAGTCAGAATGAACCTTCAACTAGAGGATGTGCATCTATGAAATCTCAAAGACACATGGTTTCACACATTCTTCAAGGATTCAACACAAAATCTCATGTTAAAGACTTAATTAAACATCATAAGTCGCTAATTCATCGTGCCTAAGATATACCCATAGACTAACAAATAATTTATATCATCATAATGAAATTAAAGTGAATTTATATCATTTATTACATCACTAAATGAAAAATCTCTTCATAATGTAATTGCAAATGCCAAAATACTATCAAGAGGATAAGATTTTGTGTGATTCATAGAAAATCCTAACATAAGATTGCAATAGGAACACAAATAACTATTTGAAGATATCTCAAAATGAAAGCAGACACAACTAGGTTCATGATTAACATGATTTACTCAAGGTTCTTCAAATTGATCAGCAAGGGAAAGTTTATTTACAATCTCAAAGCTTGTCAATGGCTAGAGACTTGCAACCATCTTGACATGATCAATTTTAAAGATACACAAGAAATAATAGGTTTCTCTCGATAAGTTTTCCCACAAAAATGGATTCTCTCACTTTCTCTCTCTTCTCTTTTCCTTGAATAATTATTAGAAAAATTAACCCCCTTTGGCATGATTATCCTTTTTCCTTTTATATCACCCTCTTCACTTGTTAACCTTCAAATTTTTTTCCCCCAAAATCATGAATATTCCAAAGAATATTTCCTTTTACAAAACTTGTTCTAGAACATGTAATTAAAAAGTTTTCCTTTAAAATTCCAGATGTACAAAGTGCAAGTATTTTCAATCAACTCCACTTGTGCTCAACTGGGATATCAGGTCATCATTTCTGGTGAATTACTTTAATCATTCTTTCTTGATATTGATTAGATAATCATTTCAAATAATTTCTAAACACTTCCAGATGACTCTGATATGACATATATCCATATTCACTTTTCAAAATCCACCTTGGGTGCCATGCACTCTATTTTATGTCTTACTGGCTTAATTACCACACATAGTTCCTATCAAATAACTTTTATTTATCAACTCTGATCATTCCTAAACTTTTCCAACTCTTAAATTCCTTTCTGTATGAATTGAACAAAATATCCCTCATCTCATGGGAAAGATTTTACTAAATCAAAAACATATGTCTCCTTTTTATTATAAAACCTGGCTCAATTTCATTGTCATTATGCATTTCCCTTATTATTCTAAATATAAGGAATTTCATCAAAAAAATGGTGAAGGTACTTGTAGCACAAATCTTGAAGGAGATTTCCCCATAGGATTTAAATCAAATTTTGATTTGAGTGGTCATGATGAAGCCTTTGTTAGGGCTTTTTTGATTTAGAGTGTTGATCAATCGACTCGCCGCCACTTAGTGAAGGAAATACAGAAGGTTCACATGGGAGAAAAGAGTGCATTCAAAGACATGTAAGTATCAGAAATGATCACACACAAAGAATAGAAATAGGTTCGAGACTTAGCCATTTTTACAATAAGGATCTATTTTTGGAGATAGCATGTGGAACACACAAACCGGTCAAAGACTTGCACACACATTGGCTATTTTTGGAGGATCAACTACAAAGCACTTTACATGGACACATGCCAGAATAGATCTACTACTGTCAATTAACTAACAATAGTCTATTGTTAGCGCACTTGCATGTGTGGCTATTTTTGTAACGACGTGTGGCTAATAATAACATGTGACCTATTTTGGGATTAGATAAGTGGTGAAGGGAAAGTCCCCACCCTTATAAATATGTAGTGAACTCGTATTATATATATAAGGGAGAGATAGAGAGATATAGAGAGAAATAACATATATGTATGAGAACTAGAGTATAGTGAGATTATGCTAGTTTTGTTACACGCATGTGTGTAAACTAATGTTATTGTAATGAAGCTTCTATGTATTTACTTGTAATTAATATAATGGATATTATGGACTGAATCAAGTTGTTATCATGTTTATAGTTTAGTATCACATGCTTTATTTCATTATGTTTATCCTTTAATGTTGTTATTTTCTAGGTCTAGGTCTAATCAAAATCGCTTTGAAAGATATGTTAATTATAGATTTGAATGATTAAATTCTTCATCAGGATAACATCTTGCAACAACAACCCTAAAGAGGGTTCTTACATAGCTTTGTGTGCTTTGAGTGAGTGCTCAATCTAGGATGAGTGATGTGCTAGTGTGTTTGGGCTTGTATTCTCAATTCTAGGCCGCATCATTGGTTCCATTGTCGTGACCTCTTTTTCATTGTTTTCGTGATGGTTCACAATGAAGACATACTAGTTGACCTTTCAAGTGTTGAGGAGTGGATACATGATCTGGAAGAAGAATACGCACTATGGTTCAACACTAGATCTAAGTTTAACACACACAAGTGGGTGGAATAGAATCTGTTTGATAGTATATATGAGAACTTATTCACTATATTTCCAGTAAAATTGTAGGAGTGGCTGATTGCTTATGCATCTAAGTAGAATTGGAGGTATCACACACTTGTTTGGATGTAGGAAGAATTTTAGGCCTTTATGATGCTGATCTGATTTGGACTCAAGTTGTGGATACATGGTTCCATGGTGTTTTGAATAGTTATATCTTGGAGTACTCAATTTCCACTTATTCATGCCGAGAGGTGGCTGAATTCTAGTTTTTACAATATCCAAGGGGAACTTACTTACAAGGCATTCCACTAGAAATCAAAATCCTGATGGTAACTTTAAATCTAGATAGTAAACCAATGTCTAACTAAACCCCAAAGACACGTGGGGTAGGATCAGTTTGGGTTTGGTGAAGGATGGAAGACCTAGAGGTAAAATGGAATAGAGAGGAAAGGAAACTTAGGTATAATGAGGCACGCAAGAGGGAGGTAGAGAAGTAATGTGACATTTCAGAAAGGATGGTGTTAAGGAGAGAGATGGTTCATGAAGGATTTGGAGCTTAGGTAGAAGACGTGGAGCCGAGGCATCAGAACTGTTGTATATATCTTTCCCAGGTAGATATAGACAAGCGGAAGAATATGGAAACCAAAGAAATTCAAACCTCAGCCCATGGCGCGCACAAAAGAGGCGCATTTAAATGAGTGTCAACATGAGAATGTATGCGCCAAGGCGCAGAAAGTGGCGCACGTTAAAATGGATGTCGACAATGTAAAGGATGCGCCCTTGGCGCACGGAAATGGCGCATAACAATGAGTGTCAACAGGAAAAAGTTGCGCTTGCGCACATAAGAGGATGTCGACATAAATGTAAATGTGCCCTTGGCGCACAGAAGAAGATGTCAACATAGAAATAGATGCGCCCTTGCGCACATAAAGGAATGTTGACACGGAAAAAGTTGCGCCCTTGGCGCAGGTAAAGTGGCGCACGTAAACATGTGTCGACACAAATATTTTGCGCCTTTGGCGCATGAAAAAGAGTGTTGACATGCAAATGAATGCGCCTTGCGCACAAAAAGGGTTGTCGACACAAACATATTTGTGCCTTTGGCGCACGAAAAGGATTGTCAACATGCATATGGATGCGCCAAGGCGCACCTTCAGGAGGCGCAACATTCTCGAGCGCCGACAGAAGCAGCACTCGACCCGTATATTCGGATGGCCATAACTTTTGACCTGGAGCTCCGATTCACACAAGGTTGGACTTTTCGGAAAGCCTACGCGTCCTCTACCTAACTACGACTGGATATCTTTAATTGGGTGGGAACAAGTTCTTAAAAATGAAAAATACAGTCTGCCACTTTTGGGGTTTGATATGGTCCTCACCTACCACCATAATGAGATGAATTAAATACAACCTGAGGTGGTTGGGGTGGATTTGGACTTTCTCTCTCTTCTCTCTCTCATTCTTCCTATAAATTGTAAGGAGGGGCTTCTTTCTAAAGGTTGGACATTCTTGTTTTGCCCCTCCCTTCTTCTCTTCGCGGCAGTGAATCAGGGAGTTAAAACCTCCCATTTAAAATCAGAATGCAGCCTTGCCTCTTGGCATTTTGCAGTGAGTTGTATCAATCTTTGGAGTAAATTAATGCATGTCTGTGGATGATTATCAACCCTCTCAGTGTTTATTTGCATCTTCTTGATCTTTCACTGTAGATCTGGTTATCTGTGCATGATCTTGCATTACATTTTTATGGTCTGTGTTTATTGGCAAGACAAGTGTTCTTCATTCCTCGCATCACCTCTCGTTAGTTTAGGTTTTATTTTCTACATTTTCTTACCCCTGTCTCCTTGGAAAATTAGATTAGGTTTTGAGTAGACCCTCTGCATTTTTACGTGTGCATCTGAACAGAGGAATAGGAACCGGCCTTCATCCGGAGAGCTTTTCCGATTTCGCAAGGTCCCACACTTGGGAAAAGCTCCATGTTATGCAATCATACTGAGAATCTGCAACCCATCGAGTTACAGAGTCCCAGGGGTGCTGTGATTTCGCATCAACAGTTTTGGCACGCCCGGTGGGACCCAGAAGTCATTCCACAGTTTCGAAGGAACTTTCAAGAAATTCAGACTTAAAAAATTGCAGGTTTTACAATTTCATATTTTCACCTTCCAGGCTGAACTTTGAAATCGATTTTCAAGGACTTAACTTGCTCAAAACAAGTCAAAATTTCACCAGCTGATAGATCTGGGGGTAATCTTCAAAAGGGTATTCTTATATTTTTGAGATTTTGACTTTCAAAATTTCATGGTTTTTTGATTTTCGGATTTCAGGTTTTCGGAAGTCTGGCATTTTTGGGTTTTCAGGACTGTCATTCCAGAATCAAGTTCCAAACTCTAAAATATCAAAAATACAGGTCTTTCAATTTTCCATTTTTAAATATCGTCAGGTTTGGTGTGTAACTTGGCAGGATCTAGCCTTTTGAGGCTCACTTTCTAACACATCCGGTGACTCAAGGGGTAGAATTCAGCAAGGTGTGTAAAGCAAAAAAGTTGCCTGCATATGAGAAGAATTCAAACCAGGTCTAATACTCGAGAAGAGGGGCTATTTGTCCAATCGCAACTATCACTGTGGAGGAGGAAGGAGAGGAAGAAGACCACAAAGATCACCATCTCCACCTAACAGACTTTGTCTACACCTCCACCTCGGTAGGCCTTTTCTCGCATCGACTGTGGTTCTTAGGCCAATCATAATGGCACATCTACCACCGAATCCCTTTGTAAATTTCACGGGCAAAGTCCACTTGCCCTAAATGCTCTTAATCAAATTCCAAATTGCAAAGCACTAAAGAATATACCCTATTTTACAGAGAAAATCATACTACTCCTATTGATCACATCCAGGATATTGCTAATGCATGTGCAATCCATGAAATAAATGAAATGGATGTTGCAGTCAAGCTGTTGGCTTCATCTTTCAAAGGCAAGGCCTTACAATGGTTTAGGAGCCTTACAGCAGGCTCTATTACGAATTGGAACCAACTTTGTTCTGCTCTTTGCAGCCAATTCGGGGAGAGGGCGGACAATTTGTCTTTATTGGAACAACTGACAACAATCAAAAGGGCTCCTAACGAACAAATGGCAGATTTCAACTTTAGATTCCAACGGACATGGGACAGGATCCCAATAGCTGTTAGACCAACTGCCGAAGGAGCATTCCTTTATTTCTTAAAGGCTATAAATTCAGACATAGCCATGATGATCCAATCAATGGGAGGAACAACGCTGCCAGGGTCCTATGACACAGTGATCGAGCAGAGAACTGCTTTGATCCAAGCCGGCAAGCTTACACCAAGGCCACCAATGCCTCTCTATCCGCACATGGGAAATCCTACAACCACCAAGCACCGTAGTTGAATCCCATTCCAACTCCTAGGAATCAAAGCAATAATGAGGCGTCGACTTCTTCAAATACTTCAAAGGAATTGCAGAGGTCATGAAACAATTGCAGAACCTTGGAAATGAGCTTGTGACTATCAAAAGACAACAAGCTCAAAGTGCTAGACCGTATCAGCCTCAAGCACAGTACCAAGCTAGGCCCTCATACCAACAAAATAGACCACCACCTCAGCCGCAAATCAAAACCAGAACCAAGGACAGCCTCAAGCTGCCAGGCCATTTCGACCGTATGATCCAAATGCAACGACGTCCTCAAGAGCCTTGGTTCCAACACAAAATAACATGGCACAGGAGTACGACTGGTGTTACCCTTGCAATCTACCTCACAATCAACCAAAGATGTTTCAATGGTGCACTCGAATCGTGCCTTGATGGTGCAAAACCATTGGTGTTGCTCAAGAACCAAGCCAGGAGGAGAATCAACAGCAACAAACACAACAAGAAGGACCTCCAACAGAAACCACATTGGCAAATTGGCAAACGGAAGACTTCTGTGGAGTTAACCAACAGCCTTTTCAAGGCGTGGCTGCCAACACACGGTCAAAGAAGAGAAATATAGGAGAGGGACAACCATGTAATCCAGTTGTTTCTCAACCCACTCTTACACAACAAGGGGTCAGTAGACCAAACGCAGCTCCAAATGTGCAGAATCAACCTAAGGTACCTGTTGTAGCAACACATGCACCTGTTCAAGCTCCAGAAAAGGTTGCACCAAGCAAGGGACAACAAAAGGACAATTCATCCCCCTTCAACATCATCGATCAAATGAAGAAGACACATGTGAACATTTCCATGTGGGAATCACTGGCGATCCCAGGGCAACGAGATTTATTGCAAGCTGCAATGGCTAATTGGTCTGCCACAAATGTATCAAACCAGGGACATGAGAAAGTTCTCACTAATGCAGTGCAACATGATGGGGGCCAGACAAGAAAAAATTTGAAGCCTCCACCATTCTATGTTTCGTTGATTGTTGGAAACCACTTGGTACACAACTGCATGATTGATTCTGGGGCAAGTAGTTCAGTGATGCCGAAGCAAATAGCGGATCAGCTGGGTTTGAAATATGAGCCAGTACTGAAAGGAGTAGTACAACTAGATGGAACGGCAGTGGGAACAGTTGGGGTCATCAAAGGGTTAAGCCTAACACTACATTCCTGTCCTAATGTTACAGTTCTACAAGATGTGTCTGTGATTGACCTTCCGCCACTCTTTGCGTTGTGTCTATCAAGAGACTTCACTGCAAAAATCGGTGGATATTTATCTGCAGATTGGTCACACATGATTTTTAGGACAAGGTATGGCGCCAAAGCAACAATCAGGTCAGAACCAATTGCCCATTTCCATATTGAGCCTCATGTACCAAATCCTATCAATGCAAATTGCTCGGTTTTTGATCAGGAGGAGTGTTCAAGTGATCTAGAAACAGGTACTAAGGTCGAGGGAATTCCTGATTTAACTTTGGATGAATGGGCAAACAAGAGTCATGAATTTGACCCATACAAGGAAATTGAAGAATCTGAATTGGGCGTGTATTGTATACACGAAGAAAATTCACCCATTCCCGACATCATTCAGCCTGAACAAAAGGATGAAAACAAAGTTTGGAAATTATTTTTCGATGGTTCGAGAAGTAGGCAAGGTGCTGGAGGTGGTGCAGTGTTGATTTCACCACAAGACATCAAATATTATTCAGCTTTTCGTTTCCAGTTTTCTTGTTCGAACAACACAGCTGAATATGAGGCCTTGATTCATGGACTTCATTGGGCCAAAAAAGGGGCATAAAGAACTTGCAGGTGTTTGGAGATAGCGAGCTAATCGTCAACCAAGTTAGGGGACAACATGCTACAAAGAACGACTTGCTAAGGAGCTACAAGAATAGGGTATGGGACCTCATTGAGGATTTCAAAGCTTTCAACATTGTATCCATACCCAGGAAGAAAAATGAAGCCGCAGATAGACTCGCAGCAATTGGAGCGACGTTTGATGTGGTTGACAACACCAGAAGAGAAAAAACGCAGCCACATATCCATGTAGTTGTGAGGCCAGCAGTTCCAGATAATAACACAAGCTGGCAGGTGTTTGAGAACGATCAACAGATCGTCAATTTCTTACAAGAAGAGGCTGAATTTTCAGCTAGAATCGTGATGATTAGAGCAAAGCAGATGGGGATCAAGTAGTACAAACATGGGACAAACAAGCTTCCTAAGGGTTTGGTAACATTGGAGTCTATCTTCAACCCTAACGACCAGTTTCGTAAGGAAAAGGCAAACATACAGGTCAAGAGAGAAGATTCAGAGCCAATTCCGGTTGGGGAAGACAAAACACTTCAAATTGGTAAAGTGGCCACTGAGCAGGAGAAATCAGATTTCATACAACTTTGCCAAGAATTTCCAGATGTCTTCGCTTGGAGCTATGAAGACTTAAGAGGTTTCGATCCGAAGTTGGCACAACATACCATAGAATTGGATCCAGATGCTAAGCCCATCAGGCAGAAGCAGAGACCAGTCAACCCTCACATTGAGCCTCTAATGAAGAAAGAGCTAAATAAGCTGATAGAGGCAAGCATTATATTCCCGATCAAGCACTCAAGCTGGGTTGCAAACTTGGTTCCGGTCAGGAAGAAGAGTGGAGAAATCAGGTTGTGTGTAGACTTCTGAGACCTCAACAGGCATCTCTCAAAGATCATTACCCACTTCCTTCAATGGAACAAATATTGCAAGTAGTATCCGGTTCGAGAGATTCTCTCTCCTAGATGGCTACTCAGGGTATAATCGTGTGATGGTAAAGAAGATGACCAGCTTCAAGACAGCTTTCACCACCAAATGGGGACCTATGCCTATAAGAAGATGCCATTTGGGCTATCAAATGCTGGGCCACTTTCCAAAGGGCAATGGATATGACATTCAAGGGGTTGATCAATAAAATAGTTTTGATATATCTTGACGACATCACCGTATTCTCAAAAATGCGCCGGATCACCTCTATCATTTGAGGCAAGTATTTCGTGAGGTGTAGAAGATTTGGGGCATCATTGAATCCCAAAAATGCATATTCTTGGCTCACGAGGGAAAACTTCTAGGCCATATTGTTTCAAAGGAGGGGTTGACAATTGACCCGAAAGAGTTGAAGCAAGCATCAAGCATTGCCATTGCCAAATCACAAGAAGGCTCTTCAAAGCTTCTTAGGAAGGATCAATTTCGTCCATGTGTTTGTTCCAAATTTTGCAGCTCTCGTAAACCAATAACGCTGATGTGTTAAAGAAGAGCATGGCATTTAAGTGGACATCTGAAGGCAAGGCAAGTTTTGAGGCAATAAAAGAGGCTATATCTCAAGCCCCAACTCTCGTCAATCCAGACTTCTCTAAGGACTTCGTGCTATATGCCTTTGGTGGTGGGGACACAATTTCTGCAATCCTGGTACAACAAAACAAAGAAGGGTTAGAACAACCAGTTGCTTTCTTCACTCAAAGCTTGGAGGAATACGAAACTAGGTACTCTTTCATTGAAAAACATGTCCTTGCAGGTAATCGAAGCTTAAAGAAATTCAAGCACCTAGTCTCAAACAACAAGATCCAATTATTAGTCTCTCATGCGGAGTCAAGGACTTCCTTCTAAACAAGGATCTGAATGAGAAACGTGCAGGATGGATAACTCGTGTCATGGAATATGACATCGAGATCAAGGTCACCAAACTAGTACGTGGGAAGGGACTATGTGAGCAGCTAGCCTTGAGTCAGAAAGTTGAAACTGGTGATGAAAAGGAGACTACCTTGGTACTACAGGATGATCAAGAACAAGAAAATGATGACGTGCCTACTCCTTGTTGGACTCAAAATATGATACACTTCCTACAGACAGGCCTATGCCCTCCAGAAATGAGCAAACCCTCTGCATTTTTACGTGTGCATCCGAACAGAGGAATAGGAACCGCCTTCATCCGGAGAGCTTTTCCGATTTCGCAAGGTCCCACACTTGGGAAAAGCTCCATGTTATGCAATCATACTGAGAATCTGCAACCCATCGAGTTACAGAGTCCTGTGGGTGCTTGTGATTTCGCATCAACAGAACTCTCCCATCCGGGAAAGCATGACAAGGATCCTCCTCGGCCTCATGAAAAAGTGCACCAATAGAAATGACAGGGCCATGGGCACACATCTAAATCCACTTAGAAACCTTACCATTACACTTGGTTTTCTAGCATCTAGTACAACAAGTAGTCAACAAGCTAATTCAAGTAGTGGAAGCGTAGGAGTGAGTTTTATAAGAGGCACAATGATGAAAACATAAATAACTTCATTTTTATATGGGAGTAACTTTTTAGGTGTATCATCAACTCGAATATAGGAGCGCTAATTTTTGGACTAACTTCTGGAAGTGGTAACGCTTCACGGACTTTTGGGGTATAGTTCAGTTCTACTATTGGGACATAGGGAAGTACATCTTCCGTCCGACCCCACTATAGCTTTGGGATCAAGAGGCATAGGTAACTCTAGTTTTTGCAGCTTCGGTGGTTCTTGAGGTAGGGGAAACACAAAAGGTTCTGGATCAAGTGGGCAAGGTCGACACCAACCCCAAAATATTTACATGGAGATGTTTGTTTGTCTTTTAGACTATAGGGTCATAGAAGATGCTTCTAAACATGTACATATGTGTGAAACAAAGTGTGGTGTGTGAAATTAATTATGGCTTCGAGAATAAGGCTAGCCAATTTGCTACTACGTTACAAGGGTGCACACACAACTGGTACATAAATTTTGACTCGATCGACTTGCGTAGATAATACAAATTTAAAAGATGCATTCCTTATGATTTTCACATCCCTTAGTTTAAGCAGAAGAGTATAAGTGCACTCAAGGATATTAAGAAAGGAACTACTGAGAGTGTTAGACAGTATGATGCCCATTTAAAACTGTTGTTATCTAAGCTTTCTTATGATATACACACAAGCCAACATGCACAGTGGTTCGTTGGGGGCCTAATTACCCCTTTTAGAAGGGAATTATCACATAAGACATACACTGATCCATGTGAAGCACTTGAAGCAGCCTTATGTGTTGAGGAAGTTAGAAGTATAGATATAGGGGTAAGCCCATTTTTAGAAGCACATATCGCAGCTATGGCAAAATATTTGGAGAAACTATCAAAAAATTCAGCACATGAGACACACACAGGGATTTGGTGCACAAATTGTGAAGTGGAGGGTCACACAAAGGATAGTTGTCATTGTAGATCAGTATGCTCATTGTTGTTGGATTGTTAGATATCCCATTTAGACCATAATGCTAACCACTACCCATTATTACAAAACACGATAAGGAATAACATCTCATGCTACCATAAAATCTATAGGTCCATGACTCTTGACACACAAGACTACTAACCGATTGGTCAAATCCATGATGTTATAGATATTAGTGTATGACATATAAGAGTTTCGATAAATTTGAAGGTAACAATGAGCATCGGACTAGGATCACAATCAAGCACACTATAATCGGAATGGAGGACATTTTGAAGGCAATGTGGAAAAGGTCGATGATACCATGGTGGATTTGGAGGATGAGGTCATAGTAATGGAAGAAGTGAGTTTCCTCACAGAACATTTTATACATGCGGATCTCCTGACCACTACAAGTGTGAATGTCCTTAGAATATTACATGTTCTTTCTATGGAAACAACCATAGCTATGAGGAGTGCCCAAAATTATATGAGGATCTTAGTAAGAAACATAAACAAGAAAACAAAGGTGCAGGGATGGTTAGGATACAACGCGCTATTGAAAATCAATGGATGCCTAAGTTGGAGGAAGAGTCCGAGGAGCTGCAAGTGAAGATCATGACCTGCACTAAGGTGGTATATGCCCGAGAAGCATTGAATGTGAGCTTACCATTACTAAGGAGGAGGTTCTACATGCATAATAGCTAGATCCCGCACATCGAAGGAGGTTTACCAAGAAACCATGGAAGTTCTTAGGAATCTTTAGGGTGAGATACAATACTCAAAATAGTAATCATGAAAGATGGAGTAAAAGAAAGTATCAGAGATGGTCCAAATTGATATAAATGACTTAAGGGAAGTGTGTAAAATGTTGCGCCAGAGAATATTATTCCATTGTTAGGGATTTGGTTAAAAGGAAACACTCGTGTGCAAGTGTTGAGACTAGATGATAGATCCTACATACAAATATATTCCCCTCATAGCCTATATTATGACAAGGAAATCACTCAATGTTTTTGTGGATGGGTGGCTATTGAGTAATATACTTGATTGATAAAGGAGCGGAAGTCGATGTTCTTACCTTATATGCATGGGTACAAATGGGGATACCCCATTATATCCATCCTCTAATGTATTATTCATGATTAATCGACTAAGGTCACTTCCATCGATTTTTGAAAGACGCATCCATTACCATACAAGGAGCCAAGTTCACTAGAGATTTTGAGCTTTTAGCACTAGATGAGTTAGATAGCTTCCCAGATCTATTAGGGAATCCTTGGTGCTATGAAAATAATGTTGATCTTCAGTTCAACAAGGGTTATATCAGTTTTGAAAACAAGGAGGAAAGATTTATTATCCCTTAACAGATGGAAAATTTGAGCCCTATGTTGAACCCTTAAGTGAAGAAGATCTAAATAGGATTTATGTACGTGCTATCTCGGGATCCAGATATGCTTGAGCCAACTAACTAAGAATGAATAATTCAAAGGGGAGGATGCACTGTCCATTAGTGATACTACAAGTGTTACTTGTGATAATTGGGCTCATAGCACTTATGATTTGGTAGGGCGTGAAGTAAAAGCATATTCCCTAGAGGCAAAAAACTGCATTATGTCAAGAGGATAGGTAACAACTCAGTACCTTGCTACACCGGAGAAGGAGATCCTATGGTATTTTTGCACCATGGAAGAATAGTGGATAGACCCATTGGAAAGAATAAATATGCTAGCATATACACTACATGGGACAACAAACATGTCGTTGGTGGATGGCCCACAAGGATAATCTTGTAGGATGGAATGAAATTAGGATTTCTCTTGCTACTAGGTTCTTCAAGAGCAATGTACCTACTCAAATCTATACTTATTATGGTAATCAACCTATTCAGCACCACATTCAGAAGTGTGAGAGACTCTAGATAGAAGGGCAAAAATATTTACCACCTTCACTATGGGTGCACAAGTTTTATTCCACTTTACAAGGGTTCATGCATGCTTAGTATCTATATTCATAATTCCATAGAGAGATAAAAATTGGTAGGATTTGATTACAGAATGTCTCGACATTTTAATTCTTCTCTACAAATCCTCTAGTTGAAGAAGCATTGAAATTAATCAAGTGTTTAACTATGTGAGATAGTGCCAAGGTCAAAGATCTCCTTTAAGAGTTATTAGATGAAGGAAATTTAGGAGCATGTCTTGTCAAAGAAAAAAAAGTCGATGCCATACTATTTCAATGCACTTTCTTTAAGAAATAAAAAGGAACAATGGTATACTTAGTGGATGATGAAGAATTAGAAAATTTAGATGTAAACCATTCAAAAAGTAGGTGTGAGGTGTTGACAAAGTGAAGATAAAACTACGTGCACCTATCATGAACCTATGAAGAAAAAGAAGGTGAATATTAGATTAGAGGCTAAGCCTAAGGAAACCATAACCTGGGACTATTGGTTAGAATTTGAAGTGGTAAAAATCATCGAGTTACTAAGGAATTACCAAAACCTATTCCCTAGGGGGTACCAAAACTTAAAGGCATGCATGAATCGTTATGGAAGATGAAGATAAAACTTAAAGAGAGTACACGCCTCAGCTAGAAAGAGACCCTACAAGATGAACCCCAACTTGCATGAAAAGGTCAAAGAAGAGATTGATATAATGTTGAAGTCTAGAATTATAAAGCCCTTGATGAATTAGAATGGGTTAGTCCAATGGTGATCGATATCAATAAGTATGGATGAATTAGAATTTGTGTGTATTATAGGGAGCTGAATGCTACATGTGTGACTAATCCCTTTCCCACACCATTTAATGAGGAAATACTAGAAGGTGTTGCAGGTCATGAAATATATTTGTTTACAGATGGGTTCTCTGGTATCATCGTTTGAATTTCCTAAGAGGATCAGAAAATACTATGTTTTCTAGTGAATGGGGTAGCTTCGTCTATATTGTAATGCCTTTTGGTCCTGAAAATGCACTTCTTGTATTTTCATGCATAGTTTTTCAAAAATTAAAGGAATTTATTCACAACTTCTTATAAGTCTATTTAGATTATTGGGCATTGTATGGATTAGTTAAGGATCATTGTGACAATATATGCTTAATTTTTGAAAGATGTTGATAGTTGAGTATCTCCTTGAACATCAAGAAGTGCATATTTGCTACACCATTTGGGATATTACTCAAACACATAATATGTAACAATCCCAAAGACTTTAGAAACAAGGGATTTTTTTACATAATGTTCTTTGTTCTAAATAATCATAATTTAGAACACACATTCCATGCCAATCAATCTCATAACAGATAACCATATACAACAGAAATGACTCAGTGAACTACCGATCTCTCATTTCATGACTCGATTTCCAACCGATCTCTCATGTTAACTTAAAGTATTGAATACTACATGTATACTAAGTATACCTGGTTCTCTTACCCTGTTTTGGGTATTGAGTGTTCTGTTTAAGAAACCTATCTAAATGTTTGTTACCAATATTCATCTAAAATCTCATTTCTTAAACTAGGTGACATAGGACAACGCAACCAACAACTTGCAATACTTTGGCCAAATATTTCCAACATACTATTCATGTTACTATTCCTAGATGGCATACTCGTCTAATGAAATACGTCCTTCACCCCACTCATCTATTATCTAGAATGGTCTTTACTGACTTCTGTCAGTTCACTTGTTCAAGGTTTGACCCTAGATCTAGTTAGCAACATGATTTAGTATAGGAACCCATTCATGATGACTAAGGGTATATAGACATACTCAATCAACCTAAGTCAATTGGGTGTGTCTAGTTATCCTAAGTCATCGTGAATCACTTTCTGTACTAAATCACATTCCTAATCTGACCTAGAGAGAAACTAAGATCAAGTCTAGATTTGAGTAGATCTAGATGAACCAATGCTGAGGGGTGTTGCAACATGTCAATTGCAACACTATATCCTCATGAAGACCCTAGTCTTCATGAAGGTATAGTCCTACAGTTGGCGTGTGCCAACATCTGATAGAACTACCCATCTTGATGTACACACCTCAAGAAGAGGTCATTTACACCCATTTATTTCTTAATTAAGATTCAAATTACAACCACCCTACTTAACCCTAATTCCAACAACCCTTAAGTTTTTCATCCCTAATTGAGTTGTTAATGTAATACGGAACTTCATAAACTTAGGATTACTTTTATGTTCATTAAATTTTTGCTTAACGTTCAGTTAATCGAAAATAGAAACAACATCCATCATATGATTTACTTAGTACAACTCAACCATTCATAGTGTGTTTAAGATCCAAAATAGGTTCCATTATAGTAGACTTCATAGAGATGAAGTCAGATTTATTAACGATCTTATGTACCATACATTTTTTTAAAACCTATGGAGGTATTTCTCAAGAGGTGATGAACTGTCATCACCAATCTGCACTATGATAATTCTTCACCAGAACTCCTTGTGCTATGATTATTTACTAATGCACGTGATTTTAGTTTGGTGGATGTAATATGGAAACACAAGAATACCATAGACTATGATAAGAAGGAATGATAATAAATCTAAAATATCAGTGTAAATTATAATATCAACATGAAATTGTTACAATCTCACCCATGAGGTACTTCAAGTGTTGCTGACTTCACTTGCCTTCCAACAATAACTATGGGAGAAACTTCACAATTACACCTCTTAATGACTTCTTTAACACACCTTCAAAATGATGGCTTCCTTTACACACTTACTCATACAATATTTCTCACTACTTCCTTCTATGCTAAATGAGGGGGGTGGCCTCTCTATTTATAGAACTTCCAAGCTTATCCATCTTATCTCTAAGATTGGATAAGAAATCTACTCTGACAAATCATATTCCATACCTTAACTCTTATCTGTACATGTAAGCTTATCTTTTAAGATAAGATAAACCTTATCATTTCACATGGGTTCCACATTTTTAGACTTTTTACAAATAAAATACAAAAAATATTTATGACCTCACTCCTTGTCCTTATTACCAATATAATATTTCTAATTCCTAATCATGTAGACCCTACTTCTCTACTTACCCTAACTTTGACATTTTAACATTACCAAACCACTTACGACAAATATTTACTTTTTACCACAACATTCCTATTGTAATTTTGACTATTACCATACTATACATTATTGGCGGCGTCATACCTGGCAGCGCCATTATCTTCAATTGACGCTACTACTAATTATACTTAACAACATCTTATTCCTAATACATACATTAATGAAATAGAAATTACAGAGGAAAATTTTAGTGTCGACATCTTCCCCCTTCCTAGTTTCTACTCCGTCCTCAGAGTAGACTATTCTGGTGCTTGGAAAATCTTTAACTTGTCATGGTTGACCCATTTCATAATGGGAGTGCCATCCAATTCCTCCAGATATGTACCATTTTTATGCATAGTTGCTATTTTGTAGGGCCCCATCCATTTTGGAATAAATTTACTCTGTCTTCTTTTTTGTATCTAGAATCATATACTAGAACCAAGTCATTCAAATGAAATGGAGACCAATAGATATTTTGATCAAATTATTCCTTCGCTTCATTTTCCTCTTATAGCTTGTATCTTTCACTATTTCCCTCATTTCCTCTAGCAAATGAAGATGCACAAACCTTTCTTTTACTGAATCATTTTCATGAATCCTTTCATTTTTCATAACTCTCATAGTGGGAATATCAAACTCAATAGGAAGAACTGGATCAATGCCACAAGCCAACTAAAATGGGGAGTATCATGTTGCTGACTTTGATGTTTCCGTATATGCCCATAGTGTTACATGAATCCTTTTATCCCACTTATGTACCTACAAGGCTGCATCTTTTTCTAGAATTTGACACAACAAAAAATTTGTTCATTCCACCTATCCATTTGTGCTTGGCTTGTATGTTGTTGCCTTCCTATGCTTAATAGAAAACTTGTTGACTATGGCTTCTACCACCTCATTAATGAATTGGCTTCCTTGATCTATTACAATTTCTAATGGACAACCAAATCTAGTGATAATGCGTTCATATATGAACCTTGCCACTTCATCCATGGAAGTTGTTTTCAATGGCCTAGCTTCAACCCACTTGGTTAAATAATCTATGGCAAATACAATATACTTATTTTGGCATGGAGTAGTTAGAAGTGGACCTACAATATCTATTCCCCACTTTTCAAAGGGACCAAGTGGAAGAATAGGGCATAATGGAGCTGATGAAGTCTTACGGTTACCATGTGTTTGAAAAATATCACATGTCTTACAATAATTATAACAATCTCTAAAAAGAGTGGGCTAGTGATAACCTACATCCAAGATCCTTCTTGTTGTAAGTTTTCTAGAGAAGTGTCCTCCACATGTACCATTGTGGAATTATTCTATCAGCTCCTTCCCTTGATCACATCCAACTGCTCTCTTGTACTGTCCATCAGGTCCTATTCAAAATAATACTCCATGCAAAATAGAATATGGACGACTGGCTTGAGTAATCTTCCTCTTAGTCTTTACATTGGCACCATCAGGAAACTTGAATTCATTCAGATAATTCCAAATATCTATGTATTCACTAGGGATTGTGTCAAGGGATAACAATGCTTGCATCTGGGAAATCATCATCATCACAAGATGAACCTAAACCATCATAGGCTTGAGAGAGTGCATCTGCATTGACATGCTTCTTTCCTAGCCTATCTATAATATCAAATTCAAATTCTTGTAGCAAAATTATCCATCTTGCTATCCTCCCTGATGGGTTAGGATTATTTACAATATATTTTAGAGCCTAATGATCTGTTACAACTATAAATTTATGCCCTAGCAAGTAATTTCTAAACTTCTTTACAAAAAAAATGATAGCTAGAGCCTCTTTTTCTATTACAATATAATTTACCTCAGCACTGCTCATTTGTCTTCTCCCAAAGTAAACTAAATGATCATTCCCATTTTCATCCTTTTGGCTCAGAGTACTTCCTAGTGCTGTATCTGAGGCATCAGTATACATAATGAATGGCTTGCTCTAATCTAGATTATTTAAAACAAGTGAAGACACCAAGGCTTCCTTTAGTTGTTCAAAAGCTTCATGCACCTTATTTCCTAGTTCATAAGTAACATCCTTCTTCAAGAACTGGGTTAGTGGTTGTGCAATATTTGAGAAATTCTTGATGAACCTTCTATAGTAACCCACATGGCCTAAAAATGATCTCAAATTACTTCTATTCATAGGAAATGGTAACTCTTTTATTTTTGAAACTTTATCAAGATCAGTACCAATACCATCTCTGGATACAACATGCCCTAACAAAACACCTTTAGAACATCCAAAGACACACTTTTTAGGGTTTAGTGAGGCTTGTGCTTCATCTAACCTGTGAAATGCTATCTCCATCTAGTGTAGGTGGTCCATCTTTCTCCCATAGATGTAAAAATCATCCAAAAATACTCTGATGAAGTTCCCAATGTAGGTTTCAAACACCCTATTCATCAAATGTTGGAATGTTTCTAGAGCATTACATAACCCAAAAGGCATAACTCTATAAGAAAACATTCCCCAAGGAGTGGTGAACATGGTCTTCAATTGATCTTTCTCTGCTATACAAACTTGGTTGTATCCGTTATATTCATCGGAAAAACTATAGCACTCTTAGTCACTACTTCATCCAATATCTGATCTAAGAATGCAAGAGGGTAATGATCCTTCTTTGTTTCCTTATTGAGCTTCCTATAATCAACACAAATACATAGCTTCCCATTCTTTTTTATTGAGATCACAATAAAAGAAACCCATTCTTAATTCTCCATAGCAAATATGAATCCCACATCAAGTAGCTTATCTATTTCTTCTTTTATAGTCTTGGAAAAATTAGGATTCATTCTATATGGCATTTGCTTTATGGGATTAGCACCATCTACCAACTCAATAGAATGTTCTACCCAACTTACTTGATGGAGTTCCTTGTAATAAAAAGTGAATAGGTGTATGTACCTTTGAAAGAGCTGGAATTAGGATTCCTTCTCACTCTCCATCATAGCATCACCAATATCTATTTTTGGAGATGATCATACATTTCTTCTTCGATAATTTTATGGGTTCATGAGTCGGTGTGACCGGAAGGTTATCCATGACCAAAACATCAACCTCACTTTCTTCATCTTATGTGTCCATTTCACCGGTACTAGAGTAATCGAGAGGATGTCCAATCATCGCTTCATCACTTGAATCCACAGGTTTTTCCTTATGATGCCGAGGGATCACATTTATCTTCACCCTCTCTTTTCCACATCCAAGTATCATGAAGCCTTCATTACGTAGTTTCTTGCATGAACTCTCCTTAGCCATGGTCTTCCCAACAACATTGGGTACAAAAACAAGACTATTTTTCATCACCTCGAAAGTCTACCATACATACAACACCCATAATAGATATTGCCACATTTGAAACAACACTTTCTGGTTTAGTTTTTCCTTATTTAATGACCTTAACATAAGTGTTGAGGGGAGATCAATTTTAAACCCAACATATTCATTATAAAATTTCTCATTTCATTAATCTGCAAGACCTCCATCAACTAAGACATCATGAATTGAAATATCATTACTTAATACCTCAGCTTGTGGAGCATAGGGATCCACCTCTACCTCTAAAACAGGGACCTCAACCTCCTTCCTTCATCAAGCATTGATCCCACTTCATAGCTTCCTACCTCTTCTTAGAAGACATAGCCAAGAGTTGACCATATGTAATATTTGCAGCCTTTTAGACATATCTTCTAAGATGGAGTATGGTCCTTGTACACTCGTGAAATCAGAAAATCCTACACACCCAACTTTTTTCTCCTATGTTTCTTACTAGTTTCTCCTTTCATATTCTTAAGATCATTTCCATATTGGTTATCTTTTTCTTTCTTTCTTTTTGTTATAAACACATCTGTTTCATTATTTATGCTCTTATCTACTACATCAAAATAATTCACGGTACTTTTCCTCTTTCATTATCTCTTGTACTGGATGTAGAAGTTCTATCTCGGATAATTATACTTATAATGAACCTTTTAAAACAACCATAACATACAACTTCGAAATATTTTTTTTTAGACCTCTATCTCCTCCTTGAGAACTAAATTCTTTTCCTTGAGGAATATTAATAGTTAGTTGGCCCATCTTCCTGAGTAGATCATCATACTCAGAGATGTACTAGGAGAAAGATTTGTGCTCACCGAGAGTGGTTGTGGATTTTAGACCAAAGGTGCTTTGGTGTAGGCTCTATTTTAGCAACAATTTGTTTGGGCTCTTCTTCCATGCTTTCTTCTTGCCTTCTTGCAATCTCTTTTGCTTGTTCAAGGGTCACTCGGGCAGTCATACTTCACTCATTGTTTGATCTCTCGCTTCATCCCAAGAATGAAGTTCTTATAAAGGATATTATCCATGACATTCATCAACCCATCCGCTAATCCTTCCTTTCGCATCCGTGCATCGAGCTTCCTCCTTAGCTCTAGAACACGAGCATGATAATCCCTTATCTTCTCCTTCTTTCCTTGGGATAGCTTTGTGATATCGATCATGAGATCTGCATATTTTTGTTGTTCACCAAATTCTTCAAGAAAACTTTCAGTTAATAAATTCCATGATTTTTTCACATTATCACCTAGTGTTTCAAACCACCTAAGGGCTGAACCATCCAAAAAGGTAGGAAAAATTTAGTCGATTGTTCCCTTCTTATAAGGCCATTACAAATACAAGATCATTTAAACTCTTGAATAAAAGAGGAAGCATCTTCATTAGATTGGGCTGAGAAAATATGAATCTTTCCCATTTTCAAAAGTAACCACAGTAAAATACCAACCCACAAGTACAATCAACAAGACTCATGTGCACAAATAATTGGAATCACTATAATAGAAAGTGACTTTACACCTTTCTTCAAGAAAATAGAAATGACCACGGTAAACTATGGTAAGACTTGACTTGCTACACGTTGAAAAATGACTTTACTATGGTAAACACTATTCACGGTAAAATTGAAGTTATCGTAGTAAATACTATTCATGGTAAAAAGTGACTTTATTGCGGTAAATACTATTCATGGTAAAAAGTGACTTTATTGCGATAAATACTATTCACGGTAAAAAGTGACTTTACCATGGTAACTACTATGCATAGTAAAAGCAATGTTACCATCCAAATGATTTCGACTAAGTGGGAATATCTCTCTGAAAATCCACCAACGAGGAATGGTCCTGCAATGGAACCAAAATTTCATCACCAATCCGACACTATGATAATTCTTCACTGAGAACTCCTCGTGCTATTATTATTTACTAATGCACAACTTTTAGTTTGGTGGATGTAATCTGGAAACACAACAACAAACATAAAACAAGAATACCATAGACTATGATAAGAAGGAATGATGATAAATCTGAAATATCAGAGTAAATTATAATATCAACATGAAATTGTTACAATCTCACCCATGAGGTACTTCAAGTGTTACTGATTTCACTTGCCTTCCAACAATAACTATGGGAGAAACTTCACAATTACACCTCTTAATGGCTTCTTTAACACACCTTCAAAATGATGGCTTCCTTTACACACTTACTCATACAATATTTCTCACTACTTCCTTCTATGCTAAATGAGGGGGTGGCCTATCTATTTATAGAACTTCCAAGCTTATCCATCTTATCTCTAAGATTAGATAAGAAATCTACTCGACGAATCATATTCCATACCTTAACACTTATCTCGTACATGTAAGCTTATCTTTTAAGATAAGATAAACCTTATCATTTCACATGGGTTCCACATTTTTAGACTTTTTACAAATAAAATACACAAAATATTTATGACCTCACTCCTTGTCCTTATTACCAATATAATATTTCTAATTCCTAATCATGTAGACCCTACTTCTCTACTTACCCTAACTTTGACATTTTAACATTACCGAACCACTTACGACAAATATTTACTTTTTACCACAACATTCCTATTGTAATTTTGACTATTACCATACTATACATTATTGGCAGCATCATACCGGTAATGCCATTATCTTCTATCAGACACTACTACTAATTATACTTAACAACATCCTATTCCTAATACATACATTAATGAAATAGAAATTACGGAGGAAAATTTTAGTGTCGATGAACCTTCCTCTTTCTTGTTTAAGTGTTGGGGTTTATTATACCTTTTTTCATTTCACACTTCATGATAGTTAAGTTATACTTGCATTAACATCATTTAGTGAACCATATAGATTAGATAAAAGAACATCCATGCATGCCAACTTAACAAGTTGCATTCAATTTAAGGGATATTGTAATTAAATCCCATCCCTCCAACTCATTTAATGACAACTCGGAAATAAGGATCAAATCAGGTAAGAATGGAAACCACAAAGATAAGATTACAAATTCCTTCATATAATGCACAAGAGAAATGACATAACAAGTTTAAGTAACTCTCAATCTTTTTCAATTCATCATGGTAAAATACATATTCTACAAGACCATGAATTTTAGACATATTTCATGTCAACCAGCATCAAGATCATTAAATAATACAACTTTTATTCTATAAAATATCCAGACTTTAAGCAACAAATACATTATATAATTTATTGCCTTCCTTTATCACGTACAAAGTCCATCTCAAAAATTGCTAGCATGGGTCAGTTCATTGAATTGAGCATGATAAGCACTAAGCATTAAAACAATGTGCTTTCAACTAACTGTTTCATAAAACCAACTCTGCTTTTATGAAACAATAAAGCCAAGAAAACAAATAAATCATAAGTAATAACAACCATAAAATAAAAGTTGATCAACCTAAAATAACATTAAGAAAAGATCATGATATAATCAACACTTTACAACATTATATTAGATAAGTAATATTTCAACCAAATTACTTATCTACATCAAATAAAAGTACTTACTACTTATTTCTTACATAATTCAATCTGAATTAGTAATACAGAAACTAACTCCACTATTTTCCAAACATAGAGTTACTTTATGAAGCAGAACCAACAACTCAAAGATTACAAAATTCCATAAAAATACATCTACAACCAAGCAAATTCCAGCTTCTTGAAAGGTTTTAGGATGAATCATCTACAACATAAAAATAAGAGAATCCCATTTCAGATGCTATACCCAAATTCATAGTCCACGATATAACCTAAGCTCTCAAGTTAGGTCACACCTTAGAATTAGGAAAATATTCACTCAATAAAAGGCATATAACATCAATTTCCCATTACAAATGTTAGTTCCTTCAATACAAATTAAGTGAATAAGAAAGGAGTATCAAAAACTACTCGATGCATTCTAAAGAGTAATGCAATAGACCGATCCAATTATATATACTAGATTACACAAAAGAGGGAAGGATAAACTGAGATAATCAAATTAGAACTTCCCTTCTAATTTGGTTAATCCAAATATCATTTCACAACTAAGAAAAGAGAATACAACACATAATCTCTTATAGTTTCCAAAGGAGACAACGATGAAACTCTACCTCAGAGAATAAAAGAGAAAGGAGTCAATCGACATGATTAGAGGAGGATTCCAACATTCCTTCCTAAGAAAAGAAGGTTGTAAAAGGATTGGTACAGACCCAATCATAACATCCTTTAACTCTTTTAAATGTAGAAATCATGCACCAAAACTGTTAAACTAAATCATGTGACCGCAAAATGCAAGTCAGGTTTCTAAATAAGGTTCACCCAACACGAAGTAAAATCAAGAAAATATTACTATCCTCATCAAGAAAGAGATGTAATAACAAGAATTGTTAAACAACTTACAAGGAATTAACAACCTTCAACAAGTTTCAGTCAAAGGAACCATAATATTTCCATTCCTTCAAGATGATAGTGCAAAAATCAGTGAGAAAGACTCACATTCGAATCCTCACAGAGGTGAGGGAAAAACATCTTATGAATGGAAAAAGAAAGATCCATCGTGATTCGATTTCAAAGAAGGTGCAACACAAGATCGACATGGCTTAGCTACAGGTGCACAAGCTATCAACAAAGATGATAAAAAAAATTTCATTACATTTCTATGGACAGTTCAACTGCACACCTCTACCAAGTCGACAAGGTATTATTCCTTCCAATCTTACTCAGAGATCAAAGAAATTGAAGAGTCTAGAAAACCCTTTATTCTGAACCGGATTTGGTTAGTTCCAGATCATGAAATGTCAACCAAAAATCTAAATATACATTCCTTAAAGCTTCATGATACCACAACAGAAGGATTTAACAAGTTTACTCTAGCAGGTTACCTAAGAGGTTAACCCAGATCAAGAATGAGTATGTTTAATCAACAACATATAACTCAAAAGTGGAGTAGACAACAAGGTCAACATCTAGCAAGCTCAAACAGAGCTACATGAATAACCCAAATATCAACTCGACAAAAAAGCCAACTCTCAAAATATCCTCAACCAAATAGGACTTCATCTATTAACCTTTAGTTCAGTCTTCCAAAGACTTAAAGAAAGACCCAATACATATAAGTTCAGAAAGAGAAGACTTCACACATAGATATTCTCAACAAGATAACTTCAAAATCTAAGTGTCCAAGAAACAATTATCACATAGTTTCCATAAAATAACTTAATTCAAGAAACTCAATTTTTAACTAAAAGATAAGAGGATTAACAAAACATTCATTCTTGTTTCCATACAAGTTGAATTCATACAAAAATAGAAGACCCAAACACCCATTATCAACCCAGCTTCCATCGAATACTAGATTTGAAGAAATGAGATTTTATACAGTAAGTTCAAGAAGAAGTCACTCATTTACTATTTTCTATACAAATTCAAGTTCACACAACTTTGAATCAAAGTATCCATATAATACAGTTCTAACAGGAGTAACAAAACTTCAACAAGACAAATATTCAACAGAGAAGGATATTATTTTACCTTCTAACAACCAAAACAAACAAACAAATTTGAAACTTAAAGAAAAATTATATTTCCATAAACCCCCTTTCAAGCAAACAAGTAGGGTTCACACATGTTCAACATTACTCAAGTCACAACCATATTTAAAGTGCAATTTGCCATTAAATAAACACAAAAACAATCCATTTCCTATTTTATCAAGTAGAGATTCTTAAGAAGAAATACAAATAATTTTCAAGCAAGATTGCATGGTAACCATAACAAAAATAAAAACCCATTTATTTCATGAGAGCAGAGTTGTTTTAATGAATACGTTTAGAGAAAAGCATAACAACTTAATGGATAGAGCCTATCATGCCTGATAGTGCTTCTATTAATTCGAAGAAGATTTCTAGCCAAGCCTCCACAATTCTTTCTTCTCCAAATGAAGTCAACAACCAAAAACTTCTTTCTCATATGCCTCTTATACCTCCATTGGATAAAAATAGTCCAAAGGAGCTAAAAATAGAAACAAATTGAAAATAAAACTGCTGGTTCAAGAACCAGATATCTCCATGTAGAGCAAAATTGAAATTCATGAAAGACCAAACAACCCCCAAGAAATCCACTCGCATGGTTTCCAAGGTGGTTTTCTCACCAGAATGATGACCATTAATTCCATTAAACTCCACTTTCCCACCTATATCTCCACACCACCACCATCTAAAGTTGGCGAGTCCAATTTCAATGATAGCATGCATCACTTAACTCTAGTGATGATGCCAACTAGGATTCCCTCTAATTTCCATGCCTCTGCCAAAACTGACAAAGCCACATTTTTAAATTCAAAATCAAATCACATAAATGACTTAGAAACCATCACCACCTGCCTTACACTTGCCATGTGACCCCTTAGGTCCCCTTCCATCCTTACATTAGTTTAGGATCTGACCCTAGGTTAGATAGAAAGTATTTACCTTAGGTCATTTTAATATTGCCATAGGTAACAAGCCATCATAGATTAAGCCATACCACATAGTAATTTAGTATTAGGTAATAGGTTAGAAATAAACCTATCATTATCTTAGGTTATTTACAAACCCCTCACTTATATAACATACAACTTAGATTAGGATGCAACAGATTAGTGTAGACATAGATCTAAGGTAGGTCCAGTTTACCTTAGGTTAGAATCCTGTTAGGATAGATCTTAAAGATCCAGGACTTAGGTTTTACCTTTTTATTATCCTGAAGTAGACCTCTATCCTTCTTACGCCATTCAAATCCTAAGAGATAACAAGAAGATCTAAGCACACTATTTACATTAGAATGCAAAGCAAGGACCTCCAAGAAAGATCAACAAAATTGTGTATATTTAAGGACTCGGTCCCTTACTTCCTTTATATTTCTCGAATGTCACTTATAATATAGATTAGACAAGAAGAATTAAAGCATACCTTGGATCAATGGAATTGATCCAAGGTTTTTCTATTATTAAGAGATAAATTTGCAACAACATTACCAATTTATAACCTTACCTATCTCAAGCAAAATGGATTCCTTGCAAAGCAACAACATTTCAGAAAAATGAATCTAAGAACAGAATAATTTATCCATTGCAAGCATGATTTCTAATAGTCAAAAGAAGAATCCTTCTTAGGGTAAATCACCTATAAATGTTTCCAATGCAAAGAGGAAAAGTTAATAGTTTTTCAAATATATTACATAATCTCAAAGGAAGTTGTGTTGGTTGATCCAACCAAGGTTGTAGTCATTATAGGCCTAAGGGCGCCTATTGGTCAAAGTGAGGTGCACGGATTTTTGAGTCGTAAAGTTTATTACAGGAATTTTATCAAAGGATATGCCAAAATTGTTACACCATTGGAAGAGTTACTGAAAGGGAAAGGTACATTCTACTAGGGAGAGTTGTGGTAGTGCACATTTGATACATTAAAGAAAAAGCTTACTACCATTCCTATTCTCAGTGTTTTACTTCATGGGACCAACCCTTTCATGTACATGTTAACACCTCTAACATGACCATTGGCATGGTGTTGGCTCAACTTGGAGAAGGTATTGTAGATCATCCTATCTGTTTTAATAGTAGAAAGATGACTCCTACATAACAAAATTACACAACTACAGAGCGCGAAGCTTTGTCAATGATCTATGCACTACATAAATTTCCGCATGGTACCTACTACTAGCTACACCATTCATCTTTTATACGAGATCACATGGCATTGAAGTACTTTTTAAACAAGCCCATTCTTTAAGGCCACATATGTCGATGGGTGCTCTTATTTCAAGAATTTGATTTCATAGTTGTGGTAAAACCAGGGAAACATAATTCTAGACCAGACCATTTATCCATAATACAGCTTAGGATAAGAAGTATAGGAAATCGAAGATACCATTCCAATTGCATAGTTATATAGGTTACAATGGGTGCCATCGAACTAGAGGACATTGTTGTCTTTATACGAACAAGGATGACATTCAAGAAATGAAATCCTTGGAAGAAAAACAACTTTCTATACATGCAGCCCCCTATATGTTAATCGGTGTTGACTGTAAAAATTAGGCCGAGATGAAGTATTACACCATTATGTATTAGAACATGAGCACATAGATATTATCAAGAATCCCATGGTTGGATTGTAGGTGGCCACTATGCCGGTGATGCCACTACATGCAAGATTCTACTCACTAGATTATGGTGGGAGACCCTGTACAAAGATTGTAAGGAATTTTGTAAGGCTTGTGATCATTGTCAACGCCTTGGGAAACCCGATCAATGAGATGAAATTCCTCTAAGACCCATTACTAGTGCAAAACCATTTGAGAAATGGGCTATAGATTTTATGGGTCCTATTTCACCAGCTGCGTAGAACTGGATCATGTTACATCATAACTTGCATAGATTATCTAACAAGGTGGGCAGAAGAAGCACCTATAAAGGATTGTACAACAGCCACAACAGCCAAGTTTCTTTGGGAAAATATTATTACAAGGTATGGATGTCCTTTAAGTTTGACCAGTGATAGGGGCACACATTTTCTTAATGAGACAATAAAAATTCTATTGGATGAATTCATGATTAAGGTGTAGTAATAAAAATATTACTACACCCTATCATCCTCAGGAAAATGGGACTCACGAGGTTTTCAAAAAAATTTGAGCTAGACATTGAAAAAAATTGTGATGTTGGAAGACAGATTGGGATGATAAAGCATTTGCGGTAATTTGGGCATATCGCACAACATATAAAAGATTGAACAAAGCCACACCCTTTCGCTTAGTGTTTGGCGCGGCAGGCTCTTCCTATGGAATTTATGTTACCTTCTTTGTGTATTGCATATGTTGGAGGTCTTGCTGATGAGCAAGCATTAGAAGAATGCATTGAATAGTTAATCCAATTAGATGAATAATGAGCCATAACACGTTGGATTCCAAAACAAGAGAAGGCTAGGTAGAAGGCATGACAGACACATCAAGGATAACAAGTTTGAGATAGGACATATGGTGCTCCTTTATGATTCTAAGTTTTTGCACCATCCAAGAAAACTCAAGGTACATTGGTTGGGGATGTATGTTATCACTCACATACTTGGATCAAGTTCTTATCGCTTAGAGGCATTTGATGGAATACAATTACTTAGTTACTTAAATGGGAGTAGACTGAAGCCCTACTATAAACAAGTCTTCTTGGTGTTTTTAATAATGCAGTGTTTCCATATAAATTAGGTTTTCAATTCTACATTCCCTTAATGTGTTTCCTTCTTTGTTGGTATGATTTGTCAATCTAGTTGGTGTGTTTGTGTAATAAGAACATTTCCGTGCTAGAAGCTAATTACTATTTGAAGAATGTTTATACGTAGATGACTACACATACCCTTAGTGTGGGGTAGGTTGCTAATATCCAAGTACAGGACTAATGGAAATAAGTCCACATGAAAGGAACTATCTTTGGGTGCTATTCAAGGTTGGAAAATTGAAACAAAAAAGGGTATTTCTAGACACAAGGACCATATATAGAGAGGAATGAAGAAACAAGTATAATGCGAGGTAAGAAGGGGCCGGGAAGACTACTAGTGGAAGGCACAGTGATGAGGTACTCAGGTGCATGAAAGTGCACTGAAGAGAAGTCCACAACCAAAAGCTAAAAGGACATGCTTGAAGGTTATAGCTTAGGCACGAAGATGTACCATGTGGAAATAATGAAAATGGTCACTTAATGAGAGGATTTTTGGTAGGTGGAGGAGTAATAAATGCACTAACTTTTTGAAATTATATATAAGGATGGGATGCAAGTTCATTTTTACCATTGCAATTGAGATAATTTGAAAAGGGTTAAGTATGAACAAGTCGAGAAATCGTATTGAGCTGCTAAGAGTGTGAAACCAGATGTGAGGAGAAGGGTTGTGTGCAAGAGAAGCTTGCATTCCCATAGGTGAAGGGTTTGAGTGAAGCAGCACGTTACAAAATGAGCTAGGGCATGTTATTTCCACCAGTGGAATGGAGATTTAAGCTAGGGTTTTGACTTGATCGACTATAGAGGAAAAAAAAAAGATATATTTGATATGGCACCAAAGAAAGCATCCGTAGTAGGAGATAAAGGGAAGAAGAAGGTTGAAGTGGAAGAAGAGATTGCTCCCAAGAGTAATTTTTCAGAAATGTAGTACCCGAGAGGGTGTGATTGTGGGAAAAGAATGGGATTCCCATATACGCACAATGTAAAATCAATGACTACAACCCTTGGAAATTAGATAATAAGAAGGAAAACAAACAAGCACATGACGAGAGGATATGTCAAGATATGATGACATTGGTGAGAAGTTGTTGAAGCGTAATGTAGTCTACTATCTGTATGAGCTGCCATATTTTTGAAACTATGAACCATTATATCGGTGGTTAATGAGTAGGGTTCAGGAGGACTTATTCTACTTTACCGGATGAAGGGTGAGAATCATAGATACTTTGATTTCAATGGTGATAATACTTGAGGGCCTCGTGGTTGGATCTAGATAATGATTTAACTGATAAGGCCACAATCCTAGAGATAAGGAAAGAGCTGGGGTATACCAAGGGTCTGCATGACATGGACATTGAAAAGTTGAAGAAGTACCTAGTAGTGTAGACATCGGCACACCTTATGAGAAACCCGAATGACCAAGGAAGGTGGTCACAGTAAACATGATACAGCTTGCATTTCGCCAAGAAGATGTCTCAAGGAGTGGTCTAAAACATTGTAGATCACATAGCAAAGACAATCATTGAAGAGGTGCGAACAGGTGACAGAATAATTTTTGGCTCTATGTTATTGTCCTTAGTATTCATGGAGATTAGGTGCCTCAAGCGCCAAAGGAGAAGATTTGGGAGTACCCTAGGAACACAAGTCACCCGCGGAGAGGTTTGGAAAGTACTTGTATGATGGATCAATGAGTGTATCATTTAAGCAGAGGGTGGAGATGTGTACAATAGACTCCACATGTCATTCGAGGAAGAGTGGCACATACCAAAGGATTTTCCTTCAGTGGTGGGTAAGGAAGTTTAGTTTTCTATATACCAACATTTTTGCATTGCATGATTTGGGATGAAGGATGGGGCTTGGAGCCCATGGTGAAAATTGTAGTATTCCTTAATAGTAAGGTATTTCCAGCATCGCTTCATTGGTTCTTAGATGCGTGCCACTTGACCTTCAATGCAGACAAGGTACATTGTTACTACCACACTCTAAGGAAGAAGTATGTATATCCAGTGGTGTAATGCATACATTGAAAAACTTATTTCAAATATTATAAACATTAAAATTGTGAGCTTAGTAGTCGGGGACACCAGAGAAGTGCTTGTGTATCTATAACTTAAACCTAATATGGAGAACACTAAGTACGTGGAGAATGAGTTCGCACTTCCGGCCATCGAAGGGTAAGCATACAATGGAAAATTTTCCAACACCCAAGCCCACATAAAAAATTTAGGTTGATGATGAAGAAGAGGAGAATGAGGATAGTGGTGGTTTGGAACACAGAGGTAGAAGACAAACTCCAAATAAGGATGAAGTTGAGCGTGTAACTACTCCACCCTAGCCATAATAAGGAGATGAGGACTTGGATGTAGTCTAAGGAGAGCACCATTTCAAGAGAGTATTGAGGAAGACAAGGACCCAAGGTGCTACTCCAAAATAGTACACAGATCACCTCGAATCTCTCCACAGAAGGAGATAGCTGAAAAAAGAAGAAGGAAATTAAAGTTGAATGAGGAAGTGAAATATTTGGAGGAAAGCATTCCCAATTCTCATACGCCTCTAGAGAACATAGAGGAATAAAAAGAAAAAGAAATGAAGGATGGAGAAGAGGAATAAAAATGGGTAGAAGAGACAATAATAGAGACTACTCAGGACATAACAACACAAGTTCCCAATCTAGAAGCCCAAGTTTCTAAGTATCCTAGATCAAGAAGAACAAGTGGGGAGTATATTCCACCATCTTTGGGCTACACCGAGGATACATGTAAAATTTTCCATGCCCATTTCCATATCATAATGGCACAAAAGGATTTATATGGCTGGGAGTTAATGAATGAAGATATGGTGATGATGCGCACAAGGAAGCAATTTTCATGGTCGATGCACATGCACATGGAAGAACTAGAATTTTATGTATGTGAGGATTCATGCATGTCAAGGATGTTGAAAAAGACACCTCATGCCAAACACATAATAGTAAAGCCTACTGTTATGTCAAATGAGAAAGTAAGAAATTCTTTGATAAAGGTCTCGACAGAGGTTAAACAACGGAATATGGATAAAGATGTGACAATTAGGGTACTAAGGGAGGAGATCAAGAATAAGGATGAGGAGATAGCATGCCTAAAATAGGAAAAAGACTTGGCATAGAAGAAGAACATAGTATTTATCAGCATGGAAGAGGAGATTGGTGACAATGTCATGAAGGCTAGGCCACACTTAGAGCCAAAGGTACCCAAGACGTTTCCTTCAGCAATACATTATGTCAATACATTGGTGGAATTAGTACTTGAAGATGAACCTCTGTGCATTTATGAGCCAAAAGGATCTAGCATAAGAAGCAGAGTGAGAAAAGGCTTTAGTGATGTGGAATATTGCATCATATGAAGGATTGCTTCAGAGCTTGTAGGAAGAACTCAAGAAGGTGGATCAAGTGCTAAATATTTGTATAGCGCCAGAGGCTATTATAAGGACTAGGACCATTTTAGAAGACAATGAGGTCCTGAAGGCCATGAAGGATGAGACATTGGGCTGCACAAAATGATTAACACTTGTTAAGAAGAAGCGCGAGGCCCTTATAGTAGCTTAGGAACCACACAAGGAAAGGCTAGATGAGCTTGGAAAACTCATTGCTCAAAATATGGACTTGTTGGAAGGGAGAATGACTGGCATGTCCAGCATTGTGTTGGTATTATATAATGAAAAAGGAGAGATTGCAAGGGATGAATTAGAGTCAATTGCAGTGGATATTCCAGAGAAAGCAGAGGTCACACTCAATGAATGATAGACCTTAGAGGTGGAGATAAAAGAGGAATATCTAGAATTGATTATTCAAAGCAAAGAAGAAGATACTATAGGTTGAAGACATTCTTTTATTCATCAAAATTCTTTCTATTCTTCTATTCATATTATTTGATTCATTTTGAAGACAACCATTTTCGAGGTGGTAATGCAACTAGTGTGGGGTAATGTTGATCATTCAGACTCTAGCACTTAGTGAAGGAAATACAAAAGGTTCACACAAGAGAGTAGAGCACATTCAAAGGCATAGAAGTATCAAAAAGGATCATACGCAAAGACTAGAAACAGTTTCGAGCGTAGCCATTTTTAGATAAGGATCTATTTTTGGAGATAGTGTGCAGAGCACACAAACCGGTGAAATAATTGTGTGACACGCATTGGATATTTTTGGAGGATCAGATACAAAGTGATTTTCATGGACATCGGCTAGGAATAGATCTACTATTATCAGTACTAACAATAGTCTATTATTAGCACACTTGCATGTGTGGCTATTTTTGTAACGTGTGTGGCTAATATTAGCATGTGACCTATTTTAGGATTAGATAAGCGGTGAAGGGTAAGTCTCCACCATTATAAATATGTACCGAATTGTGTAGTATATATATAAGAGAGAGATAGAGAGATAGTGAGAGAGAGAGAGCATATATGTATGAGAACTAGGGTATAGTGAGATTATGCTATATCTGTTATGTGCATGAGCGTATACTACTGTTATTATAATGAAGCTTTTGTGTATTTACTGTAATTAATATAATGGATATTATGGACTGAATCAAGGTGTTATCATGTTTACAGTTTAGTATTGCATGCTTGATTTCATTATGGTTATCCTTTAATGTTGTTATTTTCTAGATCTAGGTCTGACTATGCATTGTATGAAAGATATATTAATTATAGATCTAAATGATTAAAGTCTTAATCATACTAACATCCTACAATAGCATCCATATAGAGGGGCCTAGTACCTTTATGCACTTTGGGTGAGCGCTCGCCTAGGTTGAGTGATGTGCCAACATGTCTGGGATTGTATTGTTGAATTCTAGGCTACATCGTTGAGTGTGCGGGTGACACCAAAGGACTCTTAACATATAATCAAGTATGGTTAGCACTTCTTACAAGGATAATCATGATTAATCTTGTATTTGCATCCTTTTAGGTTATGTATTTTAATATTTTTAGATGGGAACACTTAAATCTCCCGAAGATTTAAAGATATACTTGGGTCAAGAGAAGATCTTAGGTATCTGGGAAAACTAGTTTTCAATGTCCCTTTTTATGTGATGAGGGATTTGTATCAAAAGAGATTCCCACATAATCATATGTGAACTATGATAAATCCTCCATTGACATTGTGCCTGATATTTCCCATAAAATATATGATTTGGAGCGGAGAATCAATTCCTTGGAGAAAAAGAAAGTAGATATTATTCCTTCGCAACCATTTTCAACACCAGTGGTCACCTTTTAGGTACAAGGAAAGGTGAACCACAACCTCAACCTCCAATCATTATCTCTGATGGAGAAGAGGACTGATCATTATCTTCTCATCATTCAAGGGAATTAATCTCCTCCATTTGGTACAACAAGGGGAGATTTGAAATTTGTTCATCTACTCGCTTAATGCATCGTGCTCCTCGGTCGAGCATAATTTTTGTGGCCTCAACCAATTAATTCTTCAAAATCCAATCCACCTTTATCAAGGAAATGGGATGTTGGGTCAAGCTCAAGACCTCACAATCAGCCCAAATCAACGACATGTAGTGCTTTCCTTCTAATCACCCCAGTGTCCCCTCTCAAACTTATCCTAGCACTTCAACCCTTAAAAGGAGAAAGGAAAGACAAAATTCTTCATAGGAGGTTTGGATATTTTAGATTGGGTGTCATCACAATAGAAGAAAGTCCAGCTTGAGAAAATCATGACATGTCCTAGAATGAATCTAGAAGCATTGATGGACCTAGCAGGTCAGGTCATTTTTGTTCATATAGCACAAGGTTCAAGTGAATTTGTGCTAAGGAAAAATAAGATTTTGAATAAGCTTCCCCTGTTGGGAGGAAAATATGAAGTAGGACTAAAAATGTCTATATGCTACTTTCCTTTCATTGTCTCTATTTCTGGCATGTGTATATATTTCTTTGTCATGGGCAGGGGCCCCTATAGAACCCCATTTTGTTCATTATTCAAAATGTAAGAAGCACAACAATATAAATCATTTACACACTTATCCAAATGTATGAAAAAATTATCAAAGTAAATATGACACTACTTCATTCTTCCAATTTACAATTGAAATAAGGGAATAATAAAATTTAGAAAAACAATTACATCCCATGTAATAGAAGTATTATTTTAAAATATCAGTTTAAAGAAGGAATATTAAAAGAGAATATAGCTTAAATATAATGCCTAAACATGTTCATCATCTTGTGTATCTGCATTCTTCTCTTCTTCATCTTCCACTTATGTATCTTATTTTTTCAGAAACCTTGATACATATGCATCATACCTTTTGAATAACTCATTAACCTCATCCTCATTTGGTCTCATATGATGCTGGAAAATTAGTGTTTGTCTAGTTATTACATCAATGCAATGGCCCATTTTTAGTTTGTATTCCAAAGGTCTTGTTTTTAACTCTGCAATTCTATTCATAATACTTCTCATTGTTTTAATGATTTCATAGGAGAAATCATTCTTCATAATATTCTTTTCAAAGGAATTAAGAAAAAATTCAATCTTCGATCCTTGAAGATCTTTTTCAATTTATCAGCTACCATATCCTCTAACTTCAAGTTAATGGTATCGAGAGTATCATCAACCCGCTTTTCTTGATTTTAAGCTTTTCCTTGATCCCATTCAAGGTTTCTACTCTTATCTTTGATAACTCTTTAATAGCATGTTGGCTACCTTTGATCGCTAACGACACACTATTCTTCTTCACTCAACTAACGCATCACTGAGCTAGGTGATGCAGTCTATTTTGGGAAGAATTCCCTCAAAATAGAAAATCTCATTATCACAATGTTCAACTATGTCATTAATTTCATTGAATCTATTCTTGAGATCTTCATACTTTGACTTGGCCTCTGTAATTGCTTACTTTCCCATTTTGGTTAATTTTTCAATCCATGTGTCCATTTCCTGGACCTTCTTGATAAGCATTTTTTATTTTATCCATTCCCTCATGGGTATCTATGGAGGCACTTGTCCTGAGCTTGACTAGGTTGTCCAATCAATTTATGCAAACTAGAGATTAAGGCTTTAACTTGTTCTTTTAACTACCTCTTTGTCATTCTATCTTCATCCACTTTTTGTATAAGTTCATTCACAAAATTTCCAATAACCCTTACTTTTGTTGGTCCTCGAGGGCTTTCCTAAGGGAATGATCTGGACATTATAATCATTTGTTGTTATATCTTATCTATTATTTCCTTCAAAGGGGATTACTACTTCCAAAGTCTTGGCTCTTGATCGATCAAAGGTGTGGGTTTTAGTGATAGTTCTAGCCCTTTTCGAGGCTCTTACTGTCTTCGGAAAATATAGAGCAAGAAGGTCAATAGCTTGAATAGGAAGGACCTCATTTTCCTAATTTTAAATTAATTCACTGAGCCATCCTTTCACCAAATTTTTTCCATCCTTTTCCTCTTTTGATTCTTGTTGGGGTTCCTCAGGGACAACCATTAACTTTTTTAATACCCCTTGTTCATCCTAAACTAGTGATTATGCATGTTCTTCATTATTTATTTTGATAACAACCTTTCTATTCACACCCTATATTAATAATTCCTTTGAATGTTCCTCTCATTGGTCTGGAAACCAAGGTTGATCATTATTTTCTTGGTTTGTATCGTATTCATGGGAGAGTCCTTCCTTATTTCTCCAATTGATGCCATACTAGACCTATCTTCTCCTCCAACATTTTATTGCATTCACGATTGGCTCGCAATATCTTCCTTCCTCAAACTTTGTTGATTTGGCATCCTACCCTCCTCATCCTTTGATGATGCTCCTCATAATGACAGGGTAGGTTGTTCATCTGAAGCCAACTTCATACTTTCATCTAGAGGTTATATGTATTTATCATTAATGCTTTTCTCGCCGAGTTGTGGTTTGTGAAACTTCTAATTTCTCTTCAAAAATAGATTTTCCCTCTTGAGAAAGTTCATCGGATTTAGTAATTTTAACATAAATAGAAACAATATCTTCTATTAACACCTCTACATTAACATCTTCTCCACCAATAAATTTTGGTTTATCTGATTTTGTAACCACTTGTCTTATAGAAGGAACATTTGTTGCTTGAGATTTTTCTTTACTAATTAATCAATGAGTATTTCTCTTTATTTCCTTACTTGTTTGGAAGTCATCTACTGGTGTCATTAATTGTTCACTCATAGATAATTTGAGTGCATATAACATAGAAAATCCCGACCAAGATCAACATCAATTACATTATCTTGGGCCTTTGCATTCATACAAAGTTTGAAACAAAGGCATATTCATATCCTTAGTAAGCGTGGTATCGATGTTTTCGTACCTAGCGTTAAAATATGGATGCTTACTGAACTATCTACAACATTTTCCTGGGTTGCTTGATCTTGAGTTGATTTCATTGTTGTTTCCTCCATAGATAGAGGTGGGAATATAAAATCTGATTGTTCTACTTGTGGTAATGATGGAGAATGTTGTGCTTGATAAACCGAGGAGGATCGATTACCATATCTCTGTGCTTGTGATTTTTGGGCATGTGGGAACCTACTCTCACCAAAAACTAGTACATGAGCAACCTTATTTTTCTTGTGCACCCTTTCAAAATTTTTTAGATCGGGTGCTTTGCTCTTTCCCTTCCTTATGCATTAGATTGAGTAATACCACTTGCTATATCTCAACTCATTAATTTCTCGACTACGAGGTTGTGGTGAAATAATTTAGCAAACTACATGGGACACTAATCCCTTCCCATTTTCTTGGATTGACATTGTAAAAGTAATGGGGGAATTTTCCATAGATTTTAAGAGCATGTCTTCGCCTTTTGCCTAAGAACCGATATAGAAGTACCAAGTCCCACTAGTGGGTGAAGTCCACTCATCTATGAGTTCAGGAGTGGGCCTTGTTTAGGGAAACTTAGGGCCTTTCCTCCTAAAGGATCCATTCTATCTACTCCCTCCTTTAGGGCTGGAATACCATCATTTAAGTTTCCCAAACTCCCAAAGTTATTTAAGATTCTCGGTATTTTGAATTGATAGGTCAATGCACTTTTGAGTAAACCAATCACAGCTTCTTCTCATCACATCAATTATCCTTATATAAAAATCATCGATTTTGTCTCATTACATTATGGAGGGATTATGGGTTGTACTTCCACCTTTTGATCAACATAATGCCTACTTATCAGTATATGGATCAGCCACAATTCCTTTTGGGAAATTGTAATTTTGAAATCTATTATTTGTGAAAGAGTCATTCTAGATAAAACCCTTAATCGACCTCTTATTCATCCCTACAATTCATCTAGTAATCTTCAAATAGAGGCTAATTCTTAGAAGTATTTGCAATGGTTTTGAATACCCATCCAATTTCATAATGGCCCTTTCCTCAAACGTTTGCATGTCAAACTTATGCATTTCATCTTAAATCAACTTGGATTTTATTATGGAAGGGCATGAATACCTTCCAATTCTAATAGGGAATTTGATATTTTTCTAATGCCTTCTAGAAATCAATTTATGCATAGGTGTTAGTTTCCTTTCCAGTTCACATATAGCCAATTTATCATCTAAATTCCTAGGCAACTTACAAGGCTTGCCTTCAAAACCACTAACCCTTATGTATGTGAAATTTTTATATCAATGAAGTAGCATCAAGACTCCAAAATCACTTGTTTGACTGTTAAAAAAATTCTATATTGTCCCCACTCTATTTTGAAAATAAAATGATTAGGGCTAAAAAACATCATTAACGAACCTCACATTCCCACTTCGGTTGATTAGTTGCAGTTGAGGGAATATCTCATACATTTGGCACTTCCTAAAATCTGCACATGGTGACAAACCCAAGAAACATCTATGCCCAACAACATTGTAAATTAAGTAAGTCTTCATATAAAAATCTAGCTATGAAGTGTCACCCATCTCAACTTTCATCATAAGGTGACCATGTGGCCATGGAGTTCTTTTTTAATGAAAGTTGCCCAAAAATTTCTCCCCTTTCTCTCTAAAATGATCCATATGTAAGTAACCATCCATTCCTTAAATTTATTCATAGTTTCCAACCCCGTCATTTGACTTAATAACACAATGAAATATTCAACCTCTTCAAAAAACTGTGCCCTAACTAGCCTTTTAGGGATTCTAGTTGTTTTCTTTTTTGTGATGAGCCGATTTGTATTTATTATCTTGGCATAATCCTTTTTCTTTACTTCATAATCCGTAAGGATAATATGATAGAAATGGTGATTGGGTTGGTGATTACATGTAATTTTAACATTATTCTAATGGTTATAGGGGTCAATGTCAAAACTACATCCCCACTCCCATCTAATACTTCCCTTTTTTGGGATCATAATTCATAGCACAATGCCACACCAATTCTAGGTAATGAACCGATGGTGGGATAACACCCGCTAGAGAAATGCAGCTATCTTGAATTACCTTTAGGGATTCACTCTTATGGGGGCTATTCAGTCTCTGAATAAAATCATTTAGATCAACACTCATCAAATCTCGTGTCCAGTAATCTTATATAAATCACTTATGACCCCCGACACAACCAAGAACAAAGATGGCATGGTCTTCATCTTCAAAACCCCTAGATTTACCTTAAACAAAGTTACAAATGAAAGAGAAACAAAGGAGCTTATAAGTTATTACCAATCAACCCGTGAGTTCCTAAGCATTTTAAATCTAGAACAATAACCTTTTTATTCTTGTGGTTCACAATTCAAGCTTCACAGCTTAAAAACAAGATAATCCTCCATGAAAAAATCACAAAACGTAGTGAAAAATCCAAAAATTGGTAAAGAAGATGAAAGAATTCACATACTTTAAAATGTCCTTAATTTGCATAGCAACATTAATGGTGGTAGAAATAAATACATTGTATCAAGATCGTTCATTCCTCCATTGTCATCTTTGAAAATGAGCCATCCACGTGGAATATATTTTTTTGTTAACATGGGCTTGGGGATTTTTTTGTAGTTTTGAAGTGTTTTAGAACTTACACACTTTTGTCTAACTTGACCCACCCAATCTTCTTTTGGCTTTCAACATGGGCTTGACACATGGTTGCATTTGGGTGATAAAGCAGGGTTGTGGCCCTTTTCTACGGTTTAATTTCATTTCCATTTCAAAACCAAAACTATTTGAGTGCTTCGACGACCCACACCCCCACATTTTACATTAAAGGATCCACGTGTCCCTTACAGGTGTTGGGAACCTTTTTACACCATTACTCTTTTCCTCTTAATGTGCAAAGTTACAAATATGTGTTGTTTCCCCACATCCACTCAAATTGTGACAAATGTACACTCCTGGATACTAATTGAGAAATTTCTTATGCTACTTTATGATTGTGAATATTCGAAGAATATTTATCAGGTCATGGGGCTGATTTTGCATTTTTTGAATGCGATAGAAAGTTACAAGTTTACAAATTAGACCCACCATACTGAAATCAATTGGGATTTGCCACATAACAATGGGTAATGAGAGAGAAAATGCAAATGAAAACACAAGACCAAGGAACATTTTACAAAAATTGATCCATCCATTTTCAAAACTTAAAACACAATTGGTTCCCTGCAAGAAAATTCAAAATAATGCATATCCAGACATGATCCTCATCCGAAAAAAGAGGAAATAATAATCCATACATAGTAGAAACAAAAGGCCAACTTGCACCCCCACAGGAAAACAAAAAAATATAACAGACAACGATGGAAAATCTAAACCAAATAGGGGTGATATTAATCAGTACCAATAGGTACCATTATTATTCATGTTTGTGTAGGCCCTCAGATCTTGTGCCATAATTAATATACATTTTAGAAGGGGAATTCCAGTATAACCTATTGTTTTTCCATCCTTGATCTCGTGTCATGGGTTGTGTTCCTTCAACTTTACATCGTTGTGTAAAATTTGAACATGAAGGACATAACTATACCATCCTAGCCGACCCTTTTCCATTTAAAACTTACAACATATTGTACCTACCTAGTGATGTCATTATAGCATTTAAGGCATCTACCACTACCACCACTTCTCCTTCACCCACAACCCCATCCATCAATGTTTCCACTGACTCACCCACACCTACCTCTTCTATTCCTACTACTTTTGTGGCCTCTCATGCCGATGCACCTACTATCCCATCTAGTTCCCAACCAACTCATCTTTATTTTTCCCAATCATCTCGTACTTCATCTATTCCGACTACACACATATCCACTACCGATCCCTTAGAAGGTGTTTTTCAATGCCTCACTCTAGGGGAATACCGCTTGTATAACATAAACACATTCCTTACTCCACAAGAGTATGGTAACCTATGACAACATCCTCATTATGACCATTGCATAGGAAATTTCTTCCCTTACGGTCCTCCCCACCTTTGCACCAACTTAACGTATGGGGGACTTAAAACTTCCACCTATTCACCCGATCCACCTTCCCAAACATGACCATTTTCATCTGATCTCCAATCTCTCACCAAACTCCACTTTTCCTACATTTTCCTTCACTATGATGCATTAAAAGGTTTTGGCTTTAGGCTCTACAAAAAGGGCCATCATACTATCATCTCGTGTAGCACATGTAAATACAAAGACCAAAATGGTATAGGATTTTCCAAACCATCTTCTAAGAAGGCCCACATATACCTCATTGGGGATGAAAACCATCTCCACACCATTCACCAATGTCACCACCTTCATCCACATAGTCTATAGATCCCAAATCTATTCTTCCTAAAAAAAAATTTTGTGAACACCATTTTTCTCGGGACCTCTCGACTTATCAATGCGATGGTGACGCTCCCTCTTCTATTTCCTTCATGTATCCTGACATGATCGATGATGATACACCATCCATTAACGTCATTCAATGTTAGGATGATGAGTCTATCCTCACCTACCTTGGTGCGGAAGATTCTTATATTCACTAATCATTGCCTTCGAGATGCAAACCATGTTAAATGAGTTGACCATTGAAATCAATATTAACACTCAGGATGACCTACACATTCTAAAGATTGGTCAATCTTTAGATACTGCTGAGTAGGAAGATTTCACTTATTTCCTCCAGATTATAGAAATTCCTTTTATTGGTCCTATGTTGATATGCCTAGTATTGACCAAAAATTGTGGTCCACAATATTGTAACTTTTCCTGAAGCCAAACCCTTAAAATGTGTCCGTAAAAATGCATCCTCGCATTACCATTTTTGTCAAAGAAAACTTTAACACCTTCTCTCTCAGTTCCTTCATCCTTCCCATTGATTATCTCCAATGAATCTCTAACATCTTTCTTGTCACAAAAGAAATAAGAGGACTTTGCATTTGCATAGATTTCCATAACCTAAACTTAGCTTGACCCAAATACGAATTTCCTCTACCTAGTATTGACCAACTAGTTGATCTTACCGCTGGTCATGAGATGTTATCACTCATGGATGGTTTCTTGGTTTATAATCAAATATTACTCACCCCGAAGATCAACACAAAACCACCTTCATCACTCCTTAAGGGACCTTATTCTATTGTGTTATGCCCTTTAGCCTTAAAAATTTTGGTGTTACATATCAGTGGGCTATGACCTATATATTTCATGACATCATGCATCATATATTGGAAGATTATGTAGATGACCTTCTTGCCAAATCAAAACATCGGGCCGAACACCTTACAGTCCTGAAGGTCATTTTTTACCGTCTCATCAAATATTGTGTTCTCCTTCAACCAAAGAAGTGTCTTCATTATTCTCTTAGGAAAGATCCTTGGTTTTATCATTTATTTTCATGGCATAAAAGTTGATCCCACTAAAATCAAGGTTATTCTTGAAATGCCTCCACCTACTAACCTTTGCTAACTTTGTAGTTTGCAAGGTAAGTTGCAATCTATTTATCATTTTATTTCACAACTTTCTCGACTACTACCACCCATTTCATCATCTCCTAAAAAGGATGTCTCTTTAAAATGGGATAATGAATGCCACAAAGCCTTTGAGGCCTTAAAATAGTACCTTCTCTAACCACATGTACTCATTCCTCCTAAGGATAACCAACCATTTTACCTTTACATTTCTGCTACGGATCATTCCTTAGGGGTCATGCTCACCCATCACAATGATCAACACCGGGAGAAAATGGTTTATTACATAATCCATACCCTTTTGGACTATAAAACTAGATACACCCATGCTGAAAAAATCTTCTTATCCTTAGTCTTTTTGCCACTAAACTTTGTCATTACCTACTCAATCACAAAACCTTTTTCATCACCAATACTGACCCCTTACATTACATGTATGCCAATCCCTACAAACATCAATATGCTACACATTGGCTAATGCTTCTTACAGACCTTGACCTTGAATTCATCCATCAAAAATATATCAAAGGTCAAACTATCGCTGACCAACTTGTAGATGCACCCCTCTCCGAAAATCAATCTTCTAACTTTGATTTCCTAGATGAATCCATTACTACCCTCTCTTTGGACGATACCATTTACCAAATGACCTTATTATTCAATGGTTCCAAATGTCAATCAGGGAGGTGGTGTAGGTGTTATCCTCATTCCTCTTGATGGTGAACCTATGCCTTTATCTTTCAAACTATATTTTGATTGTACTAACAATATCACCGAATATGAAGCACTCATATTAGGCCTTCAAACCACCATCACCTTAGATGTCAAATTAATTAATATCTTTGGTGACTCTCAACTAGTTGTAAATCAAGTCAATGGTATATACCAGTGTCATAACAAAATACTTAAAAAGTATAAACATCATGTAGACATAATTTTGACTACCTTTGACCATTATGAGCTTCAAACCACTCCACGTTCCACTAAAAAATTTACAGATACCATGGCTTTCCTTACTTCTCATATTCCCACCTCACCTTCCAACTTGAAAATATTTGTCATAGTACAAAGGCTGTAATCACCTTCCTATCTATTTCAAGATGTCAACCTCGTCGAACCATTACACTTGACCCACGTGACCTTTGGTATAAATAGTTTACAGACTACCTTTCCTATGCATTCTACCTCCCAACCTTACTCATAACGGGAAATGCACTTTTCTCAAATGTATCTCTCGTTATGTCATCATGGGTGGCCTTTTTATAAATTTTTTCTTTGATGGTATCCTCTTACAATGCCTTATAAGTTATGAAATTCCTTACACCATCAAGGAGGTTCATGATGGAATTTGTGGAGGTCATTTATGTGGCTTGGTTGTCACCAAATGCATTCTTCACCTGGGATATTATTGGGCCACCCTCATTTGTGATTGTTGTGACCATGTCAAAAGTTGTGTAAAATTCAATAAACATGCTACTATTCATCACACACCTAGTCACACCTTACAGGTCACACAAGATCTTTGGCCTTTCTCTCAATGGGGTTTGGATCTTGTCGAAGAGATCAATCCTCATTCTTCACAACGTCATCAATGGATTATTACCACAACCGAATACTACACTAAATGGGTAGAAGCCATCCCCCTCATCTCTACAAAAGCCAAGAAAATTTGTGAATTCATCAACCATCACATTATTTGTCGCTTTGGTGTCCCTCACCGCCTCATCACTGATAACAAAAATAGTTCAAAAACAAAACCCTATGGAAACTTTGTGATGCCTTCGGCATTCAACTTAGTTTTTCTTCACCTTACTACCCACAAACAAATGGCCAAGTTGAATCAACCAACAAAACCTTGAACAAAATTCTTATGAAGGTGGTTGATGATACGGGAAAGGATTGGCACACACACATTCCTTTTGCTTTATGGGCTTACTATACTAGTATTCGTACCTCAACTATGGCCACACCTTTTTCTCTAGTCTATGGTACGAAGTTGCCTCTCGAAGTCCCAATTTTGTATCTACGTATTTCACTCAAAGAGATGCTTAATGATGATGAATTTCTCCAGGACCATTTGGCACAACTTGAGTTATTAGACGAACGTCATCTTAATTCTCTTGATCATCTCCAAATCTACCAAAAATGTATCAAATGTTCCTACAAAAACATTTCCATGAATGAACCTTCTAGGTCAATGACCTCGTCCTAAAGGAAAATCAACATGTAACCAAAGAGGAGAAAAGTAAACAGGAAAATTCACTCCTAATTAGCTTAGACCTTATATTGTTACTCATACCTATGGATCAGGTGCTTATCATTTGTCTTCACTCGAAGGTAAACCTAAACCTGAGCCCCTTAATGCCTTGCATCTTAGACCCTTCTACTGTTGAATTAATTCTTATATCACCTCTTTTCTATTAAAACTCATCCCTTGAGCACCGTTCACCTTCCATTTTACCTATCTTAAGGATCAATGACTAAACCAGGATCATGTGATTACCCGTCACTTTTTCAGCCCTATCTTCAATATGAGTACCATGGCCCTACTCATGGCATTATTTTGATGGATACTTTTCTTTGTTTTCAAGATGGAATCTCATGGTCATTCATAACTTAAATTCTATCTTCCATAGTTAGCCTCTCAGGTGCTATGGTATTTCCTTCAAACCAGGAGCTTATTTTTCTCTATAGTCTTCTATGACTTAAAAATCCAAAAAGTAAAGAAATGTCAAAATATAATGGGATTCAACTCCTTGAGTAAAACTTTAAGCAAAAAGATGATTCCCTTAAAAGGAAATCTATTCTCTCTCGAACTTATTACTATAAATAGATCTGGTCCCTTAAAGGAAAACTATGAAAACCTAGCCATATTGTACTTAGTCTCTCATCAAAAGAGGAATATTCTTATAATATATATATATATATATATATATATATATATATATATATTTAGAAGCTTCTGCATCACCAACTTCACGAAGACTCAAGGAGATAATATACTCATCCCTCATAGAATTCCCACATCGCCTAGTCTATCAAAACAACAACAAAAAGAATAAAATGATAAATTTTATGTCATGGAATTGTCTATTTTGTTAGGTTGTGGAGCATGTTTTCATGTGTGAAATTGTTTAATATTATACATTACGAGTATTGTACACTTTCCACAGCTTATCTTTTTGGGGCTTGGGGCCGAGCCAGCACCAAGTGGGGGTCTAGGGGCATAGCCCCAAATTTTGTTTTTGGCCTTAAAACGTGCTTGATATACCGGGAAACATGCTTTTCTCATATGGGCAGGATTTTTGACCCATATGTTTATGGGATGGTTTTGGCCCATGGTTTTAATACCCATGATTTTGTAAAACTACTTAAGTAGTTTTCTACTTATGTGGTTTTGTACAAATGGTAGGCATGATGTAACATTGCAGATGTATTTTGACTTCGGGTGTGAATTTTGTAGAGTTTGTTGAGGATAGCTCCAAATAGATATGGGTATTATATTGCGATGAGTGGTGGCTTGTAATAAAATCTGAGCAAGTGATTCTTAGTGGAAATAGCCCAAATTGGGTGAACCATGTTAAATATTGTCTCTTTGTGTTGAGTTTTTTTTTTTTTTGCACTTTTATTTCGATCGCAATATTTTTGCGTATTAGTTTCTACTTTCATTCTGCGATTACTGAGGGACTCATCTCGCATATTTTATCCATTATTTCCTAACATATTTTGATCTTATGTATTGTGCCAAGTAGGCATGTTGTCTTACACCATGTGATGCTAAACACCAACCATCTTCACCTCATTTCCTTTTTTATCCTAATTTCCTACCTTCTCAAGGGACTTGCCGCAAAATTACATTTTTTCATCATGTAACTTTCTTCACCCTTAACATAGTCAATCATGCAACACCTTTAGGTTCTTACATTCATAAGCCCACCTTTGGTATGGTATAGTTGTTATGGTTTTTACCAATTAGGTGTATCCTTTTTTCACCTCTTACCCTTCACCTTCTTCATTACTTGTTAATTCTCATATACAATATTAGATCATCAACACCTACATTTTAAGAATTCCTCTTTCACCAACATCACCATGCCTAACTGACCTAAACTCAACCATGCCTAAATGACCTAAACTCAACCATGCCTAAAATCACCTAAACACAACCATGCCTAAATGACCTAGACTCAAAACATGCCTAAAACCTATTGACCCATTCATCTATCCTCATCATATTCTTCCCTAGCTTACGAGAGAACTACATCGTCCTGAGGCCCCTTTTTACCGGGGCTATGTAGGCAACTCTTCGAGGGCATGGGGACCTTGGAGGTTAGCTCATCCATTGTCTACCCTTACCAATTTCCACCCCCATTTTTCTATTCACATTCTACCTTAGTTAGTTTCCATATTATACACTATTTGGAAATTAAACAAAATACAAATATACAAACATGTATATCTATCTATTTCTTACATCATTGTATCATATGTTAATCATTTCACATTTCCATCATATAAAATATTTTAGAAATTTAAACCATAACATACATATTCATCATCATTCATTTTTCCATGCTACCAATAACTTGGCAATTAAATCCAACCCATACACATAACCAAAGCATGCCTAACTGACCTAACTCAACCATGCCTAACTGACCTAACTCCACCATGCCTACATGACCTAGACTCCACCATGCCTAACTGACCTAGACTCCATCATGCCTAACTGAGATAGACTACATCATGTCTACATGACCTCGACTCCACCATGCCTAATTCACATAGTTTCCATCCATACAAAAATAACAATGGAATTTAAAACACAATTACATCATCCATACCATAAATATCATCATCTATAACAATGAAAGTAAATATATCAATATAAATACACATTGATAAAATACATACAAGTATCTCCAAATGCTCAGATACATCCTCACCATCTTCAACACACATGTCGGTATAGGATCAAAATCTCAAAAACTCATATACATCCTCACTATCATCGACACATAGGCCGGTATATACCAAAAATATACACTAGATCATATCTGGTGACTAATCATCACCCCACCTGATATCCATACCTGTCTCATTTGTCTCCTCCTCCCCTCTACCTATCTACCACCATGCTAGCATCTCTCTACCAATCATAGGTCTTGGTATAGCCTCCACCTGGTCCTCAGATGGGTCTGGCCTCCATGAACTCATCACCTCACCCTAGTCATATCTCTAGGCTCGTTGTCCCCTTATGCTCTCTGAGATATGAGTGTGGGATATAGTCCCCTCACTCACTTCCTGTTATGCCCCTGTAATTAGCATAAGAGGCAATAACTATCCCTACAATCATCATATGGTCATGGTAATACCGTGCCTCATTCAGGCCATCCATGAACCTTACGATTGGCACCATCTAAGGTAGTGCCATAGGTCTCACAATAACCTATGAGCTTTGTCCTACTAGGGATCACCTCAAACCCTATACTTATGCTCCTATCCTCCTCCCCTGTACCTAGGAACCTTGTCCTATCATCTCTTCCCCGTAGTGTGGGACCCTATCCCTGAGCCTGTGGTGGTGTCTATGTTGTAACATGGGCCTGTAGGGCCAAAACTTAAGTCTATGTAGTGGCCAACTAGCCCTGAAAACTTGCTACCTGCATCTGTAAGGAAAACCTTTCCCCATCTCCATCTCCACTGTGTAGGCACTAGTCCCTGTGTAACCTGGGCCTATAGTGCTAACATCTAATCCTATAAAATGGCAACTCGTGCCTCCTCGACCCTTTGAGTTGCCCTTGTAAAACTATAATTTGTTCTTGCAGGGTAGCCTCCCGACCTCGAAAGTTATCCCTCTACACTATGATGGTGGCTAAGTCTTGTTACCATGGCCTCGGGGTGCCACTCATAGTTGTGCCACCCACCAATGCCTATATATACTAGTGACCCTAGCATCATCAATCCATCTATCTATCACCTACTCCTCCTTTCCTATCAGCACAATTAGTCGTGGTGGAGACATAGGTCTCTCCACATCATCTCTCCTATACTAAGGGAAGGGTGGTGGCACATCCTATGGTAACCCAAACTGCAATCTCACCCTATCTACATGTATCATCTTGTACTTATAGAACGACACCCTCAGTATCCACCTAAGAAGTTGCAACTCCTCTAACTTCTTTGCCATGTCTCTGTATGAGGGATATCCAACATAGGGCCTCTAAACAATATCCACACTAGACAATCCCTCTAGCACCCACCTGTAATATGAAACATCATGCATGGCCCTAGCCACCTGTTCTCCTCACCAACTGGTACCCACCATATATATCTAACTCTAACCAAGCCACCCCTAAACCAATCAAGTCGGGAAAACCAATTGGATGTACACATATGATGTGCTCATATGCCCAACAATGCAGAAGAAAAGTGCAACACAAAACCGAACCACCATAACCTACCATGTGCACATAGCTCCTACACAGTTGCACTAAGAATGGCAATTCCCATGCAAAATAAATCCACTCCTCCACCATATCCTGAGCACTCCCATCAATGATCATGGGAATCTACCAACCTAAGCATCTGGTAGGGAGAAATAACATATTACCTCCATCATCAAAACAACCAACCTCATCTCCTAAGGATGGGATGCATACATCTCTCTGTAGCTGAGGCTCACACTATGGTACCTCATCTTGCCCATCGCCTCCCCAAACATAGCCACTATAGGCTCCACAGAGGCCTATGAAGAAATATAATACACTTGCTTGACCAAAATCGATAATGTAGGATCCAATATATCCAGGGTGACAGTAATCTCACCCATCGATAAATGAAAAGTGTTGGTCGTTGAATCCCATCTATTGATGAGTGTGACCATAAAACTAGGATCTTGCACTACACACCTATAGCATTAGATCCCAATCAATCCAACATCAGTCATGTGCTCCCACTCCTCTGTAGTCACACTCGACCGTATATCTACCAATAATGGTGGCACTTTGTGTCACATACGTAGCTGGTCCCTAGCTTGTATCAAACAAAACATGGTATTGTTAAAACCTCACTACCTCCAATTACATCTTAACCCCAACACCATACCCAATCACACCAATCCTACTTACCCCATTTACCTAATTCACATACCAACCTCCTACCCTTTACACTCATGACTCATTACCTTCACATTATTTCACCTACTCACCTAACTCATCTAGCCAACAACCATATGTTACCCTTACCCCTCTACAACACACATTACTTGCCCCTTTTTGACCTATTTTTCCTTTTAAAGCATAACCCTTCTTACCCCAATCCCTCTTTCACCCTAACCTATGCCGCTCCTGGACCTTTGCCGATTCTACTTGACCGACATCGGTTCCAATAACTAGTGTCGGTCACCTTAGTCTTGACCGATGTTAGATATAGCTAACCGAAGTTAGCCAAACATTTCTGACGACGTTGATATCTTTCATGACCCCCAAAACTGAAACCCCCTCCTCTATTTCTTAAAAATTGACAAAAACCAACCTATAATCCTAATTAATCCCAAACACTTACACCCCAAATTTATTTCTCCCCCTACTTAGCCTATATTTGACCTCCCCCAAATTTCATCTATTTTTCACCCATATTTCAAAATTAACATTCCCCCAAATATTTCTTCATTATAAAAACACAATTAGAGAAAAAAAAAAATAGAAAACGTCTCCTACCTCATCTCGATGACATCTACGTGGTGGCATGTATGGCCGCTACACCGATAGTCTACCTAACCCCTCTCCCACCTCTACCATACTGAAATCTACCTTGAACCTCTCCACTAATCACATGTCTCCAACTATGCTAGTGGACCCATCTACTTGGCCTCTCTCAACATTTAGTCACCTCCACCTCAGCCTAGTAAAATAGCTTGTCTTTTCCTCCCAACAAATACACAAGTCACTCGATTTTCCATTTTCTTAAAGTCAATAACAATAATGATTCTATAAAATATGAAATTTTAACTTTATAACCCTAACCCACCATGATGACATCGGTCATTCAAAACCAACGTCACATTCAAAACCGACGTTGGTTACCTAATAACCAACATTGGTCATTTTTCAATACCATTTCCTCCATGTTTTACCTATTTTGACCTAACCTCATTACTGCCACATACCTTTTTGCCAGTACCAACACCCATTGTACCCTACCCACAAGCCTAAACTACCCCTACAATTCCTTAATTGTATTTAGGGATTTGTTATTTTACCTATACCTTGGCCTTACCCATGCCACAACCTATTTACCTAGACCTAACCTACTTTTTTTTACCATTGAACTTGTGTACTCGCTATACCTTGTGATGTCATTACCTATGTTGTTTTAGCCTAACAACCATACCTTGCCTATTTCCATGTCATTTATCCTAACCAAACCCATGGTGTACCAGATCATACCTAAAATTTTCTTGCACCGACCTTCGTTGTGTTTCTCACTAAATCATATACCCTTGGTACCTAAATCAATTCAACCTTGTTTAGATAAACCTATTGACCTTGGATGATGTAGAGTTTGTAAGCTCTTCAACCTAGTACCGTGTTGTAGTCTATACATGTGTGTGTGCATTTGATTTCCATTACCCATTACCTAATTTGACCATGGCCCATTACCTATTACCTAATTTGACCATTACCCATTACCCAATTTGACCCTGGCCTATTACTTATTACCCGATTTGACCATTACCCTTTTCCCAAAGTACCCATACTCTTCCCCACCTACCTTAACTTGCACCAACTACACATTCATCAAACCACTCACCGACTCCATATAACACCTCACTAGTTCCTGGTTTAAGGGGGATCATCTTCTCCCACACTTGGGGAAACCCCATTCTCACCCATACATGGGGAAATCACTTCCTATTTTTGTCAATGTCACTTACTAATACAAGCTACGCAACAAAAAGAAGAAAATGTACACACCAAAATTAGGTCATACTACCCTATAACCACGTTAATTAAATTAACCATAATTTACCTATTCATATCCCATAATTCACATGATTAATTGAATTAATTACTTTAATTAATTTAATTAACATCCTCACTTGACCACCTCACCCAACCAACTCACCTAGCCACCTCACTCCATGACCCACTCAAACCCCATTAATGACCTAAGACCAAGTCTAAGCCTATCCTAACTAACTAAGACTTAGTCTAAACCTAGACTTAACTCCTATTAAAAACCTAAGAGGACTCTTACTCATTCTTCTATGGTCTATCACTCGAGACTCGGATGAAGATTGAAGACCATGCCAAAAATAACAACAATCAAGCTATTTTTGGCTAACCTAGATATTCCTACCTTAACCAATGCTGGTTATACCTCAACCGACATCAGTCCCTTGACCGTCATCATTTAGGTTAAATACATTTCTAAAATCCTTTGCTAAGGTTGGTAATTTGATTTAGGGTCTCATACGAATGGAGACTTGGAGCACTCAAGAAAAGGAAAGCACTCGGGAGCAATACCAACAACCATTAGAATCCATCACCTCCTTCACAATTATGGATTAAAAAGAAAATCGAGAGACTCAAACTTCCGTGAAACGTACACAACATCCCTTCTCTCTGGATCTCTTCCATCATTGTTTTCATCACGTGCACTCTTCAGATCCATTCTTTAGTAAGTACCTAATATCTCTTTAGTTATCTTTATTTCCTTTCATTAAGATCATCATTCCTCTCAATAATTTATTCTTCTGTACATCCGTACACCTCCTTCCTCCCTCTAACCCATCACCTTACCATATCTAGCCCTTTCACCTATCTTCACCCTCCCCTAATCATCTTTGAACCTTTTAGACCATTCCATGACCTCACCCCCACCATTTTTAGCCTCTGTATAATCACAGAAGGTCTGAAGACCATTTATAAGAGATTTTTATTAACTGCCCCTACCGACGCTAGTTAGCAAACCGGCATCGTTCATCTAGAAAACTGCGGCATCGGTCACATAACCGACATTGGTTACTGTGTCTAGAAACATACCTTAGACCAGTGAGCTCATACCCATTCCCTAACAACCTAGAATCACTCCTAATCTTGACTAGACCTACAACCCAATACCATCCCATCACCTAACCTGTTTTGACCTCAATCACCTTTTATCTGACCTTTCTTATTTGTTTTGTACGAGATACCTAAATCATTTCAATTCCAATAAGATTGTTATTTCATGTTTATTTTGGATAACATTAATATTGTTATTTAAAAATTGGATTGACATCCTATTCAAGAAGCATCATGCTTCCTGAGATCTAGCTTCTGCTAGGTATTCCACTTGTTGTTTTATTTAACTCTATCTGGTGGTATTGTTTTGCATTTTACAAGTAGTTCCTCCTAGCCAAAAGGGAGTATTCACAATCAACATTGGATTAGGAAATCAGAATGTGCACACAACCTTCAACTGACATAAAAACATGTATTCCTCCTTGGCCTATCACCCTCTATCTATTTCATTAATTTATCAAGAATCGGTGAAACAAAACATCTACTTCTAAAGGTTTGAAATTTGATGACATGGTTAGTGTAATCCTTAGTGAGGAAATACGGAGGAAAATCTAAGTATAAGCATCATATGGAAACACTTTAAATGTAGAAAGCAAGGTAAGATCTAAGGAGAGATCATCAAATAGAAAGAAGAATGAGAGATCAAATTCAAGAAATGACAGATATAGATCCAAGTATAGAGATTTACTTTTTTGGAATTGTGGAAAGAGAGGACACGTAAAGAAGGAGTGTTGGTCTAAGTAAAACAAAGATAATACATTAGAAAAAGGTAAAGAGGTAAATGTTTCAAGTGAGGTAAAGCAATATGCCCTTATTCTTTCCTTAGATAATAAATTAGAATCTTGGGTTTTAGATTCTGGAGCTTCTTTCCATGCTACCCTTAATAAGGGTTATTTCAGAAATTATGTTCAGGGTGATTTTTGACAAGTTTATTTAGGAGATGATGAGACATGCAATATTACTAGTAAAGATGATGTTTATCCAAAGCTGCAAAATGTAAATCCATGGGTATTGAAATATGTGAGGCATGTTCCAAGCCTCAAGAGAAATCTAATATTTATAGGGAAACTAGGTGAATCTGGATGTGTGGTTACATTCACAGCCAATTCTTGGAAGGTTACCAAGGGATCTCTTGTTGTGGCAAGAGGTAAGAAGGTAGGAAATTTATATCTGTCTACTTGTGTTACTAATTCCTTTTATGTGCTATCTACTACATATTCAGATGCAACCATGTGGCATAATTGACTAGGCCATATGAGTGAAAAAGGAATGCAAATCCTAAAGGCTAAGGGTAAGTTATCATATTTGAAACAGTTAGATCTTGAATTTTGTGAGCATTGCATATTTGGAAAGCAGAAGAGAGTGATATTTCTCAAGGTTGGGTCAACAAAAAGGAGCAAAATTAGAGATTGTACACTCAGATGTGTGGGGACCAGCTGTAGCTTCTATTGGAGGATCCCAATATTATGTGACTTTCATTGATGATGCCACAAAGAAGGTATGGATTTATTGTATTAAGCGTAAATATGATGTTTTTTAGAATTTTAAAAGGTGGAAAACCCTTGTGGAAAATTAAACAAACTCAAAATTAAAGTTCCTTAGATATAACAATGGTAGTGAGTATCGTAGGAAAGATTTCAATGATTATTTTTAGTGAATGGAATACGAAGAGAAAGAAAGGTTCCTAAACTCCACAGGAGAATGGAGTTACAAAAAGAATGAATAGAATAATCATGGAACATGCTAGAAGTATGAGGATACATGTCAGTTTACCTTTGAAGTTTTGGGGAAAAGTAGTGGATACAATGTGTACTTGATCAACCATGGGCCTTCAACAACATTGGATGGTGGAATATCAAAAGAAGCTTGGTCGGAAAAAGAGGTATATTTTTCTTTTCTTATATTTTTGGCTGAAAATATTTTGTGCATGTTTATGGGGAAAATATGAAGAATTTAGATGTTAAATCTAAGATATGTACTTTCATTAGTTATGGATATGGTGATTTTGGATATCTTTTTGGGATTTAGAAGATTTTAAGCTTTTTACAGGGATCAAGTTTTGGTGCCTAAACATGAATAGGTTGATGATATTTTGAAGCAAAATCAACTTTCAGATCTAAAATATACATCCACAAACACCAACGTCGCTTCTATAGAAATCGGTATTGGTTAGGATAACTAGTATCGTCGGACATGATCGATTCAAAATAGACAACTTCTATAACTAGTGTCAAGATACTCCTTGAATTGATGAAAGTGAGGAAACCACAATCGGTTGTGAGAAAAGGAACTATGATTAGTTATAGAAACGTGATCAACATTAGGAGACCTACGTTAATCACTCGAAAAGATTGACATGAATGTGCAGCAGCACGGAATGAGCCCTAGACACCCCATATCTCAGTGAGAAGGTCAAAAATAGTAAGTAGACCTCCATAGATATTTTCACCTTCCTTTTCATAATTACTATTGAATTATAGTGGTGAACTAGAAATATTTGAAAAAGTAATGCAAGTAGATACCCACATGTAGTGGGAGCATGACATGGATGAGGAGATGGACTCCTTAGAACAAAATCAGACATGGGATTTGGTCAAGTTACCAACAGAGTAAGAAAGCACTATAGAAAAAATGGGTTTACATGATCAAGGAAGAAGAGGGTGGAATGAAAAGATACAAGGTGAGGCTTGTGGTAAAGGGATTTACATAGAAGTAGGTATTTACTTTTATGAGATTTTTCCTCCCATAGTTAAGATGAATTATATTCATATTATTTTAAGTTTGGTTACAACAGAAGATTTACATTTAGAACAACTTGATGTTAAGACAAATTTTCTTCATGGTGATTTGGAGGAAGATATTTATATGCAGCAGCCACTTGGTTATGAAGTCAAGGGTAAGGAGAAACTTGTGTGTAAATTGAAAAAGAGCCTATATGGGCTCAAACAAGCACTAAGGAAATCATATTTGATATTTTATAGTTTTATGCATGCGTATGGTTATATGAGACGTGAATCACCATTGTGTTTATTTTAAGAATCTTGAAAATGGGAGCTATGTTATTTTGTTATTATATGTGGATGATATGTTTTATTGCAAGATCTAGTTTGCAGAACATTGGTAAAATTAAAGAAAGGATATCTCACACATTTGTAATGAAGGATTTGGGAGCTGCAAAGAAAATACTTTACATGCAAATTCACTGAGATATAAAAAGAAAGAAGTTGTATATGTCTCAAGAGGCTTATATCAAAAAGGTGTTGGAAAGGTTTAACATGCAGAATTCAAAATCTATTAGTACACATATGGCTAGACACTTCAAATTGAGAAAATATCAATGCTCTTCATCACACGAGGAGGTTGAGTACATGACACATGTTACCTATACTTCAGTAGTAGGAAGTCTTATGCATGCCATGGTTTGTACTAGACCAGACATTACATAGGTAGTTAGAGTTGTGAGAAGGTTTATGGCTAATCTAGGTAAAGAACATTGAAAACAATCCAATGGATTCTCAGGTATTTGAGAGGGACATCTGACATGGAGTTATGCTATAGAGGGTCAGATACTTCTTTACATGGATATGTTGATTTAGATATGGCTAGAGATTTGGATGGCAGGAGGAACACCACTAGATATGTTTTCATAGTAGGTGGAATGACAGTTAGTTAAATTTAGATATTTCAAAAGGTTGTGGCATTTTCTACTATAGTGGAAGAGTATGTTTCAGCTACATAAGCTAGCAAGGATATGATATGGATGAGTAGATTCATGGAAGAGTTGGGTAAGGAGAAAGAGGATTGTAGATTATACAATGATAGTCAGAGTGCAATCCATCTAGAAAAGAACTCAACATTTCATTCAAGAACGAAACACATTTAGTTGAGGTATCACTTCATATAATAGGTGTTGGAGGATGGGCAGTTGAAGTTAGAGAAAATCCATACGAATGAGAACCCTACTGGATATGCTAACAAAGTCATTGGTAAAGGAGAAGTTAGAGCTTCACTCCACTTTTATTGGTCTTCAAGTTTGAGACTTGAAGAGGAAGAAATAGGCCAAGGAAAAGGATCTAATGATGGTGGTGTAAAGTATAGTACAATAATTGATCTCCAAGTGGGATATTTTTGAGTGTGGATCTTAATTGCTTCATAGAAAGCTTGTTTTTACATGTTTCTAGTTTTGAAAGTAACTAACATCGGTCAAGAAGTGACCTACATCAGTTAAGAAGTGACTAGAATTGGTCAATTATAACCCAACATGGGTCGAAAGTGATTGGCATTGGTTATGTAGTGATTAGAACCGGTCGAAGTAATCAACATTAGCCAACCTTGTGCGATGGTGCTTTGTTTTCTGGCTGATAATTAGAATAAATACTTTTCTTTAAATATTATTTCTTGATTATAAAATCATAGTTAGTTTTCCAGAATAGATATATATGCATATATGCATTGTATGAGGGTATGAGAGAAGAAAATAACAATTATTTGCATTTTAGTTTTCTTAGTGAGCAAGAAAGAGTAGTTAAGTGAGGGAAAAACATTGAACATCCTGTGAGGTGTTGGAATACAGTAGATATTCATTATATTTCCTTTGTAAATCATTGAATAATAATTTTGGTTGTTTCTTGGTGGATGTAGCCCACACTGGGTGAACCACATTAAATCTGGTGTTATCTTTTTCTTGTTTATTTTATATTTTGGTTTATTTCTGCATTCATTGCTTTTATGCTTTATCTGGTTAAATCCCAATGAGGAACTACAAATTCACTTGGAATCGGAAGATTCAATAATCCATCAAGATCAACATCAACCATCTTACAGATATCAGTAAACCCCACCGTATTCTAAGGTTGGTTTTTTTGTTATTTCACTTCATTAAGTTAAAGTTGGAAAGCAAAAACTCTCTCGCACACCAAGCTATATAGGTGGAGTGATAGGATTATTGAGATGGGGTTTGTCCACTAAGCTAGCCATATGGAAAACTAGACACAAAAAGGTAAGGACCATAGGGCCTTGCTTGAAAAGCATGGAAAAGAGGGGATCTAATGTTTGTAAATGAATCTTGATGGATACATGTTTGAAGATGAAAAAGAACACCTCAATCTCTTATATAGTTGGGATGAATGGGAATTGAAAATACCCATGTTTTTGTGTCTCCTTTGTGAGGAGATGCAAATTGAGAGTATAAATCCATGGGGTTGATATTGGTGTAAGGGTCTACCTAGTCTCAACTTGTTTCTTTTTATGTAGGTCACACCTTCCTTGAGCTTGCATGGATTTCCCTAATCACCCCTCTCTCTGAGGATCCATTTGTATACCATACTTGGGTAGATTATTTAATTTGATAGTAACATATTCACAAGGGAATATAGTATGCACATTTATGTAGACTTGTTCAAGCAAATCAAGAAGAAGAACATAACTCCATACCTTAACATGATTTTACCTACCTTCCTACTTTTTCACAAATCAAATTATGTTGAGATCCTCTAACCTTTATGGACACTACATTTTTTTATGCCTTATCCTCTACCTAAACTCTACTAAGAACTATGCTTCTTGGTTTAACCTCCACTAAGCAACTCAGATGTACCTGTGATTTCAACTTGAGATTATCACATCTCCTACTTACTTTATGCTTCCCACTTGTTCATACTTCACCATATTGCTCCTATATTTCTAAAACTTCACCCCACTCATGCATATGCTTCATCTCCATAACCTATAGAGGTTCTCCATGAATCCATCATGCCAAATTCCTACTCCATCACATTCCACCATCTACACAATACCACTCTTGCAATATTGTTAATACCAATCCATGCCCCGGTTCATATTTCATCACCGACTTCTTCCTTGTCACTAAACAATGAAAAATATCATACTAAGAAAGCTTATAAGGATGTTCCAATTTTCTCTAAAACCTTACCTATACATGGTTATAACCCTAATATTCCACTTAAACCATTTTAAAACTCATGAAGTATGCATTTCACACCCATTTAACATCGGTCTCTTGTTGTTTGCCTTTGTTACATGCCTAATTAGGTCTAGTTAGGAATTTTATGAGACTAAAAATGGGTACATTAATTATGAGATGAATCCACCCTAATTAATCATGAAAATTTGTGTAAAGAGAACATTTCATAGTTGTCGAGATCATCCTTATCCTCTACCCACTCTAAAACATCATAAAACACTATTGTTACATAAAAAATAGCTTGTCATCCCTAGATTGCAGGATCTTATAGAAACCACCTTTTTCAGTCAAATTTGGCTCTACACTCTTAGAAAGTTCTAAATGATGCCATGAACACAAAGATTTAAAAATTCATATTTTTTCATAGTACCAATCTCAAGATCCAGGAAGCCCTAGTTTGAGGGAAGTGGGTGCAAATTCCAGTCTATAGGATTTGTTTGATCATTTCAATAACTCAAATAAATTGTGTTGGGCTTGGATTGAATCCCTATAACTATTTCATGGATCATAGTCAAGGTATTGTGCTTGTGGAGGTTACTGCAACCTCCTACCTCACTACCTATACAAGTTACCTACTAAAATGCGTATAAACAATGGTGAAATTACAAATAACATACATATGATGGTATGAAAATCCTCCAATTCATTTATTCATGTTCATCAACTCTTTATACAACCATTATTCATGAGATTTATTCATACTAGAACCAAAATCCCCAATTTTCATCCTAAAACAACTATTCCTATCTTCATTCAACTATACCCCAAGATAGCCAACAACTTCATAACTTAGAAAACTAGTTCTACTTCCTATTCTCGTTGAGATAACATGGAGATATTTTAGGAGAGGATCTTCAAGTCTCACATTCATACCCTCATTTGGCATTTTTATACACATAGGCCTTATTTAGGATTTTACACACAATCATTGCCAAATTTGAATATTTGAAATACAAATTTAAGAGGGAAATAATAATACTTGTTTTTAAGACAACCTAGACTCCACTTAAGCATAACAACATTCAATGAAATCCTACTGATGCACCTACATCATTCTACCCTTGAGAGGAAAAATTGAGCTTCTATCTCAAATGATACTTGTTTGTCACATGTTCTATCTTATTTCTTGCTTTCCTAGCTATAGGTGTTTTCTTCAAGCATGATTTTGATCCTCCTATTCATGTTTATGGTCTGATTTTTCTTTTCCTTGTTTTCTTTTTATGTTCTTGTCTTATGTTTCATGGTTCTATTGTCATATAGGCTCTTTCTTGACTGAATACTGCCTAGATCTCATGGTTTAACCCCTCCTTTTATTATCATGACTGTACTTCCTCTAAGGGACTGGGATTATTTCATTTTCACCTTCCTTCCCTTTTTTATGTTACTTTTCTTGTACCATCTCATCTTATCTACATTCTTAACCTTTCTAATTACAATAAACATTTTCACAACCCACTCATGCATGTGAGTGTACTATTGGGCTCCACATTTGAATTTCACTTTTATTTCATTCTCTTTATTTGCAAATATAAATCTAGTTGGGGTTGTACAAAGTATTGTTTATTATTGAAAGGTATTCCTTTACCTTGGATCCTAGCTTCAACTCCATTTCCCAATCCTTCCTTGGAATCATGCTCCATTTTAACTTCTTGAATCTTCCTCCTTAGTATGTTCCTCAAATGTCTTACCACTCTCTGTCCACTCAAATTTCCACAACAATTACTCATTAGAGCAATAAATTTTTCATTGTAACCTGAGATTATTCTTCTCACTCCATACTTTTGTCATCTCTCCACATAGGAATATACCTATTCTTGAGTGAAAACTTGTGCATAGTTCATATCTACTATTTCTAGGATGAAAAATTTAAGCATGATCTCTCATGACTCCCAGCTGATCTTTTTTTTTTTATTGAAAACTTACATTCATTTAAACTGAAACTTTGGTCTTTTACCTCAAAGCATAATTCCTTTGTTGCTTACTTGAATGTAAATGATGTATCACCTCCACCATCATGTTGATCTCCATCAAAAATTGAGAAATCAATGGTCTGTCAAAGACATTATTTACTATCCACTTTGCTAATATTTCAAGGAATTTAATCACATTCCTATAAAAATAAATAATATGACTTGGATCTTTGAATATATGCTTGATTCCAATATGTCCTAATTTACTTGGCTAGTTCTTACTTTGTTTTACTCTATAAAATTTGATCGTCTTCTTAAAACATAAAGATTATTTACCATGCTTATTTATGGATCTTTTGTTTTGTTGTTAGCTTAACTTCCTTGATCTATCTTCATGTTCCCTAGTTTCACAAGAAGGTCTCATTTCCTTCCATTCTTCTTGAGCTACTTCCAATTTTTTTGTTCTTGATCTTCTTTCTTCACTATGGATTATTTTTATTTCTCTTTTCACATAACCATTACTTTCTCTTCTTCTTGCTTGATGATGGGCTGACTATACTTGTATTTCTTCCATGTTTTCTTGACCTCCTGTGGAGGTGCTTCTTCATATTTATATTCCTTCAAATTCATCTCTTTACTCTCTCGTTCAATTCCTTATCTCCCTTGATCATAGTCTTTCCTAAACTCCTTAGTTTGTATACTATTCATCATCATTTTGGCTTGGTATTCCTTATGGACCTCCTTCATGAGTTCTTCATGTTCACTAGACTATCTTCACCTACATGTTGATCTTTTGTGAAGTCAAACATCTCTTCTAGCTTTTGTAACTCTTCTCTCAAGATGAGAGTATCCACTCCTTCCTCTTCATCATACCTAGGACCAAGTTGGTCTTCTTTCCTTGCAATGGCATCACCTTCATCACTTCTTTTACCTACATTTTCACTAAAAATCAACATGTTATGATTTGTACCTACATATAAACATGTCCACATAGGGTTATTTAGAAAACTCAATGGTCTCTTGACCTTCATCCCTGCTTCTCTCATGCCCTCTTCCACTATTTTGTCTCTATTCAGGTAACGTAATGCTTTTCCAAGGTGGTATTTATGATCTACCATCTCTTTTCCTTTCCCATAACCTCTCTCTATTTTCATCTTCTTCATGTGACCAGCTCCTTGGTCACCAAACACCCTTCTTGGTGTTTCTCTTCTCATCCACAAGGATACACTTCCTTTACTTTCTTTATCTCCTTCACCTATTGCATTGTTTCATGTAAATAATTCCTCATGGTAATTAACATGAAACTTCCTCTTTAATCATATCCTTCATCCTTCAAGGGTATGATACTATGCTCAACTCCACCCTTACAAAAATTTTAAACATTTTTTTTTCCATCATGCTTGGCTTGCATGTCAAATTGCCAAGGTCTACCTAAGAGTGGATGGAAAACATATATATGTAGAACATCACATAACATTGTATATTTATATGAGCCAATATAAAAATAAATTATGCTTTTCTCACTTACCAAGATGTATGACTTTGTTGGACCTGTGAAATGAAATAAGGCTTTGGATGTGGAAGTCTTCTCAATCCCAACTTCTTCACCATGTATTTTGACACCACATTGTCAGTTCTTCCTCCATCTATGATGACATCACATACCTTGCCTCCAGACTTGCATCTAGTTCTAAACAAGTTCCTTCTCTGACTCATGTCTGTGTCTTGTCTTCTTAAAACTATATTTTTACCTCTTGGATGCTCCAATAATCTCTTCATAAGGATATATTCACCCTTCATTCTCTCATTCCTTTTACATAACTGATGTGGTTTGAATACCCAGCCCTTTTCAATCCTCTTAGGGAATTGTGTATCATTACAACTTGCATGGTTATGACAACTAACATTCACATCTCTAGCATTTACATAACTATCTCTATTTGCATTCTCATCACCAAACATAAGCATACATTTTTTACTTTGTCCAAAAGATGGGTATTCTTCTTTTTTTGTAGATGATCCTTTGTTGCTACACTCTAACAATGGAATTCTCTCTCTAACAATATGCTCCAAAATATCTATTCTCTCCTCCACTTGTATCTTCACATGCTGAAATTTCTCCATCATCTCTCTAAGAAATATTTCTTGCTTGTTCTACATCCTTGAGTGAAATTTTTCCATTAGCCTTTAAATTAGGATATGATACCAAAAATGGTGCAAGGATCTACCTAGTATCAACTTGTTTCTTATTAATGTAGGTCACAACTTCATTGTGATTACATGGATTTCCCTAATCACCCCTTGCTCGAGGATCCAGTTTATACCCTACTTGGGTTGATTATTGACTTCAATAGTAACATATTCACAAGGACATGTAATATGCATAGTTATGTAAACTTGTTCAAGAAACTCAAGACGAAGAACATAAATCCATACCTTAACATGATTTGACCAACCTACCTGCTTTGTCATTACACAAATAACTTATCCTAAGATCCTCTCACCTTTATGGACACTACAATTTTTTTATGCCTTGTCCTCTACCTCAACTCTACTAATCACTATTCTTATTAGTTTAGACACCACTAAGAAAATTGAATGTAACTGTAAGTTTAACATGAGATTATCACATCTCCTACTTGCCTTATGCTTCCCACTTGTTTATACTTCATCATCATATTGTTATACTTTGCAAACTTCACCCCACTCATGCATATGCTTCATCTCCATAACCTATAGAGGTTTTCCATAGCTCCATCATGAAAATTCATGCTCCATCACATTCCACCATCTACACAATACCACTCTTGCAATATTGTTAATACCATCCATGCCCTATTTCAGATTTCATCATTGATTTCTTCCTTGTCACTAAACAATGAAAAATCCCATGCTAAGAAAGATTATAAGGATGTTCCAAATTTCTCTAAATCCTTACCCATACTTGGTTATAACCCCAATACTCCACTTAAACTATTTTCAAACTCATGAAGTATGTATTACTCACCCATTTAACATCATTCTTTGTTGTTTGCCTTTGTTACACATGCCTAATTAGGTCTAGTTAGGACTTTTATGAGACTACATATGGGTATAAGAATTCTGAGATGAATCCACCCTAATTAATCATGCAAATGTGTGTAAAGGAAACATTTCATAGTTTTCCAGATCATCCTTATCCTCTACCCACTCTAAAACATCAATAAAAACCATTGTTACATAAAACAAATCTTATCATACCTAGATTACAGGATCTTATGGAAACCACATTTTTCAATCAAATTTGGATCTGTACTCTTAGACAGCAGTGTGCTAGATGATGTCATGAACATGAAGATTTAAAATATTTAGATTTTTCACCGTACCTATCTCAAGATCCAGAAGCCCTAGTTTGAGGGTAGTGGATGCAAATTCTAGTCTATAGGCTTTGTTTGATCATTTCAAGAACTTAAATAAATTGTGTTGTTCTTGGCTTGAATACCTATAGCTATTTCATCAATCATAGTTGAGGTATTAAGCTTGTGGATATGAGTATAACCTCCTACCTCACTTCCCGTATATTTTTCCTACTAAAATGCATAGAAACAAAGTGGTGAAAATATAAAGAACATGCATAGGATGGTCTATAAATCATCGAATTCATTTATTCATGTTCATCAACTCCTGATACAACCATTCTTCATGAGATTTATTCATACTTGTATCCAAAATCCCAAGTTTCATCCTAAAATAACTATTCCTATATTCACTCAACTATAACCCAAGATAGCCAACAACTTCTTAGCTTAGAAAACTAGTTCTAGTTGTTATTCTCATTGACGTAACATGGAGATATTTTAGGAGATGATCTTCAAGTCTCCCATTCATACCTCATTTTGCCTTCTTATACACATAGGCCTTGTTATCCAAATAACTCTCCTAGTTATTTGGATATATTTATATTTTCGTTCGACTCTAATGTTTCACATTTCAGGTTGTGCGCTCTCAAGCTTGCTCCCTTGGCATTATTTGTTGGCTGCAATTCCTATACACACCACCGTGCACCTTCCTCTTTCTCCTCTCGCATTTTTCTATCTCATTTTCCATCTCCCTTTACACCTTCCTCTTGTGTGCTCACTTTCTTTCCTATCCCGGTACACGAGTCCTTGTGTGCACCCCTACGAACTAGCCTACCAAAATGGCTAAGTCTAGTGTATTCCTCTTGTGCACTTACATACACTAAGCTCCCTCACATGCCACTTTTTCTTCTACTATCGTGCACCCTTCCTTAGTTGAATTCTCATACCCTACTTTCATACTTTCCTTCTACAAGTATATCTTCTTTCTGCCGTGTGTGTTATGCACACACCTTCCTATGTTTCCTCATAGAATGCCTTCCTTTTGTAGTCTTGTGCATTTTGCTTCTATGTCATTTACTATGCCACATCATTTTTTCGGACTTGAGTATGCCACACATAACCTATCGGACCACACAAAGAGGGTGTCAAATCTAGACAACTAGCCAATGAATGACATGTGGCATAAAAGATAAAACAAATGAATAGTTTGCCAATTTCCTCAGTCAATCTCTGTGTTTCATGTGTCTTATGTGCCCAAACATCTCTAACATATTCTGAAAGCCATATCTTCTACTACATAGATTCGATCAGCGTGCACCTAGAATTGTTAGAGAGATGTTGACACAAGATACACGTTGGACTATTCAAATTCAAATTTAGGTGGGATTTTGTAGGTGAAAAATAGGGAAAGATATTTTTAATCATCAATGCACACATCTAATTGACATCAACCACCAGATTTCAATCAGATCTTGCTTTCTTTCTTCTTCTACATGCCAAACAGACATGGGGAAGCACATATGACAACCTTGAAGGAGGATTTGCAAGAATTTATCATTGGTTGTCGATGGTTAAAGATTTGAATCTGAGTTTCCTTTTTTCTTCTTCTCTTCTCCCCTTCTTATATAAATAACAGAGTTATACTTTGTAAAAAGGATCCCTCTCTGTTGTAACGACACCATGCCAAAATGGTGGCCAACTTCCCATGGGTCTCAGACCTTGGCATGGTCTCTGCAATGTATTCTCGCCTCCTTCCATGAATGTAAATGATTGTGCATCCCTCAAGAAATAAAATCATGTTTTTGGAACTCTTGTCTTCCCTCTCTCATTTTCATTGCATCTCACCTCTCTATTTGCAATTTTTGGCATGTTATGCATACTCTTTTACTTACGAGTCCCTTTTTCATATGTTGTGTACGTTGGAAATTTGATCCCGTATTGATCTATGGCACATGTCATCCGCCCTCTTCTCCCGTGCCCTCTCTATTTCCCTCACCATTCATGGAGATAGATCAACCCTTTCCTTATAATTATCTCCTTCTTTAGCTTAGTATTTCCCCTTTCTACACATCCTTTTATCCCTAGTCCCTTGGCATGTTTAGTCTAGGATTTACTTTCAGCATTAGGAGTAGCAATAGCATTAGAGGTAGGTAGAGGAACTAGCCTTCTCTAGAGATCCGTCTCAAATGCCCAAGGTCCCACAACTTAGAGATGGTTCCATTGTGATCTCAAATGACTCGGTTCTTCCATATCTCGAGAAGTAGGTGTAATTTTCATGAACAATAGTTTTTGGCATGCTCAAAGTGGGAGAACACTAAAGAGCTTTACATTTGAATATCAACAAGTTTGATGTGTTTTGCTTGAGATCCAGCCTTTGGAGGAATTTTTCAACACATCTGATGACTCCACTGATCCAAACACACCCATTTTCTCATTTGTAAACCAGTCTCCCATCCTCCTTTCATTCATTTTTCTTTCTTCCATCATTCCACCTTCCTCTTTTGAAGTTGTGCAATCATGAATTCTTTCCCTTCACAAAATTTTCATTTGTAGCAGGTAGATATATTTTTCTTCGTCCCAACAGCCTCCAAAATCCTCCTCCAAATCAGTTTTATAAGCCCCATTATCTTGAAAATGTATACAACCCACATTTTTCTAACCAAAATGTTTATGAAGAACAATTTTATGCAAATGATGGCAGCAACTCCTTGGTTGAAGCTGATTTTGAGAGGTAGGTGCAAAAGATGGAGATGGACATGATGCAACTCAGAGTCAAGTGCTCCATAAAGGCAGCTAAAGTTGGCTACAAGGTCCCTTGTCCATGGGTCGGCCATATACCAAGTTGGTTTAACACCCAATAGAAGTTGTACTTTATCATTGAGATGTTGCCCCAGATTACAAAGTGGGTGGAAGAAATGGAGGCTCAAAATCTAGCGCGTGAAAACCCTATCAATGGGGTAACCCTATACTACCATCTTACAGCCCTCCCACTCCTCCATGCCAACTTACATCATCTCAGCCCATTATGTGTGTTCCTAGCTTCTTGCGTGCTACCCCCATTGAGAATTCCCCTCTATCCTCTCACCTTCATTTCTCTTCCATTACCCCTCCTGCAAGTGCTTCCACTCCTCTTATGCACACACCTTCCACACTTCTACACCCATCCTTCTACCTTCTTTTGAGTCCCCTCTGCTAGTTGTACCATAAATGATTAGCCCCTTACTAATGCACCCTTCCTAACCAACGTCAAAATGTTCAAAAATTGCAGAACATTTGAAGAATGAAATGACTCATGTGACTCCAATTGGGAAGAGGAAATCATATGGATGTTTATTCTAGAAGAAAATTATTTTTTCCCACAGAGCGCACTCTCGGAGGAGACCGAGTTGTTTGTAGGGGCGAACTATGTGTGCACCAACTCGTGAGACCCAACCTATAAGCACTCCCTTTAAGATGAGAGTCTGCATGCGAAAATCCAATTTGTGGGATTGAGATTAAAAGCAATGGGAAAATTATAAGGATTAGACCATGCCCAATCAGATATCTAGCTAGTATATAGCTAAGGACAATTTCCACTGGTCATTCTCACTTTAGAGCATGAGGTAGAGCTTTAGTGTGCCAAAGGTCAACAATAGTGCCTCCCGAATCCAATCACGAACAACTTCAGGAGGTATATATTTTGTTTGTTGATACTTTGAGGAGGGTGAAACACCATTTACAAGTCATTTTTCACTCTTGTTTCAGACCATGTCCAATGCCAAATCAATTACATGGTCACAATTTATGAGGAAGGGAAGCTACTTCTCCCTACCTATAGCAGGTTTTACTTGAGCGCCCCTTGCCTCTAGTTAGTGTAGGTTATATTAGGTTTTCTTTTAGTAACACAAGTGCTCATGCACACTTTACATTTTCCTTTTGGGACATGTATGATTTTCAACTTTGTACATAGTGTTGTGCTTCTATTTTAGCATGCTCCCTCTAACATATTTCCTTTCCTATTGCACCCACACGCCCCTTTTTGTTGCTTCCTGGGATGGAAGTTCAATCTTGGTAGAGATAGTTCCAATAGTCTGTGTAAATTTTAACTCTCACATCCCAAGTCATAATATCCACATGAGAGTAGTGGTTCGGTTCAGAGTTCGACATAGCTTCAAGTGACTTCAGGATGTTCTTATAGTTCTGATTAAGTTTAGTGCTTGACTTCGTGCCAAATGGAATTATAAGGATATTGGTCTCTTCATCTAGTAGGTAGATGGCACCCAAAATTTGCCAAAAATGTTATCAAAATAACTCTCCTAGTTATTTAGATAACTTATATTTTCATTCTGACTCTGATGTTTAACATTTCGGGTTGCACGCTCTCAAGCTTGTTCCTTGGCATAATTTCTTAGCTACAATTCCTCTCGCACGCCCTTGTGCACATTCCTATTTCTCCCTCTACATTATTCTATCTCCCTTTCCATCTCCCCTGTGTGCCTTCCTTCTATGTGCTCACTTTCTCTCCTATCCTTTCACACACTCCTTATGTGCACCCTTACTGCACTTTCCTACCAAAAAGGATAAGTCCCTAGAATTTCTCTTGTGTGCTTACACACACTAAGCTCCCTCACGTGTCACATTTAATTTTTCTATTGCACGACCTTCCTCTATTGAATTCTTGTTCCCTACCTCCATAATTTCCTTCTATAATTATGCCTTCTCTCCTACCACATGCATTACGCGCACACCTTCCCTTTGTTTTCCCTCGGTGCACTTTTGCCTTTTTTAGTCTTGTGCCTTATTATGTTTTAGTCACTGTAACATGTCATTTTTTCAGATTGAGTGTGCCACATGCAACTTATTAGAGCATGTGCTAATAGGGCACCAAATCTGACAACTAGCTAATGAATGACATGTGGCGAAAAAGACAAAATAAATGAATAATTGGCTGATTTCCTCGGTTGATCCACATACGTCACATGTCTTAGGTGCCCAAATGGCTATGACATATTCTCGATAGCTATATCTTCTCGATATAGATCTCGATCAATGCACACCTAGATTATTCAAATTAAAATTTAGGTGGGATTTGGTAGGTGAGAAATAGGGAAACGTCTTTCTGATCATTAATTCACACATATAATCAACCTCAACCACCAGATTTTAATTAGATCTTGTTTTATTTCTTCTTCTACATGTAAAAGACACATGGGGAAGTGGATCTAAAAGCTTTGTAGGTATTTATCACTAGTCATTGGTGGTTGAAAATTTGAATTTGAGTTTCCCTCCTTTTCTCCTTCTCTTCTCTTCCTCTTCTTATATAAATAAAAGAGTTATATTTTATAAAAGGGATCCCTCTCTGTTGTAATGGAACCATGCCAAAATGGTGGCTGACTTCCCATGATTCTTAGACCTTGGCATGGTCTTTGTAATGTATTCTCTCCTCCTACCATGAATGTAAATGATTGTGCATCCCTCAAGCACTAATATCATGTTTTATGGAACTCTTGTCTTCCTTCTCTCATTTTCATTACATCTTGCCTCTCTATTTTCATTTTCTTGCATGTATTACATACTCCTATGTTTACAATCCCCTTTTTCATATATTACACACGTTGGAAAGCTAATCCCACGTGTTGATCTATGGTATATGTCATCTACCCTCTTCTCCCGCACCCTCTCTATTTCCCTTGCTGCTCATGGAGAGAGATAAACCATTTCCTTGGTGTTATCACCTTCTTTAGCTTAGGATTTCCCCTTTCTACACATCCTTTTATCCCTGGTCCCTTGGCATGTTTGGTCTAGTATTTTCTTTCAGCATTAGGAGTAATAATAGTGATAGAGGTAGGTAGAGGAACCATCCTTCTCCGTGAGATCTCGTCTCAAGCACACAAGGTTCCACAACTTAGAGATGATTCCATTGTGATCTAAAATGACTCAGCTTATTCCAAATCTAAGACATGGGTGCAAGTTTGATGACCAACATGCATTATTTAGGATTTTACACACAATCATTGCCAAATTTGAATATTTGTAATATAAATTAATGAGGAAAATAATAATACTTGCTTCTAAGACAACCTATACTCCACTTAAGAATGGAAACATTCAATGACATCCTATTCATGTAATCGTATTAGATATACTCAAAAAAAATAGTAGAGGAACTCAAGGTCAAAATAACCTCTAGATGTGATTGACTCATACAACTAGTCGAGATACTATTTCATGAGGCCATTTTACCTAAATTTTAAGGAAACAGTAGTATGTGAGATATTTATGAATAATAATATGTCTGTGTAAGGTCTTCTTATAGGTTACAATGTTCTCTTTAATGATTATGACTCCTCAAGGTCATACTTTGAAAACCAATTCCAAAGATATTCTAGTAGGTCATGTTGGAATCCTAGGATAGCTATAGGATGATGGAATTTTCCCAACCAAGAAATATATATGGTCAGTGAGATTACAAAGGGAATGTGTTAAAATCCTAAGAAAACTACACTCCTTCTAGGACATTTTCCATATAGCATGTCATATAAGCACCATGTCACACCAAAATGAATGCCCTCTTTATAACACAAAATTTTATTTTCTCCATGAGTTTCACACTCGATTCCCCTCCCTCATCACTAAGGATGTTGATGTTACCATAAGGTATTTAGGGGTGTGTGTAAGTAGGGGTAACCTAGATAGAGTCTCTAAAAATAGGTGAGGCTTTATATCTCTTGAAACAAGGTGTATGTGTGTGAAGATGAAATAGGAAATTTAGTTTGGGAATTCTCTAAGGTTTCTTTTATCTCTCATCGATCCTAAAAAAATGATGATGTGCTTGAGGAATAGCTCAAGAAAAAGGGAGTGTGAAGGTTTATTATTTTTAGGGCACTTTTTAGGTTCCAAATGGATTGCGTGGGGAATACACAATGGGAAAATAGTAATAAAAACTACAAAAGGATAAGTGGGACCATGCGGGAGGTTGGTAAGTCATTCATTCATTACAAGCATGGCGAATGTGAGTGTTTAGGATTATGCATAAAAATTATCACCTAATAAAAATTGATTGCAAGATTTAGTCCTAATCTAACCAAGTTATGAAAAAGTGTAAAGAGGATAAGGGTAGGGAAGAAAAAGAATTAAATCAGATGGTGTCACAAAACCTTTTTGGTTGAAAAGGTCACTATGAGAAACCATACTATATCTTAGACCAATATTCTCTCAATCAAGATAGGAGTTGGTGAAAAGTATGAGGAACATGTTTTGGAGAAAGGAGGAATGGAACACTATCAGGATCACATGAAATGGATGCTAACTCCTAAAAACAACAATTAAAGATATATCTATGAATAATATGGATATCTTCTTCAAGTAGGTGAAATGAGTGCATATAAACATCAATATCTAGGGTAAAAACACAAGTAAAAATATGTTACCAAAGAAAAATGCATTAAAATGTGTAAGGACCTCGAAAACCAAGGTCCAATTTTTTTTTCTATTATTCCCATTTCTTAATTGATATGTTGATTTCACACATAATCAAATCATACAATTATACAAAAAATCATATGTGTTAAACACATCGATAAAAACAGCTTTGAGTCCAAAGGACATTTCATTATTTTCAATATCTCAGTACAATCTTATAAGGTTACATGCAATGGCAAAGAGCCTCATAAGCTTATATAATATATTGATTATTTCAGCAGTACATCAAGTACAATTTATTCCATAACTGAAATATAAAAGTAACTAATCAAGATCTGAAATTAGCTTGAATCCCTTCAAATTATTTCCTTTCCCTTATCTCCAAAATGGCTTGTATTTTCCACAAAGGGTCAGCTCAAACTGAACTAGCAAGGATTTCCATTTTCATATATGTAGTATTCTACAAATGAAAACATATTCAGAATATACAGTCATGCATCAACATACTAATTCATTCATTATTATAATAATGATTTCAAAAAGCATGTATACATGCATGAACTATCCAAGTTCAAAATATCTTTCAAGAGTGGTGTCTTTAACCATCTTACATGAAAATGCATAAAACTTACCTCACGTAAGGTTGATTACATAATGCATTTCATAATATTATTTCATGCCAAATCAAATCAGCATACCAACTATTTGAAGAAATGTCACATATAGGCTCCATATAAAAAGGAGAAGGCATGATAAGCAATTTTCAAAGCATCCACATGAACTTCACTTTACAATTCTTACAATGAGCTTTATGCCAAATCAGATCAGCAACATAACATAATTTCCAAGAGGAACAAAATATCCTTTATACCCAAGAATGCATGCCAACCATATGACAAAATGTCATATAATGAACTTCACATATATTCCAAGGAATGCATACCAATTGTATGACAAAATTTCATATCATGAACTTCACTTCACAAGCTCAAAATGAACAATATGCCAATTCAGATCAGCAACATAGTGCATTTTCAAAAGGCACAACAAATCCTTTATACTCAAAGAATGCATGCAAACCATATGAAAAATGTCATAATATAAACCTCCAATATAATCCATAGAATTCATGCCAACAATATGACAAAATTCATTACAATGAACTTCACATACAATCCAACAAATGCATGCTAACATCATGACCGAATGCCATAAAAATATCTTCACATAAGGACCAAAGAGTGCATTCCAATAGCATGATAAATTTCCATAAAAGAACTTCACATAAATTCCAATGAATTCATTCCAGCAGCATGATAAAATTCTATAAAATAACTTCACTTAAATTCCAATGAATTCATTTCAGTAGCATGATAAAATGTCATAATCCATACTCATGTATTTATGCCAATAAAAGATTACATATCAACTGTTTGACATAATGTCACAACACCTCATTCTTTAAATATTCTAGCCAAATGATTTCACACTAATAGTTTGAAAAAATGTCATAGCACAACATTATTTCAAAATGCTATGCACTTGATTGCACACTAACCATTTAACAAAATGCAAACAGACTAGCAACAAACACTACAACGAAAGAAAACAACAATCTAGCAACGAATCTGCAGCGTATAAAACACCCCAAAACACCATACTTTGTTAACTGGTGTTGCAGAAAAACAACAAAACATAGCAAGGAAACAACCAAAACTGAGTGCTATAATAGCTAACACTGCAACAACAAATGCAACAATAATTTAATTAAAAACAACACTTCTAGTAGTTGTTACCACACCAATAAATCCTTAAAGAACACAACTCTTCTAGCAGTTGTTACAACAGCAATAACACAACTTATAACAGTTGTAGCAGACCAACGAATCAACGAAAAAAAACAACATTCCAACATTTAAAAATGCATCTTGGAGACAGTCCAAAACCCATAGCGAAAATGTCTAGAAATCTTCTCTCAACACCCAAATGAATAACCTCATTGATTCCATTTATCAAGTAAGGATTTTTAAAAAATGAAATCTCTAGCTCTCATACTTGAGAGATCTGAAATATATAATGCCCATATTAAAATAAACACATTTTCCAAATACCCATAAAGGATTGATTCAAAATATTAATACCCACAATAGATAATCCATATTTCTCATTACCCAGAAGAGGAATAAACTGAATATGCATTTATTTGTAAAATATTGCATAAAAAAATAAGAAACCCTTTCCTGAAAGATTCAAGATGAAGAAGACCAAAAACCTCTGTGCTTTTCCTCTTTCCTTCTCTATTTTCTTCCTCTAGCTTCCTAGCTCCACACCATACAAAATAAAACTCCAAAACCTTATTTATTTTTCTAGAAAATTTCTCCCCAACATTTTTGCAATAAAGAATGGCAAGATCCCAACATACAAGCCCAAAATCAGCTCTAGATGGCCGTAAAACTTCCATGAAATCCTCCAGATTTGTTTTTGACATGGTCTCCCCTCTATTCCTCCTCTCTTCACGCCATGCTAAATGGTAAAAATCAAAACCTAACTCTCCTTTATTTCATGGATTCCAAAATCCATTTAAATATAATTAAACTTCAAAAATGCCTCCACTTAGCTTTAGGCTAAGTTTAATTGTTTTATTTATTTATTTTAAATAAAACTATGTGCCACATTCCACAAGGAATAATTAACACATAAGTTAATGCCAAAATAATTCAAAATTCGAATTCCACAAAATATCATTCCAATTAAGCATTATTTAAATGCTAAGCTCATTAACCAAGCAAATCAAAATGCCATGCATTTATTACGGTTGAGTCAAAAACATCTAGATAATATTTTGACAATTAGTTATGTTACCAACATACCATCATAAGTTAGGCTTAGGTTAGATCACGTAGCCTATATCTTAGGTTAGTTAGGCCAACAACTGATATTAAATAATATCACACTGGAAGCTACCAAAATACTATCACCGAATCAAAAGGGTGAGTGCTAACTCATGGAAGAGTGGGAACTTGTGCATATACTCGCATGTGTATGCACACAATTATGCTAGCTTATATACATAAGTATATATGCTTGCATACCTATGATCATACCCATATGGGTATATGGATGAATGTCCATTCCTTCGTGTTGTATACTCATACCTTTGATGAATGACTAACAAAAACACAAACAACAACCAAACAAATTATTAATAATATTGAGTTCTAAAAGTCGGGATGTTACATAATGTTCAAATGTTTTTTCTACAAGGATTTAATCAAAATAATGCATTTCAATTAGGTATTTATAGAGAGATACCATAACTAATTGAGGAAGACTTACAAATTTTACATTTAATAGCCTAAGTTAAATGTTTAATGTAGACAGGGTTCATTTTAAGACCCCCCTCTAAAAAATTATAGAATGGGTGGTGAATATCTGAATGAGCTTTTGAAAAAATGGTAAATATCTGAAAAAATGTTTCATGGCAAAGGTGATTTGGTAGGCCATATTTTTCTGTGATTTCTTATAGTTGGATGGATGTTAGAAGACCATTTATCTATCACTAGATGGGTGAGTTAGGCATATTCCAATGCTTCATTAGATGGGTTGGGTTATATGGCCATTTCTTTGTTATTAGACATCCTACATTGGATGACTATCTATCCATAATTAGATGGTCAAGAAATGCATCCATCCATGTACCATCAGATATAATAGGTTAGACAATCATTATTTCCCTATTAGATGAGCTGTAATAAACAACCATCTATCCATAATTAAATGGGTGAGATAGGCGACGTTGGACTACCATCTCTTCCATATTAGACAGGCCACGTTGGATGACCGTCTCTTACCTATTGGATGGGCCATGTTAGTTGAAGTCTCTTATTTATTCGCTGGGCTATGTTGGATGACCGTGTATCTTCCATATTGAATGGGCCATGTTAAATGGCCATCTCTTCCTTATTAGACCGGATGTTCTTTGTTAGACGAACCGGCTTGGATGATCACCTCTTCACAATTAGAAAATTGTCTCTGTATATAAGCTATCCATAGACATGTGTTTCCTCGAAAATATCCACCTATCCTTTATTTCCATGTGTCCTCTCCATGAACTCCGAGTCCTATATATACCCCTATAAGATCCATTTCTTTAATTTTTCCATAAAATTTTACAAATCTATAACGTTATCTCGAAATTTTCTATAGAACCAACGTGCGATATAATCTTTCCCTTCCCTCTCCTATAGCCTTACACCAATTTCCGTAGCTTTCAACAATGGGTAGTTCCAAATTTACTCATGCCTCCAAATTCCAATACAAAAATCTCACGTGCACTCAAATACGATCTCGATGAAACTATAAGATACACCTAAATATTGGATGCACAAAACACAATTCACGGAATTGTCAACATGCCCCAATTTGAAATAAATACTGCCATCCTCAATTACCTAATGATTTCTTATAACCAGAAAACATAATGTTTTCCTTCTCCCGATGGATCATACATTTTCATTTGGTATGGAGCCCACACACGTCCATCAATTAACTAGTTTACCATTTCTAAACCAAATGACCATGACTACAAAGGCTATCTTAACTGATATGGATAAAAAAAAATGGAATCTCATTACAATTTGCAGGTTGATGGTAAGCTCAATTTTATTTTTCAATTATTTACTTTCTTAATATTAGTTGATACCCAAGCATTCAATAAAAATTCCATCTTAACTGATACAAACAAAAATATTTGGAATCTCATTTCAATGTACGGTTAGTGGTAAGTTCAATTTTATTTTTAGTTATTTACTTTCTTAATATCATTTTACTATCCCCATATCTAACTTTTATTTTGTGTTGTTACAACTGTAGTTAATCATTCCAAAAGAGGCCTTGTTATACAAGGTGTTAAAAATAATTTCTTTCTTGTAATGATATCACTCTTTCAATCCAAGATTGTGTTGTAAGGAAGATCTGCAGACATTTTTTTGGGTAGTTCAAGATTTATTACGAGACCTTAATGGTAGGGCAATAATATGATTGGTGCACATATTTGTCCAATTGAATTAAAAAATATGTCAAAAATTCCCTTACTAGTATCAATGCATCCGAGAAATCGAATAATATATTTTCTTATACATATTATCTACTTTTTTTCTATCAAGAAGTGGTTATCACCAAATCAATGTACCTACGGATGGCCAAAATGTGAACAAGATTTTTGTGTGCTTGGGTAACATGGGATCACCTCTCAAGTTGTGGGACTTGGGATTGAGGTGAACCTTTGGAGAAGGCCATATTCCTCTTCCTAAACTAAGCACTACACTACTCCTAATGCAAGAAAAATGGCTAACTAGGCCTACGCTAACGTTTCAAAGGATTAGGAGAGATATTTGAAAGAAATAAAACCTAAACTTAGATGTGGTGATGTACCAAGAAAGGGTTTTATTTCTTGTAAATATCTCTCCCTAATCCCTTTGAAATGTCAGCATAGATCTAGTTAGCCATTTTTATTGCATTAGGAGTACTATAGTGCTTAGTTTAGGAAGAGGAAATCGGCCTTCTCTCGGAGGTTCACCTCAAGCCCAAGTCCCGCAGCTTGAGAGGTGATCCCATGTTACCCAATCACACCAAACATATTGTTCACATTCTAGCCATTTGGAGGGTGTAGTGGTTTGGTGATAACATTTTTGGCACGCCTAGTGGGACAGAGTCACATTTTTCACAGATGTGTTATTTTTTTCACTTCATTTCATTAATTTGTTGTTCTCTTAGTGAAATTTCATCCTTAGGAGGTATACCCAAGCACAACTGGAGACTCCATTGGTCTAAGTAACCCACTCTTTGAGTTGCAAACTGTCTTTTTCCACCCATTTCCATCTGTTTTCTTCCACATCTTTCCATTTTTCTTCCATTCATGAAGCTATGCAATCATGGTTTCATTTCCATAGTTGAGTTCCCACTTGCACTAGTAGTAGTACTTTCCATATTCATGCTATTTTAACCCACCTCTAGCTCCATTTTATGATGAAAATTAATAACATGCATATCTCTATAAGCAGAGCCATGGCCAGTTTGATTGTTCACTTAACTATGCATCTTTTCAAGAGTAGGAACATGCAGATGATGGAGGAAGGCATGGTTCAATCTAGATCCATAGCTCAAATGAAGGAATTCAATATTGGCTTCAAGATAGCTTGTCCATGGGTTGGCCCTATGCCAAGTTTTTATAGCTTGTAGGAAAATATTGCTTTTATGAATGAAATGTTGCCTTATCTTGAAGGTTGGATCAAAGAAATAGAGGCCTATGAGTTTGATGTAATGCAATCTTGTCAATGGGTTGATTCTACACCACCACCTTAGAGTCCTCTTCCTATTTCCCAACCAATATCATTTTAGTATAGAACCCAAATCCCATACTTTTCACCTACTTCCCATGTTGAGAATCCCATTTCTACATCCCATATCTTACCATTCCACCATGAATATTATGTTCCTCATTCTTCTAGGATTCCTTCTTTTCTACAAAGGACACCAATACAAGAAGTTATGTCTCTTCCACCACTTCAAACAATGAATGAAATAGTTCAACCCCAACCCACCTCTCCTCTTATAGTCCCGAATCCATTTTGGGAAGACCAAGAGTATGATTATAATGAATAAAATGAGGAGAAGGTTAAGGAACTTAGTAAAGATGAGCTTGCAAAGAATCTAAAGGAGTGACCGCAAGATTGAATGTCAAGAAATTCCCCCTCCTAACTCAGCCCCTATCCAAGGTTAAGATTCAAGAGCAGACGGTGGAGACTAAATTTGCACAAGAAAAAGTATGAGAGGATGATGAGCATCAGTCTATGTGTTCAGAGTGTAGCATACATGTTGGAACTATGTTTTTGGAGACTTTTGATTCCCCAAAAGTTGTGAAATCTTCTGAGGAAGAGAAAGAGTTAGCCCCAAATCTGCCAGAAGAAGAGCATGTGCAAATTGAAGAAGAAAGACTCTCAAGAGTACAAGGTGATTCTAGTGAGTGCAGTGATCCTGATTGTTTTACATGTCAATAAATTGCAACACTTATGGACCATTGCAATAGTTTTTCAAGAGCTTCATTGGATGATGAAATCTGCCATAAATTAGTTTGTGTCATGAAGGAGAGAAATGCAGACTCGGTGGTTTTGAGTATAGAACAGGAAACATGGGAGGTTTCAAATCCTTCTACTTCTTCTTTCTGTAAAAAATTGATTTTTCAGATGAATTTGATCTTTCTAATTTCATGTTTGAGAATAAAAATTGTCAGTGTGAACAAGTTACTAGTTCAGAGGACACTATGTTAGAAGAAGAATCCTTGACACAACCAAAAATGTAGTAGATTATCTATCTATTTTGGAGGAGAATGTTTTTGAAGATTGTGTTGCCCTAATAATCCTCAAAAGCAACAGGTAAATGAATCTAAATTTTCAGGTTTCATGTGGGATGAGAAGGTTAAAAATGCATAACAACTTTTTCTTCAAATGGAAGTGGAACTCCTATATGAGCAATATGCTTCAAACACTTGTAGTGATTTTCAAGTGACTTCATTTGAGGCTGCAAGAAATCCAAGAGAGTTTCATGTTGTGGAAAAACTCCTCATTGTCAAGGAAGGAAAAGGAAATGAAGGTAACATCACTTTATTACCATTCATCTACATAGAAGATGATTTATTTGTAAATGGTAAACAAGAGTAAAGTCACCTCATGAATAACAATGTTTTCCAAGAACATTCACAGGATTGGAATTATGGGCATTTTCAAAGGGTTAGACCATGTCCTATAAGGAATTTTTCTTCTTTGGATCCAAACAAGAAGTTGCATCCAATCACATTCACTTCAGAATATGAGGATGAGTTTCACGAGTTCTAAGGATCGGTTGCCATACGCCACTACAAGAAAAATACGGAGGAACTAAAAGAGGCATAATTTCTATTTCAAATTGATGCCTTAGTGAACCAAGTGGAGGATTGGGCTTGTTTCATTTTTTCACTCTCGGTCTCAGCCATGACTATTATCAAATCATTTGCATGGCTTCCCATTATGAGGAAAGGGAGATATTTTGCACAACTAGTTTTAGGGTTCATTTAGCTCACTTGTGCTTCCAGCTTAGTGTAGAGTAGTGATAGTGTTACTTTTAGTATAATAAGTGCATTTCCGTGGGGGTTCATTAGCTAGGTAATATCCTAGCACGTGAGTTCATATTGAGGTAATTAAAATTAATAAAAGTAAATTCAATATACCGGTAGACATGAGGGGGTGAAAGGGTTTAATTTATTAAGATTTTGAATCAGGTATTGGGGGTAGGTTAGAGAGGTGGTCCAAAGGAAAGGGAGGTTTAATTGTAATATAAAACTAAAACATTTCAACCCTAGTTTTTAAAACTAAATACCTTAAAATTGCAAAATAAGTGTGGTCATAAAGTTAAATTATAATATTTTTTTAACAAAGAAATCTCATTTAAGAGACTCTTAACCAAGAAATAATAAGATGGTAGAAAACTAGGATTGAGTATGTTTTTCAACACAAGTGATATTATTTCACCATATTAATTATTTGAAGAACTATTGATAAATGATTAAATATTAGAATTTATAAGGTAATTGGTAAAAGGTCTTGAATGGATTCAATTTATCTTTTGGGAGGAAATGGATATTAAAAAAATTGAAAGAGAAATATGTTATATTTTTGTTTAGTATATTAGAGTAGAAATAAAAAGGGGTGAATAAAATTGTAATAAAAATGGGTAAGGTACATGGAAAAAAATATGGGGTATTTTCATTCTAATATTATAATAGGATGGGGAATTTTCAATTGAATAATTAGAGGTTAAAACTAGAATTGAGGATATTCTTTAATACCCTTTAAACTCACATGTTATACCATACTTTTACTAAGTGAACCCCCGTGTGCATTTCACACTTTGCATGTTTCATTTGAAGCATGTATGATTGTCGATTTTGGGTTTGTGTTGTGTTTCACCATTGCTCTTGCACAAAGGTCGTCGAAGGTGAAATTTTCAGAAGAGGAAAAAAATTATGTTTTAATAGAGTTCCATGATGTCCTAAACTTGTCAAATGTTTTCTTAAATTTCTGTAGTGTGTCATGCATTCCAAGAAGTCATGAATTCCAATATGCCTCATACTTTGAGGAAAAATTCAAAGCATTCTACTTCATGTTTGGGATCAATTTTGGGAATAAAAGTGAATCCATGCTCAATGGATGTTACAGGCTACTAGAATAATGCTGCTTATGAGGAAAACATCCTTGAGAGGTTGCCAAAAATGTTATTTAATTTTTCCCCCTTGAGGAAAAATTTAGAAAACAAGGACCATTGTACCCTTGAACCAAGAAAGGGTTTCACGAGAAGAACTTTGGGCCTATAGGAAAATTTTCATGTTTTGAGAACCTTACGGTGTTCCAGGAGGATTCAGGATCATCTTGAACTATTTTTCTTTTCTCTAGTTTTGGAAGCTCAAGGTTTTCTCAGAGTAAGGAGAATGACATTCGGGGCCCACATTTGACCAATGAGGGGAAAATATGGTTAGAATTGGTATACAAATTTTTAGATGTCTTATTATACCTCCAAGATCCATTTGTTCACAAAAAAGTTCAAAATTTTGAAAGGGTCAGTGCAAGGTTAAAAATTAGAGAAAATGGATGTTTGGGGCTCAAGAGCTAAAGTAGCTCACTGAGCACTCATCAAACTACTTCGCGAGCTCACATGAGGAAATATCACCAAGCTACCCGAGTGCATAGGGGGTAGTGTATTATTCATCTCAAGTTGATTATTGTGTTTTACATATTGTTAATGAGGGACTTGAGCCATGTTGGTTTGGAGATAGTTTGGGAAATCCCAATGGAGTCAAGCTAGCTATTTTATGGGGTTAATTACATAAGAGATATCGAGCTCATAGATCATGAGTCATAAATATGGATTTCAAGTTTTATATGATCGAATTTGATAAAATGAGAAATAACCAAGTCACTAGGAGATCACAAGTCAAGTCAACATGGGAGCGTGTGGGTATTGGTTTAACACTAGCAAGCTCAATGTTCGAGTAATGAAACAAATCACAGTGTCCGGGTAATGACTAGTGAGTTATCTCCAAAATACCAAGTAGTATTGGTTAGTGCTAGTGATGACATAGTCCAAGCCATGCATGAAATAATTTCCATTGGATGAAATGAGAAGATCACAAAGTGTGAATATGGATGGCTCAAGCTATTCCCATGGGACTTTGGACATGAAACTAACTTAGAGGTGATACTTGTCGAGTAGATCCATCTTGTGAGGAAGGGATTACTAGAGGAAATGAACGAGTAGTCACTAAGTATGACTAAGCTCAGGGATGATCTCGGTGAGACATCAATGCATAGCAAGGAAAATGAAATATTGAGCTGAGTGTTCGGATGGCAAGGTGAAAAATTAGCATGTATGTAAAAGGGAGATCTCACAAGACAATGTGTGAAGTGTCACAAACACATGAGGCCAAGTTCAATTATCAAGATGAAGGGGTTTAACATAGGAGTCGAGCCACATCAATATCAGGCGAGCTCACCCTAGTAAAGAATTTAGAGGCTCATTGGCTCGTATTAGAAGATCCAAATGCAAAATGGAGGTGCGTTAGGCTATGTACATGGAACTTCAATCACAAAACTGGTATGTTGGAAACTAACTCAAAATAAAATGTGAGTGGTTTTGAGACCAAGAAGATAATCATCTTGATATGCCAATCTAGGAAAAAGGAGTCCACTCGAAGAGAAATGTGAGTTGTATCATTGAGTTCGACGTTACAAAGAGTTTGTTGAGATCATTGCATAGGTGAATGAGGTCATGGATTTCATCGAGCGAATGCAATTAGCATGAGTGGGATGAGCTCTTCCTCAACTCTTTGGAACTATGATAGAATTTTTTTTGGAAGTTGTGGAATTTGAATGGATAGGTCTCAAGAGATTTCGAGGTGAAGTTGGAGCTTGACCAAGAAAATGGAGGTTGAGTTTTCACTTCGTAAGTCATAAATTCTTTGGTCAAGAGAATGTCAAGCCTAAGACATTAGATAGAAAGCATAAATGAGTGGGCTAGAGTTCACTAAATTCGCCAAATGAAATTTTTTAAATAGAATGGGAACAATCTCAAAGGAGTTCGAGAGCTTCCTATGATGGATTTGACGTTGAAAAGATGAGTAGAACATAAAACAGTGGTTTGTGTCATTGAATAGAGAATATCTCAAGGTTTTATAGAGTCGATCTATGTCGGTAATTTGATTTGAGAGAAGGAAGATTTCAGGTTATGGAGCTAAAGATTTTCGAAGTGCGTGGATTAGGGTTTTGGAAACTTGGTGTTTCAAGTTTTAGAAGTGCTAATGGCAGATGGGATTTTCATGATTGGAGGCTCGAACTCGTAGTGGACCAAGTCGAACATAGGTGGTTTCCAAGGATTTAACTAATTCATCGGATGAGACACTGTGTCAAAAGTCATTACATGGGATCAATGCAAAAAATGACTCATAGTTTAAGGTGTCGAGATGGACAATATGTTGGGAGTGTTAGATGGTGGTGGACATGTCATAAGGATATTCTGAGTTAGACTTTGAGTTACTCATCATAGGAAAGTCGATGGAGATCATTTGTTGCGAGTCGAGATTGTCGACCGAGATGGTAGTTACAATGTGAGACATGGAGATGAGACACTTTCCTAATCAAATGGGTGTGGGGAGTTGTCAATGTGTGTGGTGTTTAACTCCATGGGGTGGATATGAGGAACTAAAAATAAAGTGGATTTTTCAAGGAAAAATATGCCATGTGAACCAATGTAATAATTGGAGATCATCGACGGTGGCGTGGAATGTTGCATACCAACGTAATTACTGGTTGGCCAACCAAATAGAAAAAGGGGTGAATAAAAATCTCAGCCATGGAAGTAGTGAATAGATTGCTAGAACTAAGTACTTGAGGTGGCACCGAGTTAATTTAGTGAAATCTATTTAAATGCAAACTTGGAAAATGGTGGCCATTAAAACATAAACCACCCAATGTGAGGAAGATAAGGAAATATTACATTAGCTATGGGGATATATAGCTCATGAGTGAACCATGTGAACTTGGCCAATGGATTCCAAAGTGGTTGGTGTAACAAATGAAGAGCCCACTAAGTAATGTGAATGGGTAGCTCACCATCCAAATTAGTGAGCTAGTCGATGAGACATTTATCAAAACATCACAATGGACCCCCTAATACAAGACCAAACTTGTGGGTCCTACCAACAACAAATAATAACCTAGTAAAGTATTAAAATGTTATTTTTAATTAATAATGGGAAAATTCAAATATTTTGAATTTATGAGATCTGATGGAGCACAATGCCTCGGATACCCTAAAACCAACATTTTCTCGGAAGACCACAATTTCCTTCCCAATTGCCCATTTTTTTTTCAAAATTACAGTCATTGGAATCAGGAAAATGAGAGATATGTCATGGGAGAATTAAGAGATGGATTTTTAGAGGTTTTGGTGTTCCAAATTGCGATATTTCTTCATTCTGAGAATAGTTTCCAAGAGGTGGAGGTGCAATTAATGAAGCAATCATGGTTGACCCATTCAGCTACATTCTTGCCTAGTTTTTAGGATTCTTCCCTCTTTCTCTCAACAACTCAAAATTTTCTATAAATGTAAAGGGGTGCTTATTCCAACAAAAATTTAGACATTTTCCAAGCTTCCCCTCTCTTCACAAGCCAGGTTATTATGAATTTGTAGTCTCTTACGACTTTATTCTAAAATTGTAATGACAGCCTATGCCTTTCCTTATTGTAATGATGCACTATGAAAGTTCTTGAAGTAATGGAAATCATGTTTTGTGATCAATTATTTGTCCTTACATCATTTTTCTTGCTTCTATTTCCTCTCTCATGTTTGCAAGTGAACTATGTAACTAGAGTTTCTTTTGTAAGTTTTGAAGGTCATTGTGCTTATCAAGGAGTGAAGTACTATATGTAAATTGGGTTTGTAATGCATGTTCATTCTTCCTCATGATCATCTCTCTTCATTGGAAAGATGGAATTTTTCTAGCAAAACCCTTTCTTGGTGCATCACCACTTCTAAGTTTAGGTTTTATTTCTTGTAAATCTCTCTCCCTAATCCCTTTGAAATGTTAGCATAGGTCTAGTTAGCCATTTTTATTGCATTAGGAGTATTGTAGTGCTTATTTTAGAAAGAAAAAGTTGGCCTTCTCTGGAGGTTCTCCTTGAGACTAATTCCCAAATCTTGAGAGGTGATCCCATATTTCCCAATCACACCGAACATTTTGTTCACATTCTCGCCATTCGTAGGGTGCATTGATTTGGTGATAACAAAACATTCCAGCAAGCTTACATAATAGACAAATTTTGATTGTAATAAATGATAAAATGCTATCAATAGGTCTTTCAGTTGAAGAACAATAGGTAACAATTAATTTTAACATTATAACAATTAATTATTTTTTAATGTAATAATAACAGTAATTTATATTCTGAAGAGAATAATTTTAGTTGTAATATCTCATAAGGAGGTTATTGCTCAGGGTGAAGCCAATCCAAAGGCTTATGGTGATTATGATATGGATTCAATGGAATTGACCCCGATTCGATTTCCTCAACACAAAATACGTAGGGGATTGATACCTCCACCACCACCCTTCCCTCCACAATTTTATACATGTATTTATATTAATATTTATAACTAAGCTACTCGAAGGAACCATTAAAAAGCTATCTATTCTGTAAGAGATAAAGTATTTTAATATTTGTAAAAACTTCCAATTTTGACATGTTAGATCAAACTTAGTCTCGGTCACAAGGTCGTATGGTCACATCTTTGAGCATGCAAGGTAATTCATAATGTTTATTTTATTTTGTTTGCTTGCAAATATTTTACTTATTATTTACAAGGGTATAATGTTTAATTTTTTAATTCTTTTCTTCTTGTAGTTAACAAATGACCATAACAGATTCTAAATAGTCCTCTAGTACCACCGCCATGTGATGTACAAAAGAAATAAAATTTTTATGGAAGAATATTAAGTTTCTTGTCAACTCCACAAGAACAGTTCACTATGTAACCTTAGAATTTCTAGGTTTTTCACTAGGTGATGTCTTGAGTGCAACTGGTACCTAGATTTTGAACCAAATCGAGCTCAATGATGAGTTTTTGGGTTTGATAGTGGTGACACTAAGATGGGTAATTATTTTGACACCCATGATATGATATCAAGTACTCCACGTACTCAACCATAAGTGCAACAGATGATCAAAAGATAAATTTTTCTCACAAAAATCTTATATCGTATAGTGTAGGAGCCATAATTCAGGAAGTGGTTATGTTTGATGTGGATTTAGTGTGCACTTGGGAGTATATGGATAAAGTTTTGATCAAAGAAATAAATACTTGTTACCATAATCATGCTCAAAGGAATTCATTGTTCACTGTCATAGAGAGCCAACCAACAAGGCTTGAAATTTTGCTAAATAAAGCTCAGTCTAGCATAATTTTGTATAATAATGATTATGATGATGAAATTTTAGATATAATGTTAAACAAGTTGGAGAATCTTAATGTTGAAGCCTAGGCGTACTACAACAAATGGGCTAGAGAAAAAAATAATGTTTTAATTGCAAATGTAGAAAAGAGAAAGCTATGGTAGGTCATTTTTTACACATGAAAAATTGTGAAATTATGGGCATTGTAATAAATTATTTATAAATAATCTAATATATTTCTATTTCGTAGGAAAAATGTGAAAATTTAAAGAAAGAAGAATTTGTATTTGATGCACATTTAAAGAATGCCTGCAAAAAACTAAATGAATTTATACTTTGTTGAAGGAAAAAAATCTTATTAGATAAACAAAATAATACATTGAGAAAGATAATCAAGGAGCATAAGATGAATCCAAATATCTTATTGAAAGAGAAGATAGATGTTGATCCATCACTATTGTTGTCAAGAGATATTACAAGGGAGGAACACAATATTCTTCAAAATATCAATAGAACAACGTAGGATTTGTAGGTATCAGGAGTTTTAGTAGAAATTTTTATACAAACTGAAAAATTCTACCTCTTTTGTAAGAAAAGTTCAAGCTACCCCCGCAACAAAAAATTGAAATAAAATTAGTTTTACCATGTGACATGTGTGTTGTCATAATTCCGATACGCATGTAGGAATTAAAAGATAGTGGCCAGCCAATTTTTACTTTTTTATTCCGTGTGGTAGACGTAAGGACAAATATGATTCATAATCATAGGCAGAAAAGAGGATTCCCTTGTAATGTGTTCTTATATGACATAAATTTCTCGGAAGCTTTGAGAAGAAATTTATAACCCAAAATTTTGTAATTGTATTGTCGCCAATGCTTTATGAAAACATGTATGTCTTCATAAATTAATCCACCTCTTGTTAGAATGAATACAAGTTTAATTGTGAATTGGAATTATATTTACTGTTAGGTCACATTTTTTTAAAGTTTTGGAAAATATAATATGCAAACTTGTAATTGGATTTGTACTTTCTTATGAATGTTTTTATGTTACTATTTGGAGATGTAAAAAATGGTTTTAGATGTTTGGTGTGTGTTTGTTTGAGTATAGAAAGGATTTATGTTTCATGTAGAGATAAAATATTAATCACATAGATGGATCTAAATAAATTACTATCCTCATTACAATAATAAAACAAAATATTAAAAATGAATTTGTTACAAGTAAAACAACATATAGTATATTAAGACTAGTTGATACTTAATTGATATGAAATATATAAATATATCAAATATTTTTTTCAATAGTATTAAGAGTGTATATAAGAAATTAGGACTCGAAATTGAAACAATGTTAGAGAAACCCGATATTCATAAGTGTCCTTGAATTCTACTGAATTACTAGTGTGTTCGGTGGATATGTTTGGATCCCCTAGATCATTCAAAATGTTACCTACTCCTCTTCTTTCTACAAGTGAATTCCATAATGCAAGTGCTCTCTCATAAGGAAAATTTTCCATAGAATAACTGGATACATACAATCTCATACAAATTTCTAAATTTCTATCCAATCTGTTACAAACTTTTGATTTTACAAAGGATAATGCATTGAATACCCTCTCATATTCAACAGATCCTAGGATCATAGTTTGAAATAGTTCATATAGTAAAAATACTCACTCAAATCATCTTGCAAAATACTACTTGAATAAATCTTCTTCAAAAGTATTCTAATGGAACCATTTTCTCTTGGCTCGTCCAGTAAAAGAAACTACTCTAGCATAGTCATGGAAAAATGATTTTAGTGAGAACTCAATAACGTTTTTGAAAAATACCTTCAAAAAAACACCATTTATCTATTAATGCTTACATAAATGTTCAATTAGATTATTAATTTATTTTATAAATATATTACTAATGGAAATTTCAGTAACACCTCCAACTGTATTCCAAAACAGTGGATTGACAACTCCCATTACTTCAAGTAATTTATATTTTTTTGAATCATTTAGAGATCTTCGTAGATAAATATTGAGAAATATTTTCAATTTATTTCATGTGTCACATAATATTGTTTCATATAAATTACATGTCTCTCTTACTTCTTCCAACTTTGACCCAACCAAATCTTCTCTTCTTTGAAAAGTGTGAAGTGGTATCTCTTTTCCATGAGTTGTTATACACAGATGATCATTTATATTAAATTTTAAGTAGCAAATTGGATTATTAAGGCCGGTTAATGTATTCTAGATTTCAAAAATGGTCTTTGAAAACTTCCATATGAAAAATATGAATTATCTAGACTCATGCATTCATGTTTTCTCATTCGTATGAAGTCATTTATGTAGATGGAATGCTATCATGCGCATGCTTTGTTCGTAAAAATTGAGCTCATTTAGCATTGGAAAAATAACACATAATGTAAGTAAAGTTTCAATATATGTCATATGGCACAATAAATCTTTATCTTTATCTACTTTGCTACAAAGATTTAGACATAAAACCTCAATGAAGGATATTATACAAATAGGCTCATACATGGAAATCCATATGGTATATACATCTTTAAGAATATTTTTTCCATCCATCAATCCAATTAAAAATTTCTGAAATTTTGAAAATATTTTTGGACTACTTGAATAATATGTATGCAAGTCATGGACGTTCTTCTTCACTCTACTAACAATTTCAATGTGCTCACAATTTTATATGTCAAATTCATTCTATGAGCCATGCAATGAATTGTAATCAATTGTTGTGTAACTATTGTTTGCAGATCTGATGTATAGACCATTTTTGGCCCCCTACATTATAGTCGTACCATCAATTACAAAAACTAACTTTTGACAATGGTAAAATCATCCATGCCTGCTATATCCTTCAAACTTGACACCACCAATTTGTAAAGGTTTCCAATTTTAATTTTCACTCATTTTAAGAATAGCTAAGAGATGGGGATTTCTTACTTCATCTACAAAATTATATACATGAATATAAAACAACGAAGTATTTTCCTCCATTATGACCTCATCAATTGAAAGTGAAATAAACTTTTATTTTTAATATACTCTTTCAAAGCCTCCTTTTCCATTAGAACAAGACATTTTTCTATTTCTCACCACGATATCTAACCAATGTAATCCTCGAACATTATGTAAGCTAATAACCTGATAAAAAAATTTAATATCTAAGAAATCTGAAATGGGTCTTCCTTTTCAAATATATGGAATATCGTAGAAAATTGAATACTTTAGGAAATCATTTCAGTCTACATAGCTTTTCCTAATTTTATTGTAATTGTGCCACCATTTTCATTTATATTTTCAATTTTTTTTTTAATTTTTCGTACTCTTCTACGTACTTTACATGCAAGTAGTATTTTGGAATTTTCCATTTATGAGATCTCGTTATGTACCCATCCTTTTACTTTTGTGAAATATATATTTTCCTCGCAAAGTACTTTTCAATGGTTTCTAATTTGAATTGCATTATATGATCTTTCCGTTGTTTCCAAATACATATTTAACATCAACATTGAGTTGGAATATTGTTACCATTTTTTACCTCCAAAGGTTCAATAAAAGGATATTTGATTTCCAATTTGAGCCTAAAATTCCTTCCTATTGTCCAATTTGTCCTCTTTCTTCTCACAATTTTTTATTACTTTCTTCAAATTCAACTTGTTCCTTTAAGTTTTCTATAAGTATGCTCTCATCATGAATATCTTGATCATCACATTTCATTTTTTTAGAAACATACATTGGATTATAATCTTCCTCCGAGGTTGGTGTTGGATGATAATTTGATGAGTCTTCTCCTAGTTTGATGTCATCAAGGGAACAAATGTTTTCATCAATAGGATCATCTTGAAAAATATTAGTTTCTGAATGTGTTTGAGAAATGTTTTTATATAAAAGTGTTATAGAAACATAGTATTAATTATTTATGCGATTAATATAACTAAATAAACAAGAGTATAAAGAGTAAAGAATCAATTTAATAAAGAGGAGTACAAGAAACAAACAATTTGGAAAATATAATAATAAATTATATAAATTAGTAGATAGTGCATACCTATATTGTCTACAAATCTTGACACCAATTTCATTTTTTGTGAGTGGCCAAAATAGCCTAATAAAGAGGAGTACAAGCAACAAACAATTTGGAAAATATAATAATAAATTCTATAAATTAGTAGATAGTGCATACCTATATTGTTTGCAAATCCTGACACCAATTTCATTTTTTGTGAGTGGCCAAAATCTCCAAATAATTTCTTTTTACTCTTTTTGAGTTGGCGGTAACCTTCTTAAGCTATTTTCCATAATCCATGGATATATCACGAGATATTGATTGTTGGTAGATGACTACACGGATGAATGCTACATGCATTCACAACAGATAGTTGGGTAACAAATATTCACACAATAGGGGTAGGATGAGAAAGATGTTGGAAAAATAGGGGTAAGACGATCCGTGGTTGGATGAACAGGGGGTAGGATAGGATAGCGGATAGATGAATAGGGATAAGATGGATTGGAGTTAGATAAATAGGAGTTGAACAAACATGGGTGGAAGAGGTTGGATGAAAAATGTTTTACGAGTCGAGGTTAAATGGTAGAGGTTGGAAGGATTAAATTTGGACAACATAACCTATAGGTGGAAAAAAAACCTATAGGTTGGATGATAGAGGTTGAACGGATTGAGGATGGAAGAGGTTAGACAACCAAGGTTGGACATATTTAGGTTTGATGGGAAAGTTTGGATGATAGAATAATCAAAGCATGAAGATAGTCACAGATTACATGTAATGTGGGACAATCATATATGTATTATAGCTCAGTGATATGTATAGTATTATACATAAAAAATATGAGCATTATTTGATACAAAACATTGGTGAAATACATGCATAAGTTCATTTTAAAGTGTAAATAGTAGGTGAACTAACCCATATAAATGACTTGTTGGACAATTTTTTTGGAAAATTGGGTGGTAACTGAGTGCTGAATATTTTCCATTTCCAATTTCCAAAACCCCAAATATTCACGAGTTTACAAAAATTCACCACTAAAGTTTTCCTTGAATGCAGATTTGACAAGGTAGATACATGGGTGACCATTAAAAACCAATCAAATTGAATGTGTGCTTAGGATATTTAGAATAATGTTACATTTTATAATTATTCTCATTTAAACAACATTCAATGTAAGATCACACACAAGTGTGGTATGAATTACAAGTCAAGCTTCATTTGAATTTATGCAATACCTAACTTCTAAGATAACATGATTAGTGAGATCTTCTTCAACTTTTCTTCTCAATAGGATAAACGAGATTAGATTCACCTACATAATATCAATTATGGATATCTTGTTGTGTTAAAGTCATTGATTTTTTTTTGACTTTGGGCATGTTTTTTCATTTAGCAACTACGTATTTTTGTCATCCATGTAATGCGGTCTTTGGGACTATCCACATTCTCCCACACTCATTTTGGAGACTTCCATGATCATGATATTGTGCCCATGATTCCATGACCTAATATTAACCATCTAAAGACCAATACAAATAGGGACATTTTTAAAAACATTATTTAAGTATTAAAGGATATTTAACCATTGTTATTCCAAATCAATTAGCTTTCTAAGGATATACTTTGTATTGATGAAGGTAATACTTTCACCTCAAATTACCATTGTTCACGTGAAAATTTGAGTTAGGTGTATTATGATCTCCACCACTAAAAGGGTAAAAAAACTTCTACGAGTTATATTAAGAAATTAAAGTTAATCAATTTAGGGATGAATAAAGAAAAAAAGTGTTACATGTTCCATTTACAGTTTTGTTAATTTCCAATTGATAAAATAATTCAAGAGGAAATGATATCTAAACCATGCTAATGTTTAAACCAATATCATTGACTAATTTTGATCCAAAAATCAATTGTACTAATTGATTTTACTAATAAATTTGACATTGTCTTATTGCACCAATAGGGTCCCTTAGGTTTAGTTTGAATTTTCCAAGGCATTATAATGTTATATTTATTTGTACCAAGTTAATAAACTAAAATAGAGAGTGAAAAAAGTCTCCATCACATTATAGTGCTTTTAACATCACTAAAGTTTAACCACACCTTTCCCACCAAGGAAAGGATCTAGAACAAATTCAAACTTACTATACTATATGATAGGTTATTTAAAGTTCATTATATTCCAAGAATAATAACTATGTTATGGTGTATAAACAAATTGTAGAATTATTTTTTGCACTTAACGTAACTAGGTTTACTCGATTTTCCCCACCATGGGATTCAATTAAGAAATGATGAGGTTTATTTAACTAATATCTTACAACATTAAACTAGGCATGGGTCCCATTTGAAACCCTCCAAATGGATCTATACCCATGTACCCATATATCAATTTTAAGTTATTTAAAAAAAAACTCAATCATCCAAAATGTTAAATTGGAGGCACACGACTATTCAAAGTCAACCAAATGAGTAACTGATTTTATCTAGGTTGAATAAGGATTTTAGGATAAAATAGATTTCCACAATTGATCCTAGGTTTTTGTGAAAAACATAATTTTTTTCTTTTTCTTTCTTATTAAATTTTCATTTCTCTTTTCTTCTTCTCATTTCTTCTCTTGTTTATTTGTAGGTTTGAGGAGCTCTTTTGAGGCCAAGATATTTGTTTCTATATTTATTTTATCTCATATTTTTATTTTGATTTCAAGGTACCCTCATTAGGGTTTTGAGAGAGAAGAGTATATATAAACATATACATATATTCATTTATATGTATATATAAACTTCATATATATATATATATATATATATATATATCATTAAAACTAGTCATTTTCTCTATACATATTTTCTTTTGTATATGATAAGTAACATATATATATATATATATATATATATATGGTACGACTGATAGGGTAAACATAAGAAAAGGCACAGGGGTTGCATAAGGGAAGAGCCCTCCATTCCAAGGAAGTGGTGACAAGGAGAGTTGCAGAGTTTTAGGGGTGAAGGGATTTCATTTTGGACCTAAGACCCAAGAAAATACAAGAAGGGGAGGGGTTACGCTGCCCATCCACCTAACCATCCAACACACACACACACACACACACACACACACACACACACACACACACACACACACACACACACACACACACACACACACACACACACACACACACACACACACATTTAATTTATCTATTTAATTATTGAGTAAAAACTAATTTGTAAACATACACACACACACATATTCAAATTCCCTAATTCATTTATACAAGAAAACTAGAAACATTTCAATTAATTATAGTATATTTACATATATATGAGTCTTTATGTGTGTGTGTGTGTAAATGCAATGTTATCTCATTATTTATTTTCTTAAAACCATGGATGTTATTTTAAACGCACACACACACATAAATAACATTTTTAACTTTTTCTAAGAATAGGGTATATAATATCCTTTTAAAATAATAATAAGATATAAATAATTTAATGGGATAAGAGTTTATTTTTTAAGAACAATCAAAGAATAAGAAAGCTTGGAGGAGATGTTAAGTCTCATAAAAACAACTCCCTCTTTTTTTAAACCATTCAAATATCTCAAAATATCATTAAATTTATCCCTTTTATCTTCTTATACAAAGTATAACACCCAAACTAACTAATAAAATAACTTGGATGATTTGTAAGTTTTCAACAAAGGCATTTTACCAACAATTATAAATTGAAAAACATAGTTTTAAACAAGTTTCAGTAAGATCAAATGACGGATCCGAACAATGGTTTTCTTTATTTTAGTTTGAATACCAACAAATAACCTCAAGAATGAATTTCAAGTTTATTCAACTTTGAAAAAAACATCTCCATTTTAGAATGCATAATTTTCAAGGTAATAATAAAAATGATATCCATGAAATTTCAAGAGTTTGATACTAAAAATTATTCATGGGGAACCGAGATAGAAGGAGAATCTTCTCTTCATTAAATTCTTACACATTTGTATAAATTTAAGAAGGATATAGTTTTCCATTTTCTTATTAAAAATATCTAAAAACTTTGAGAGCATTATAAAAACAAATCCATATATTTGAATCCACACAAAGTTCATAGAAAAACCAAGGTAACACAATAGTTACATTTATAAAAGAATTTACACCATTTTTCTCTTCAAATCAAGATTACAATAGAGACCACAATATTTCCATTTCATTACAACATTTAAATATCAGGGAAAAATATAGATCATAAATTCACAACTACTTTTCAAAGAATATTTATAAGGGAGATAACAATGAAATTTCCCATTATAACTTACAATATAATTTATATGTCTCTTTCTCATATAATTTAAAATAAACTACTACAACTTAAATACAAGTGTAACACCCTCCCACATAACTATGAACAACATGTAATTTTTTTATTGATAACTCCATTATTTCTTTAACAAGAAATAAGCTCTAACTTCAGTGTATCAATTCCTTTAGGAAATAAGGGATAAAATATGCGGAATAATCCCTTACAAAATCACAACAGTAGAAACTAATATGTAGAAAATATTACAGATCTTAAATAAAAGTGCGAGAATAAAATAACACAACATAAAGAGACAATATTTAATGTGGTTCAACTAATTTGGGCTACGTCCACCAAGAATCACTTACTTAGATTTTATTACAAGCCACAGCTCTCTCGATACAATACCCATATTTGTTTAGAGCAATGCTAAAAAAACTCTACAAAATTCACACCCAATTTCAAAATACATTTGTAATGTTACATTATACCTACCATATGCATAAAACCATATAAGTAGACAACTCGCTAAGTAGTCTTGCAAAACCATGTGGATATTAAAACCATGGGAAAAAACGTCCCCATAAACCTATGGTTCAAAATCTCGCCCATATGAGAAAAACACGTTTCCCGGTATATCATGAACATTTTAAGACCAATTTTTTTTCTTAGGGGTTGTGGCCTCAACCCCTACTATCGGGGACTATCACCCTCAGACCCTCTCTCAAGGCTGACCGGCCCAAACTCCCGAGACAACTGTGGAAAGTGTATAGTACTCTTAGTGTACAGTCTTCAACACTTTCTCACATGAAAATAGGCTCCACAACCTAACAATATCCCACTTGGAGACTAGTTTTCCTCTAAGAAAGCTTCTCAACCCTTCACTAGTTTCCATGAAGACCAACCAAAGCTGAACACAACTTCAGTTTTTCCTTGTGACCACCTTGGTCATCATGTCTATAGGATTCTGACTGGTATGAATCTTCTCCAGCTTCTAACTTCTCTTCCTCCAAATTTGTCCTGATGAAATGGTACCTTAACTATATATGCTTCATCCTAGAGTGGAAAGAAGAGTTCTTAGCTAGGTGTATAACACTCTGACTATCACTATGTAACTTTCCTTCCTCCTACTTATTCCCCAACTCCTCAAGAAATTGCTTGTAACTAAATCATTTCTTTGTTTGCCTCTATGGAAGCAACATACTCAACCTCTCGTGGTTGACAAAGCCACCAACTTTTGTAGTCATGAAATCCAGCTCACTGTTGTCCCACCTACAATGTAAACATAACCTATTGTGTGCTCCTCCTATTGTCTACATCTCCAGCCATATCTGAATCTACATAACCACACAAAGTGGTGTCTGATCCACTGTAGCACAAAAATCCCATGGTCCCTCTCAAATATCAAAGGATCCACTTTACTAGCCTACCAGTGATCTCTACCTGGATCACTCATAAATCTACTCACCGCTCCCACTGCATGGGCAATATCAGTCCTGTGCACACCATGGCATACATCAAACTACCAACCACTAATGAGTAAGGTACCTTAGACATCTGGTTTCTCTCTTGCTCTATCTTGGGACACTTCTCCTTTGATAACTTGAAATGGCATGCCAAAGGAGTCCCAACCGGTTTAGCATCCTACATATTAAACCTCTCCAAGACTTTCTTAATGTACTCTTCCTGAGATAAATTCAGCTTCCATTCCTTCCTATCCCAAAGATATACTCATACCAAGGATTTTTTTGGCTTCCCCAAATCCTTCATAGCAAAGGATTCACTTAGCTACTTCTTGAGTACTTTTATTTCCTGCATGTTTTTACCTACAACCAACATGTCATCCACATATAGAAAAAGGATAATATAACTACCATCCTCAAATTTATTTGTATACACATAATGGTCGAATGACATCTAATATAACCTTTCTCCATCATGAAGCTATCAAATTTCTTATACCATTAACGTGGAGCTTGTTTTAGCCATACAAGCTCTTCTTCTTCAGCTTTGCACACCATCTCCTCTTTACCTTTGACCTCATAGCCCTCTACTTGCTGCATATATATATTCCTCCTCCAAATCACCATGAGAAATGTAGTCTTTACATTAAGCTATTCTAAGCGCAAGTATTTTTCTACAGCTATTCCTAGAATAGTTCTAATAGAAGTCATTTTTACTACAGGAGAAAAAATCTCATCAAAATCTATACCTTTTTTTTGTGCAAAACCCTTGACCACCAATCGGGCCTTATATATTTTCTTGCCTCCTTATTCCTCTTTGAATCTAAACACCCACTTGTTTTGTAATGATATTTTTCCTTCGGTAGCTTCACCAAATCCCATGTCTGGTTCTCCATGAGAGCCTAATGCTCCTCATCCATGGCTTGCTCCCACTTCTTCCTAGCATCTACTTGCATTGCTTCATCAAATCTCTCTAGCTCTCCACTATCAATGAGTAATAAATAATAAAGAGAAGGAGAAAAATGTTCAGTTCTCTTCTTACCCTAGAATACCTCCTCAATATAGGAGTTTGGGGTTCTTGTTGAGGAGGTTCCTGAACTGATTCATGTGTCACTTTCCCATCCGAAGATCCTCTACCACTACATATTATTTCTTGGATTCTTCCCTATTTTCCTGCAACTACTGCTTATACATGACTTTCTCATTAAAGACCACATCCCTAGATCGAATGATTTTCTTATCCTTAATACTCCAACATTTATATCCAAAGTCATCACCACCATAACCAATGAAAGTACATTTTTCTAATTTAGCCTCTAGTTTGGTCCTATCATCCTTGTCTATATGGAAAACACCTCACATCCAAAGAATCTAAGAAATGAATAATCAAATTTCTTACCATACCAAGCCTCCTCAGGTATGCCTCCATCTAAGGCACTTAAGGGTCCTCTGTTTATCAAGTACATAGTTGTGCTCAACGCTTCTGCCCAAAAAGAAAGAGGCAATCCTACATATAAGCTCATGCTCCTAAAGACATTCCATTATTGTTCTATTCATCCTTTCTAACACATCATTCTACTTGAGAGTTCCTGGAACTGTTTTTTTCCTGCGGATTCCATTCTTAGAATAGTAATCATCAAATTCATTACTACAATACTCCCCTCCATTATCTGACCTAAGACATTTTAGCTTAAGACTTGTTTCATTCTCTACTAAGGCTTTCCATTTAACAAAAGTGTCAAATACATCATATTTTTTCTAATACAATAAACCCAAACTTTCCTTATTGCATCATCAATAAAAGTAACATAATAACTTGAACCCCCAAGAGATGATACCTGAGCCGACCCCCACACATCAGAATGCACCAGCTCTAACTTACTCTCTTTCTTTGTAGGTCCAACCTTGAGAAACCTTACTCGCTTATATTTCCCATATATGTAGTCCTCACAGAACTCCAAACCTATTTTCTGTATATCTAGGAAAATCCTTCTTTATGATCTCCATGCCCTTATGGCTCATATGACCGAGCCTATAGTGCCACAATGTTGTATCTACTTCTGAAGCCACAAGATTACAAACATTAGTGCTATAAGTGGTTAAATACAAGGTTCCAACCTTCTTACCTCTTGCCACCACAAGAGCACCCTTGGTAACCTTCCAAGAGTCTCACTGTAAATATCACAATACAACCATCACTTCCCAACTTCCCTACCGATATAAAATTTCATCTTAATGTAGGCACATGTCTGACATCCTTCAATAGCTAAGTATTCCCATTCTACATCTTAACCTGAAAATAACCTTTTCCAACTATGTTGCAAGGCTCATCATCACCAAGAAAACATGCCCAAAATCTCCTTGAACATAATCAACAAAATAATGCCTGTGAAGTAGCATGGAAAGAAGCCCCTGAATCTAAAACCTAAGATTCAGTAATATTGTGCAAAGAAAGAATCAAAGCATCCTAACATACATTACCCATTTCCACATTTTCCTCTTTGTTTTCTTATTGTTGTTTCTTCTTGTCTTGAAGTTCCCAACAATCCTTCTTTGCATGCCTAGACTTTCCATAGTGCCAGCATACTATCTTGCTTTTGGATTTTGACCTTTCCCGATCCTTTGATTTTCCATGACTTCCTCTATTCTTCTATCTCCCTCTAGTTTCCACTATCAAATCATTTCTTGAAGTAGAATATTCCCGAGATTTTTATTTGCATTTCCTCACTTAGAATCACTCCTACAACATCCTCAAACTTCAACTTTGAATTAGCTAGAACCGATTTTCTTACCACCATTACTGTGCTATTCCAACTCTCGTAAAGAGCATAGAAATAATAAAGCCCTAAATTCTTCATCAAATTCTATTGTAACCAAAGCTAGCATATTTACAACCATATTAAAATTATTTAAATGATCTACTACTGAACCATTCTCAGACATCTTCATATTAAACAACTTTTTCATTAAAAATCTTATTAGAGGCAGAGGGTTTTTCATACAACTTCCCTAATGAATTCATCATTTCTTTTGTAGTCTTTTCCTTTGAAACATTAAATAATACCAAAGATGCAAGACACATCGAGATTGTCCCAAGTGTCTTCCTATCCAGAAAATCCCATTTTACATCTGTCATGCTCGAGGGTTTGTTCACCTTCTCAGACAAAATGAATATAAAGATCCTTCTGATAAAGGTAATCTTCCATCTACATCTTCCAAAGACTGAAATTCTACCCGTTGAATTTATCAACCTTTGATCTTCCATCATCTACCATAGCTCCCACTCAAGATAAAACTTTCCCTGTGATTCAACACTTTAGCAAACCAAACCAAGCTCTGATACCAATTGTTAGGAAATAAGGGATAAAATATGTGGAATAATCCCTCACAGAATCACAACAATAGAAACTAATATGTAGAAAATATTATAGATCTTAAATAAAAGTGCAAAATAAAATAACACAACACAAAGAGACAGTATTTAACGTGGTTCACCCAATTTGGGCTATATCCACCAAGAATCACTTGCTTAGATTTTATTACAAGCCACCACTCTCTCAATACAATACCCATATCTATTTGGAGCTATGCTTAACAAACTCTACAGAATTCACACCCGAATTCAAAACACATATGTAATGTTACATTATACCTACCATATGCATAAAACCATATAAGTAGACAACTGCTTAAGCAGTTTTACAAAATCATGGGTATCAAAACCATGGGCCAAAACCATCCCATAAACCTATGGGTAAAAATACCACCCATATGAGAAAAACACATTTCTCAAGATATCAAGCATGTTTTGAGGCCAAAACCCCCACTCCCCTGCACCCCACTTGAGGCCTACACTAGCCCTAAACCCTGGCAAGAAAACTATGGAAAGTGTACAATACTCTTAGTGTACAGTATTCAACACTTTCTCACATGAAAACAGCTCCATAATCTAAGAAAGTCTAAAACTCAAGAGAAGTGGCTTGGTTTTCTAGCCAACAAAACAACATCAACACATGCCATCTCTAAATAAGGAAGACATTTTAACCTATCTCCAAGCCCATGGGAGAGATAATATCCATGTATCCAATATGCAAAAAGAGGAGTAGTGGAAAGAAATACATATACACACATACAATCGGTTCACAAATTTCAAAATCCAAACCACATACAAGAAGCTCCATGTTTCTCAAGAGGGGAAGAGGGGGTAGAAATACCCATTATAACCAAAATTTTCCAAATATCTAAATGTGATTTAGACTTTTCCAAGTAACCAAATGCCACCAAATCTCCTTATTCTTCCATAGAACTTATCTCTCCTTACATCCTCTTTGACAAGTTTTTTCAAACATTTGAGGTTTCCTTAGAAAGGATGGGAGATGGTTTCTAAACCATATGGAAAACCATCTCCCACTTCAACCATATGAAGGGAGAATAGTATAAATCCCAACAAGGATTTCCCATGAATCCTTGTGGGAGAAAGAGGGGTTCTTCCCATTCCCCAACACTCCAAAATCCAATCCCTAAAGTGTGGATGGAGAAAAATAAAAAGGATTCAAAAGAAACTAAAAAAGTAACATAACATTCCAACACCCAAAAATAAGCAATATGGCATCAACAACTACATTGTAATAATAAGGACTCTATTATTTAGAAGGAAGAGGATTCTAGAAATTTCTCTATTAAATCTGCTTACCTCCTTAACTTCAAGAATTCTAGCTAAAATGATTACTGGAGTAAACTTTGGGTAAAATACCTTCTATCTAAAGTTAACATTTTACTATGGTTGGCTACTTAGAATAAAATCCTCACTATAGACAATTTGAGGAAACGTGGCATGCTCCTCCCCAATAGGTGTGTCCTTTGCAAAAATTACGAGGAAAGTGTCAACCACCTCCTCATCTCTTTCCCCTTTTCTTAAGTGGTTTTGTCATAAGGTGTTGGAGCTTTTCAAGATCCAATGGGTCTATCCTAATTCCATTGAGGAATGTTGGTTACAATGGGATTTCCCTTTTAGGTATCCCTTTCTTATGGCTGCCTAGAAAATGACCCTACCACACTTCTTCTGAAGCTTATGGAAGGAAAGAAATTCTCTCATATTCAAAAATTAGAAGGCCAATATTAGAAAGGTCATTGCTAGTTTGATTTCCTCAATTAAAGAGAACTCCAAACTCATTAAGGTGAAGAATAAAAGGTTGTTTCTAGTAGAGAAGAGGAAGTGCTCAAATAGTTCGCCTTCATTCTGCCTCAAGTCAGTTTCCCGTCCACTAAAATTAAATGGTCCAAACCTAAAAGGGGAAAATTCAAACTTAATTTTGATGGGGCTTCTAAAGGTAACCTTGGCCTGGCTGGTGGAGGAGGCATAATCAGGGATCATAATGGGGACTAGATCTTAGCCTATGCTGGTCCTTTGGGGACTCAGAGAAACAATGTGGATGAAGCTCATGCTCTTCTCTGGGGTGTTAGTCTTGTAAAGGAGAAAGGAATTAAACATATCCTTATTGAGGGGGATTCTCTTCTCATTTTAAATGCAATCAACAAGACTAGTCACAATAATTGGGTCTTGGGAAATATTATTAATGATATTAAAGAACACCTTAAGTACTTTGATTCCCATAACATTACTTATATCCATTGTACAAGAAATTCTTGTGTAGACAGATTGAAGAATGAGGGAGTTAAAAATAATGATTACAAGGTGTGGTAAAAAGTGAGGTCATACCTATACATATCAATGATATTATTAATCAAGAAAATTTGTAAGCACTTCACCTTAAGCAACACGATGGAGAATAATGGGTTCATTTTCCAATATTAAAAATCATGTCTAGCTTAAGCTATTATTGGAAATACAAGTCTAATTTCAAAATTGCAGACCTCAAAGTGTTGTGCATTGTTTGGCTGCCATGGGTGGTGATAGAACTAGAGTCGAGTCATCCATCCATGGGTGTATTATGGAGGATAAGTCTATGTGGCACCTTTTTAGAATTGGGGGTTTCAAGAACTTTATCACCAGACTCCAAGGGCATGATCCCTCACTTACTATGGAGTTCAGGTTGGCATGGAAGGAAGGGAAAATGGTGATCCATGGCATGGAAATAGATATGTTGGAGGAATCCATCACCCATGCTACTAGCATGGACATGGAAGGTCTGAAAATATTTAAGGATAGGAATCAAAGAGAGTATGAAATCAATACTTTCTTTGTGGGAAAGGAAATTTTCCATTACTTCACTAATGGTATCACTCATTCCTACATTCCTGAGGTGTGGAGAGAGGTCTTCCGCACATCATGAAGTATCTTACTCTGGAGGGTAAATATCACAAGATATATACCCACCACTTGTCATTTCTGAACATGTTTAGACATAAGAAATTGTTCAAGATCCCCTTATATATTTTTATAGTTGGTCCATCGAAGGGGAAGGATAAAGTTACCCCAAAAGAGAGCATGATATTGATATGTGGAAGAACAAAGTTCAGTACTTGGAGATGGTGGTCCAGGTCTTGGAAGAGACTAACTCAGTGGTGAGAAAGGGAATGATTGACAATATCAAATCCATCAAGAAATTATACTTGGCCTAGAATAATATAAGAGGGGATATTAAGCAATTGGATTCCATGGTTCATGATTTGGGCGTCATCTAGATGTTGTGGAAAAAGAGAAGTGGAAAAGGTGGAGGATCAGGGTTTGATGAAGAGGAAGAGGAGTCTAAGGAAGAGGAGGCGTCTAAGGAGGACACTGAGGAGGATGTCAAGGAAACCCCCCAGAAGAATATAAATTCATATTCTAGCATGAAAGAAGAGACCAGGGAGGTTAAACCCTCCAAATAAAAGTAAAGCTAACTAATGGAACTTCTTCCGAACTATTTGCAGACTTTTGGGGAAATTTCTCTATTTTTTCTTGTTTAATGGCTTAGTTCTCTTCTGCTCACTATTTCTTGGACCCCCTTCTTTGTTTTGGAGTTAAGTCTATTTAACTCTAGGGGTCCTTTTCCTTTTTGTCCAAATCTTGCTTCTATCACGATGTAATCTTTTTGTACTCGGCCTCTGGGAGCCTATCCCTACTTTTTACCCTATCTAATAAAAAAATTATAATAATAAGTAGATTAGGATATGTGAGGCCTACCTCACAAGTAAGAGATAACCAACACCAAATTTTAATCCCAACCTCCAAAATATCCTCTCTCTTACAAACTCCCAAAAGTTCTAAGAAAAAGTGAATCTAGAAGTCCCAAACCTCTCCAAAATAGAGGGTTAAATAAGAAACGTCTAAAAACAATAACTAATGGGATGGTGATATGTGCCACACATCCTTTCCAAATTATAAGTTCTCTAAAGGTATATTTTAATAATAATAAGAAAATCATAATGGAAGAGAATTAAAAATAACAAAACAAAAATAAAAATGCATCCCCACATCCCAAGTGGTACCCACAATCAAAATCATACATGAATATGGGGACAAGAGAGGGGTCAAAAGAGAGGTAAAATGAATTTTTATCCTTGGGAAGATTCCCCTACCCATAGGTATGGTATATGGGGTTCATTTTAATGTAAGAGTGACCCCCAACTTTCCAAACACCCTTCCAAATTTCCATTTTTTCCCAAATTCGAGATTTGGGAAAAGTGGCTCATTAAGAGGGGTAGTGGGGCCCACATAGTCCATGATTAGGTGGCCCAAAACCTTCTTAATAAAATATAAACTCAATTTACTCTTATATAAGAAATTAGACACAATTTAACCCATAAAAGTGACTTAAACAAGTGATTTTGATAGATAATACTAAATTAATTCATATGGAGATAAACATGCCAAATTGGGCAGTGAAAAGACTAATATACATGCCAATATGATGGATTTACTACTTTCATCCTTATCTAATGACATAGTACACAAGGACAAACAAACAAGAGAAATATCTTGACCCAAATGGTCTATTGTGCAACTTGGAGGTGTAACCAATGAGTCCCACATTCACTGGGAGAAACTCAAACCCAGTACACTCGATTCACACATCATACCTTCTCGATCCTAAAAATAAAATAAAATGATACTACACATGTGAAAATGATCCAAGCAAGAATATATTAATCCCTCCAAGTCAGTTAGTCACGTTATATCCTCCTCACAATTAAATATATAACCTTTGCAACAACTATCCATGATATATCCAAAATATAAACCATGTAACTCTCATATAAATAATACCCATAACATCATATCTAAATCAAGTGGTAATGATAAAATAATTGAATTGACATCATATGCCTCATACATAATCTTGCTAAGAAAAATTTAGCAACTAAGTGCTAACACGACGACAAAATAATAATTATTCAAATCAAATAACCATTACAAAATTAATTCTAATCTCTCAATCATGAATATTACATTGAGTCAAATAGGGGAACTACACATACCTTCAATTCATACAAGGAAAAAGAAGAGTGCAAATTTGGTTATAAAAAGGAGTCACATAAACAAAACATGATAAAAAACATGTGCACAAAGCATGTGTGTATGCTTCCTTTGTTATTTTTGGCACACAAGGATTGTGTGTATGATACCATAACTAGAAATATAAGGATTGTGTGTTAAGATACACACAATATTCATCATAAGAATATCTAACCCTTCCTTTGTATATTCTTTGAGGTGTCGTGTTTGTGTGTATAATACCTACACAATATAGAACTTGAAAGAAACCATGTGTTAGGTGTTAGATTTACCCAAGTGGGCCATAAATCATTTCAAGTATACAATTGTGAGATAGAATGAGAATTTAAGTGATTATGTGCATTGTATAATGGGATTCCTAGTGGGTGAAAATATTTCACAAAGAATTGAGAGGCCACCGAACCCATGGTTTGGTCATGAAAATATTGGGTGAATATCATTTGAACATGATGGAATCACACAATGTTGCAATGATTCAATGTAAGGGCTAGGAAAGTAGGGTGCATGATACATTATGAAAAGGGAATCCAAAATCCTAAATTGAAGTAACCAAGTCGTGGGACTTAAGATATTATGTGAAGAAGGTTGCAAAAGGTTGAAAAAAATCCACACAATGGGATTTAAAATGCGTCTATTCAAAAACATGAAGGGGATGCATGTGAAGATTGTGAGTGATACAAGAAGATCAAAAAATATTATGTGGGTGAAATAACGTCACACAATTCTTTTACGTAAAGTTCTTAGAAGAGTGCACACATATGGGGACTTCACTTGCACAATGAGAATTAGGATAATTGAAACTAAATGTACAGTAAATATTAAATAATTAGTGAAATAAGACTGAGTACGATTGTAAAGAGGCCCATCAGGGAAATAAAAATTTGTGTAGAAGATGGGAAATTAAAGCACACAAGAATCCAAAATTAAGAGAAAGGTAAAAAAATATTCCCTAATTTCCTAAAAGAAATTAGGATCATGTGTCATGGACAAAACATGTCCACAACTATATTGATCTCTTATTTCTCTAACAAAATCCATCCCCCATTGCTAAAAGGAATTGTAATAACTAGAATAAGGGGAAGAACATAAAATTACTTTAACCTTCCAATAAATTTTTTAAATGGTTCACATTTCCTAACCACCTTAACAACATCTATAAACAATGTAGGACATTAATAGCTAATTATAATTTTCTTTTGAGCAATAATCCTTACCACACATAATGCTTTTCACATAACCTCGGTGGAATTATCCTTACAGATTGTTCTTCATCCACACATCTCATGATAATACCCTTTACATTCCTCTAAGTCAATCCTTTTTAATTAGAACATACTTTTGGGTGGTCAATATGAGATATCTAAATTGTGTATTATCTAAATGGAGGGGGAAACTCAAATGTTTCAAGTAATAGACAATGTCCTTATACCAGCCTCATTCATACAACTCATCCCCAACTCCTATATTATTTTCTTATTGTAAATCAACCTCGCAAATTCACAAGTTTGATTATGTCATCAACATCGCCACTCCTTTACCTTTGTTAAGCTTTGTGACATACATCAATGTCAAATTCTTGTAATTTATTAATCCATCTAGACCTATCCCTGAGGTTTCTAGCTAAGTCAAGATGTCCTTAACCATAATATGGGGAACATATGTCTTGATCTCGAAGCTAATAATGTGGGAATTAAATGATTTAATTACCTTAATCAAAACATAAATTTATTTTTCTATGATAATATAGTTAACTTAACATGTTGCAATATTTTTTAATAAAAATATATGGGTTGTTCATTCTTATCATAATTTTTATATAAAAACAACTACTATGTGAGGAGAAGGAAATGAAAATATTTGGAAATACTTACCATAATTTAGGCTAGCCAACACTTGTGGTGTCTTTGGAGCCTCATTCACATTAACAACTGAAAATTCTGGTTCAAGTGTCACTTAAATCACTTGGTTCCTTCTTTAACATATTGGTAATGGGGATGTTAATTTTAGAAAACTTAGACACAAACTTCCTAACAAATTTAATCTACCCAAAAAATACTAAATAACATTTTTGGAATGTGGGAGAGGAATACCATCAATATATTTCACCTATTCATGATCAATCATCACACCTTTGTTTATAAAACATATCTCCAAGCAACTTACCTCTTTCCAATCCAAAAATTAATTTCTTGGGATTGAGGGAAATCCAAAACTCTTTAGGCTTATTAAATTTGTTATCTAAGTGTTCCACATGGTTATATATTTTATTACAAAATATTGTGATACCATCTTGATAAACTACCATCATATTATTCATTAAATTAGAAAAACATAATCCATTACCATCATAAATGTGGTTCTAGCATTGATGAGATGAAATGGCATGTGCATGGACACATAGGTTACCCAAGGGGTTGTAAATTTATTCTTAATATTTTTGTACTCTTTGACCATAACCTGATTATACCCAAAGAATCCATCCAACATTGACATTAATTATGATCTAGTGACCTTTTGTAGTAGATGATCCATATTAGGTAGTGGGTAGTTGTATTTCATGGAAATTTTATTCATATTTTTGAAATCCACACATAATTATATCTCCTAGAACTAAGTTTGTAACCCATGAGGAGAACCTTATAGGATGAATGATCCCCCTCCCTTTAATTTTTCAATCTATCCTCCATTTTTGTTACCGAAGTTGATTGATGGGTCTTTATTTTTTCTTGAATAGTTTTCCATCAAGATGAAAATGTAGAAATGAAATCATACACTTGTTATTTACAACACACCTCTAAATATGTCATTATATGCATGACTCCTAAGAAATAAAACTAGACATTAACAAAACTTATTTTTATTTCTCCCTTTTACACTTTGGTCCTTTAATTTTTTAGAACTACACCCTTACTTTTGGACATTGGACAACACATGACCTAACTCAATATATCATATTTTATCTTCTAAGAATTTTGAACACTAGCACCCATTAGGGTTAGGAGTTCCCAAATGCTACTATCCCCTTTGGGGATTTTATCCTTTTCCTCCTTTTCTCAAATTTGAAATGCCACAATGACTATTATATTTTCTAAATTACTACCTATCACTTTGGGTCAACATTTTTAGTTGTTAATGAAAAAATTCAAACAAGGGAATCATATATATATATATATATATACACATGAATTTCTCAATATTATTAGGGAAAATTTCGGATATTACTTTCCATCTACTAATTGGGAATAGAACAATATTCAAGGACTCTATTTGGGCTGCATTATTCACTACATAAGAGGGGCTATTTCTGAATTACATCTCACACATTCATCTTGGGGAAAATGTAGTTGTAGCATGCTATCTTCATGTATCCGCACAAGGGAATCCTAGCTTCAAGGAACATGATTCTATCACGGACACACTAGAACTTGATTGAGTTTGAAATGTAGTATAGCACTCAAAGTGATAATCACATTGGGTGACCACCGAGGTTAGTCCAAGTCAATAATATACATTATTTATTCCATCAAATGTGTGTTTGAGCCTTATGTAGGTAGGTAGGGTTTATTTTGTAAATTCAAGTGTGAAAATGATAACTAGATTGAGTTGGATGTGTTTAAGAGTGAAAGGAAGAAGACATTATCATAATCTAAAAGATCAAATGGAGTAGTTTCCAGGACACTAGTTCCTAGTTCAAAAATTAGCTCTCAAGGTAGTCATGTCCTTCTTTGGGTGGTTCTATTTAGAATACTTTCATATATGTGTTATCTAGACAAAGCTTACTCAAGTAAGATACAACCTATTTTACCCAGGTCTTCAGCCCAAAAACATCCGAGACAAAGTGAGATACAAGATAAGTCACTCTTCTCTCTCTATTGCTCACACTTGCATGTATTTCTAATGATAAATATTGTTTGTTACTATCATATCTATTTGATCTAATTCCTATGATAAATATTTACTTTTGTTAACTAATTTGGTGAATCCAACCATTACATGCCCATAATGTGATATATCTTTCATGCCTATTACCCATAGTAGTCACTTTGGTCTCCCACAACATACTGAGATCGTCCCGTGCAGACCCATAATCATTTCAATAATATGAATAAAATCACACATGATAATCCTCTCTTTAATTCATGTCAGATCCCCTACATGACATAGAAACTTCCGACAGTGAACATTCTTATGATGAAGTCACTAATGTGGATCAGAACAACTTGATGCACTCACATATTTTTGTTCTATATTACATAAAAATACCACTCATATTTCACATGTCATTAATGATTTATCAATATCCCAACATTCTAGTGACAATTTTTCTCATGTTAGTATGGTTCATACCTATTATGCATTTTTTCAAGTCAAAAATTCAAACTTGAACCATGATAACTAAGCCCAAATGTCAAATTTTTCTTGAATATCCCCATGTACCAATCTTTAGATCAAGTTTTCATCTCTATCATGCTCATCCTAACCTTAAAAGTCCTCCAAATGTGTTGAAATTGTTTTCCTAGTTTTTTAAATGATGTAATAAGATCACTCATCTCATTCAAAAAGTTCTTATGAAGGCTAGTTCTCTGATAGATCCTGGAAAGGCCAATTTTGTCCTTTTTAAGGCATGTGTGCACCCTCTGGAAAGGATCTAAAATCCTATAATAATATGGATGTGGTATTGTATATTTATGAATATAATGCAAATGATTTAGGAAGTTTGGAAGGTTTAGGGACAAATTATACAACATTGGGTTTTCAAGTGTATGTATTATGTAGTCAAAATTGATACCTAAACTTCACCGGGCAATTTTGAGAGCTTCGTAGGGTTTTGAAATGAAAAAATAGGCATTGAAAATATTTATTAATTTTCTACATGTTTGAATCATCAAATATTTCACAAGATCTAGTAGTTTCTCATGGAAACTAAATCTTGGCAGACACACCTTATTTTCCGGAAGAAAAGGGTCAAAGTTTTGAATATTAAAGAAGAATTGAAGTTTGAAACCTATGAAAATTGTGTTTAAAATGGTCTTGGGATTCCAAATAATGTAAAATTTCATGTGGATATACCATCTGGACCTTCAAAATCACTTCGTCAAGTTATTTCTTGTGCGAGGTATGCTTCTCATACTTAGTCATTGTTTAGGGTGGCACATGTCACCTTCTGGATTCATGGTAAAATTTTGTGTCCCTCTCATCCCTTTCCCAAAAAAATTCACCCCACCTCATCCCTCCTCTCTGGTCCTCCATATGACCCATCGTAACATGACAAAGTGCTTATAAGGCTAAACTCATCTACCTCTCCTTGCACCAAGAAATGACACTCATCATCATCTAGTCAGGAATATTTTCTTGTACCTCTTGTCCCCATTCTCAATGGGACACAAAAATTTCCCCATCCTATCCCATCCTCTAGTTCCTCATATGACCAAATTCCGTCTCCCATGTGCCAAATCATGCATTTCTCCATCTCTCCCCTATCACACCTTGTTGTGACACCCGCCATCATCTAATTGAGGCACATTTTTTTGTTACTAGTGAATCTTTTTGTGTTAGGCACATTCTACAAAATTTGCTCCATTGAAGGTAAATGATAATGATCCTTTAGAGATGCCTTGTTCAAATATTTGAAATCAACACAGAGTTTGATTTCACCATTCTTCTTGCACACCGGAACTAGATTCACGACCTAGGTAGAGTACTTGATGGGAAAAATAATCTTCACCTCAATGAGTTTGGATAATTCCTTTCTCATGAGGGGCTCTATCTTTGGATTGACTGGTCATTGCTTTTTTCTAATGGGCTTGATACTAGGATCAAGGTCAATGGATTGTTGAGAAACACTTGGATCAAAACCTTTGAGGTCTTCATACTCCCATGAGAATATATCACTATATTTTTTACTAGAGAGATGAAGGCCCATTTTTCATCATGTGTGTAAGATTTATCAAGCAACAATTCCTTTCCATGTGTAATAGTGACTGGGGAGCAGTCTTCTTACATTTCGCGCATATAATTTTCTTCACCCTTGAACACATCATCAGGGCTAAACATTTTCTCTAATGAGACCAGCCCTTTAGGAAGCTTATTTGACTTCAGTTAAATCAGCTGGTCACCATAGCTATCATGGGAGTCAGCTTACATGTTTGATGAGAAATCAACATTATTTTGGATGAATTGGATGATATGCGTGTAACTATCAAACACTTTCTTGTTGGTGTTGTTATCTGGAATGGATGTTCTAATCACCATCTTAATATGTTAAGTATTTCCTTTGAAAAATTCCTTAGTAGGAGAGAACTGCAAACCAAGTGCGGTCATTTGATTAGCTTCCTTATTCATTTTCATGGCACCACCTACATATTTAGAGCATCAAAGCTCTCAAAGAGGTCCCAAAATTTGTGTTTCTAAGCTTTGAGAATATTATTATTTTTCATGAAATTTTGGTGACTTGGTGGATAACCAATTATGTGTCCCCAAAGATCTACAATGCCTTAATCTTCTTCTTTTCAGTAATAAGTAGACCATGCACCAATGCCTCATATTCTACCATATTATTAGAACATGTAAACTACTCCTTGTGCGCAAAGAAGAATTTCTCATCTTTAGGGGAAATGAGAAGGAATCCTAATCCCATGACATTTCTACTTATGGATTTATCAAATTATAACTTCTAAAGACTAGGGTTATCTTTACTTTGTTTGAGCATGCATGGAATCACAACTTCTTCTCCAAGAATGTAGTAAGTACCAATCCTAGTTTCATAAGCTTCCAATTTTTTTATCGTATGGGTCAAATTTATGGTTCCTATTCTTCCACTCATCAAGTACTATATCAGAATATAAGGTGGAAGAGGTTGCTCTTCAAGAATTGAAGCTTGTTCTTCTTGGATCAAACAATTGGCTTAGAGAGGGGATGTGACATGAATCTACATGGTGCAAAAATATTGGCTCAACTTTTATGGTAAACCGGGTACTATACCTTGTCTTGAGTAATATATGAGACCAATCAAAAGATAATAAGTAACCACCCACTTTAGCAGAAAATATCTTGAAAAACATAAGGAAAACAGAGGGGGAAGATCAATGATTGACACATCTTGAGTTATTATAATATTCGAACATGCATGGAGATTTAAATCAAGATTCTTGATGATTCCTAGGGTAGTGATAGTTGAACCATCGAGTTACAGATACTCCTTTTTCAAGGGGCTATACTTAAGACCTAAGCCATCAAAAATTTTCTTGGGCATGACAAAAGTACTAACACCTGAGTCAATCATATAGATATAGACAAGATGTTTTCCTATTATCAAATACATATAAAAGGGTGGGGTTTTAACACATTTACTTACTTGCTTCTTCTCTTCTTGGTAGATATTGATAGAAGCACATGGTTTGTGAATAGCTATATTAGTGTGTGGAAGTTGGGCTAGAGCTTCATGCAACAAATTGTGCTAGGATGGAATATTCAGGGCATCCCACATTGTAATATTTATGTTTTTCTTCTTCATCTGGTCCACAATGCTGAATGGAAAACCCACTGACTTGTGCATTTGAGGAACAATAACATCCTTTCTTGGTTTCTCGGTAAAGAGGAAGGAACCTTAGCTGGTGTAGAGGCTTGACCTACCAAAGGATGGGCATGTACTACTTTCGAGCATCTTTACACAGAGCCTCGGGTGTGGGAACCGTAGTGATTTTACTACTAGATGTCTTAACTAGACTTTATTTTTCTTTTAATGGTCTTCTTGTGTTGTTAGAATTATGACCTGCATGCCAGAATAGAGCATTCTCTTCTTGTATCTTGTGTTTTCCATAACTTGGGCGAGCAGTCTGCTTGTATCCTCTACAATTTATTTTATTGTAAAGAATTCCTCATCACCAAAGAACATCAAATTTTCCTCTAGATTAGCTTCTATCCTTTCTTGGTTATTTAATTCATGTGTGCTTGTTGAAGGCTCACAACTAGGAACATTATAAATCATGTAAGCTTATGCGCATGCAACATTGGTGTAATGATATTGATTGTTAGGCATATTACAAGGAAAGTGCCATTCGAGACTCTTGCACCATGTTATTATGGACTGGGAAAAGTGTTTTACTTGTACTAGGAACTAGATGAGAAGGCACATTAGGAATAACCTATAAAGGCAAGTGCGCATTAACATGTCATCTATCATTCTACTAGTTTTTTCTATATCTGTGATTCCCATACTAATTATACCAAGGTTTATTGCTATGGATTTGTGCCTAATTGGAACTACCTCTGTAGGCTTGTGCCTGTTGCTTCTCCAATGATATGACCTTGTTGGACAAGTTTCTAATCAGGGCCTTTAACTCATCATCTTCCTTTTTCTATGCGTAATACCGTGATGTAGACGTAATCGGTTGTGTGTTCTGCGCTAGAACTGGATCAATAGAAGGTAATCAGGTACTAGAGAAATATATGGGAACAAGGGTGTAGAAGGCCTAGGCACCAACTTACCAGCCTAAATGAGATTTTTTTCTTCCCTTATTGCAATGTTGTATGCAACAAGTAAGGCTATACCTCCCATAGATTGGATCATGATTGAAATATCACTATTCGAGCCATTAGATACTACAAAAAGCATGTTGGGTTATAGGCCTTACTACTTGAGGACTTCTTTCCCAATTCTTATGGAATATGATGTTGAAATCGGTCATCTACTCATCCGCATGCACTTTGTTGTAGTCATTTGCTCCACCGGTGATAGATGATCTAATTTATCATTAAATTAATTACATAGAGTTGTTCCAAGCTCATCCCAAGTAACAATAGATGCATGTGTCGAAGCCACCGTACCATTGAAGTTATTTACCCTTGAAAGAGGCTATAAACAACCTAAAAACAACATCATCATGTGCAATCAGATAGATAGAGAATACATTGGCCACGTTTTGAATGTGTTCAATAGGGGTGACTTTATTTTATTCCATGAAGTACGTAATACTTTGAGCATGGTCGTTGGCATATAATGTTAGGCATTGAGATTGATCAAGATTCTGCCAGTGAAAATAAAAAAGTTCCTTAGAGGAGAAGGAGGTTGAAGCACCATGGTAGGGAACTCTTGTCTATTTTGAGGAGTGGAGTGTATGTGGTGTAATGGAAATGGGGATGCACACGTGGAAGATTTGTTATGTGTACATCTCAACAAAAGATAGAGGTATTCAAAGGAACCTTTAGATGCATCACTCTATCTGTATGCACTCTTCTCATAAAAGGAACTTAGGACTATAAAATAGGAGCTCTAGAAATGTTGGGAGTCACCATATGTGTTGAAATAAGCCTCCAAATGATGAAAATACTAAGTTCAAACACTAGAACTTAGTAATATGAAATTTAAGCTTTCACTTTTTCTCCCACTGGGCATGCCGAAAACTGTTGGTGGTTAAACTTGCACCCATGTCTCGGATCTGGTAGGAGAAAGTCATTTGAGACAATAATGGAACCATCTCCAAGTTGTGGGATCTTGCGTGCTTGAGACAGATCTCCGAAGAAGGTCAATTCCTCTATTTATTTATGCTGCTACTATTACTCCTAATGCTAAAAGGGAAAACTAAGCTAACAATGCCAATGGACCAGGATAGAAGGATAACAGAAAGGAAAACTAATCTAAGGAAGGTGATAGCACTAGAAAAATAGGGATGAACACTATCTGTTTTGAGAAAAAGTGAAGGGAAAGACATGAAAGAAGGCTCGGCACATGTAGCACAACTAAAACATATTTACCATATCAGTTTCATGGAACACAACTAAAATGGAGTTGCAAGGGACATAAAATGACATAACAAATGCACAATGTAAAAGAAAGGTAAGAAGAAAGAATACAAACATGCTTAGGATATAAAATAGCCATAGAATAATGCTTCCATTATTTATAGAAATGCAAAAAGCTATTAAAATGGTGAAAGAGCCCTATATCCACATGCACAAGATAGATCTAGAGGTATGTGACTCAAAATACAAAAAATACAAAGTCCTTAGCCAATTTTGTAAGGATCCAAAGTTTCCAACATTAAAAATGATCTTAGATCTTACATTTATAGATGAATACATGGTAGAAGAAGAGAAAATTAGGAAAACCCAAATTTGAAATACAACCACCAATAAGAAATATTCAATGCCTAAAAATCCACCTGTAATCCATCAAATGTGCTTCCCAAGTCTATTTGGCGTGTTATAGAAGGAAAGATGGTGGATCAAATTAAATCAGGTGGTTGGAGTAATCGATCTACTCATTAATTCCTAGAAATATGTTTTCCCATTTATCAAATACCATATCAGCCAAGAATTTGAATTTGAATATTTAGCACTCTAGCATAAGTCAACATCTATCGATTAAGACCAAGCGCACACCAATCGAGCTCCGTAGAAAAATATATGGTTGTCGAAGTTTGTCGAGTTGTATATGGACATAAGACACATGGCACACGTAGATTGGCTACAAGTATAACCAACTATGTAAATATTCTTTTTATATCTTCCAGTGTCACTCATTGATTTGTTGCAAGGATTTGGTGCCCTGTTGGCACACTTTGACTAGTTATGTGTGGCACACTCAAGCATGTCATAAAATGACATGGCACGAAACAAACACAGGAGGGCGTAAAGGTATGCACATGGAAGAATGAGGCGCAAGAAGAAGGTAGAAGGAATGTGTGCACAATCACAATGTGCACAAGAAATGGGGTAAACTAGTTAGCAGAAAATGTATGGTCAAGGTGCAACTTTTACAAGGTAATATACAGGGGCATGCAAGAGGGCTAGGGACTTGGCTAGTTGAATTAAGTGTAAGGTTCATGCGTAGGATGAATAATGAATAGGAAGAAGGTGAATGTGCAGAATATGTGTGCAAGGTAAGAGTGGAACAAAGAGTAAAATGAAAATGGAAAGGGGAGAAGGGGAAATGCGTAAGGGCATGTGAGGAAACAGTGGCCAAGTGAATGTTCCAAGGATTCAACTAAGGTGTGTGCCACTTGTTATGAAGATCTCTAACTCCGTAATATCTATGTAGGTTGTCCGAATAACTAGATGAGTTGTTTGGATAACAATTACCTTGTTCCCATTCCTAAGGGGGAAAAGGGGACACAAAAATACATCATATGACCAAACTTTCAAAATCCTAGTTTTAAATTATATGTTGCTTGTTATCAAAGAAGTGCCACATATCTACTGGTTCGAAGAATGCACATGTGAATGATGCAAGATGTGAATTGTTCCAAGATAAAAACAATGCAATCATACAAAAGTGTAAATTATGAAAAATACAAGAAAGATAATTTCAATAACATAGAAATGGATCCAACTCAATACGATCACATAGAATAATGTAAGAGATGTACATATAGGAGGTGAATGTGTAACCTCCTCCTATAATGATGGAAATATCCACCTAGAATACTGGTAACCAACAAATAGAATGGTGTAGTCAAGTGGTGACTAACACTTAGAATAGTGTAGTCAAGTGGTGACTAACACTTACAATAGTGTAGTCAAGTGTACACCTAAGTAATCATATCCCATAAGTGTAGGGAAACTATAAGTGATGTGGAATATCTTGAGTAGGATTATAAAAATAAAGTGAGGAAAATAATTCTTTATAAGAAAATAAAGAATTCTCGATACCATACCGAGAAGTGCCATAGATTTACTGATTCGAGGATTGCACAAGTGAAGGATGAAAGATGTGAATTGTTCCAAGACAAAAAAATGCAAGCATACAAGATTATAAATTACAAAAATATAAGAGAGATAAGTTCAATAACATAGAAATAGCTCCAAGATCCCTCTTGGTAGCATAAAATGTAGAAACAAAGACAAAGTAGTCAGGACCTAGTTTGGAAAGCATTGAAAGAACAATTTATTCATCCTTCTTTTCTATTCCACATTATTTTAACTACAATTGTAAGGACTTGAGATTGGTAAAGAAATCTTCCAAGGTGTCAAAAGTTCTTAGGAATTAAGTTGATAAGTTCTATTTCTAGCTCATGACCCCTCATAGTGTCAACTTTTCCAAATAATTTTTCTAAGGTTTTCCACACCTTGTTGGGATATTTGGATGACTCTATGTGAAAAAGGAGTTCAAGAGACACTAAAAGACACAAAATACCAAATGCTTCATCACACTTATTATACCACTTAAATTTTTTTGCATTTGTACTAGGCTCTGGTTCTAACCCCATTGTGATATAGTACAACCCTTTACTCCTTAGTCCAATGGAGATTTTTTATTTCCATTCATGGTAGTTAAAAGGTGTAAGTGGGTTAATTGAACTTAGATCCATTATTGTAGAAAGAAAGGTTGTGGTATTTATTACAGAAAATAAAGAAATGTGCGAAAAGAAAGAAGAGAGGAAAACCCTGTACACCCACGGAAACTATATAAAAAGATCCCCACAATATTGAAACTTTATAAATTAGTGTGTTTTACAAAAATAAATAGGTCTAGTGCTTTGGGAAATGAAAAATATTTAACTTTTGCAAAAATGGCACTCAATATTGAGCTACCAATAAATTTTTTTACAATAACTATTTCCCATAAATAAGCCCTATTTTAAATTAATTTGCACTAAATTGTATAGAGGCTACAACCACATTGGATCAAGAAAATATTCACAATGTCCTTGAAATTGCTGCGCAGATATGAGTGTAGAAAACAACGCTACTATAAGACTTAAAAAACAATGACTAAATCTGGATCAACAATGTATGTATGGGCTATTGAAAACTCAGTTGTAGGTTTGAAATGCCTCTTTATCAGAACATGCCCTTTGTAAGTTTGAACATTCATGCAAAGCACTACCAAAGGTGAAAAATCCCTTCACAGTCCGAAAAACACCTAGATCTAGATAAATCTTCAAGGGATCCTATAGAAATGATTTAAGGCCTGCAAAAAAGTAATCTCCAGAACTATATATGCACTATACGGGCCTGTAAACCTTATAATCCTATAAATAGGCTATATACTCACAAACCAACACCAAATAACACCCAAATACTTACAAATAATTATCTCAAATGAAAAATAAATTTGTAGAATAATAACTAGAAAATATCAATACCATCTCGGTTCTAATACCATATCATAGAAGCACAATAGATCCACTAGTTCAAAGAATGCACATGTTAATGATGCGAGATGTGAATTGTTCCAAGACAAAACAATGCAAGCATACAAGACTGCAAATTATGAAAATACAACAGAGATAATTACAATAACACATAAATAACTCCAAATAAATGTGATAAATAAAATAATGCAAGAGATGTACATATAAGAGGTGAATTTTTAACCTCATCCTAAAATCATGGAAATATCCAACTAGAATAGTGGCAACCAACAACTAGAATTGTGTAGTAAATTGGTGACTAACACCTACAATAGTGTAGTTAAGTGGTAACCAACACCTAGAATAATATAGTCAAGTGTACACCTAAGCAAGCATATTCCATAAGTGTAGTAAAAATCTAAGTGATTTGGGATATACATAGTAGGATAATACAAAAATATGAGGAAAATAAATCCTACACTAACACTTGCACACCGGTGAACAAAAATAGTTGTCGGGTAACTCAAAAACATAAAATAACCTACCTTTATGCTTATTTGTTCACCTAGTTCAACCTTGCTACCATTTTTGATGTCATAAAACCTTCAAAACCTAAAAACACCAAACATGCTGCTAAAAATTTTCCATGGAAGAAATGCACATGAAAACAAAGATTTATTCACAACTTTCAAGTCTCAAATGATTCAAGTGAAATTTTCTCAATAGATCATCACCCTGGAGCCTTCAAGAAGACTATTATTGGAAACCTAATGATTCCCTAGATTTTTAATAGTAAAAACCCTGAAACCATTTCCATAGAAGTTGATTTTTCATTTTACAAGAGTTTTAGTGGATGGATCACGGTGAAAATTGCAGCCACAGATCTCGAGACAAGCCAATCGATGAGGGTATTTTTGTTGCAAATAGAAACAGTAAGTATACATTATAAAAATAGCAGGTGTTGGATGTTGAAACTTAATAAAAATAGTAACGCTATAAAAATTGTAAGACTTCTATGCTCGTAACATTCAAAAATAGTGAAAATGCAAAACTAAGCAAAACATGCATTTTTCTTGAAAAAGTAGTTTTCCCAAAAGAAAAAAATATATACTAAAAATAAAAAAATTCTAAAAATAATAAAGTAACATAAATAAAGGTATTATCAATGTGTTAGGTGATTCATAAGACTAAATTTGAGCAAAAAGGTAAATTTTCATTAAATATAATCTCTTAAACTCTACTTGGTAAAAGTAGAAAATTTTGGATTGAAGTGCGAAAGTTGTTGGTTTAATTTTCTCTCATATTTTTAATTTTTGAAATCATGAAGTTCAATATCTCTATTATGGAGCATTTTTAACCTTAGTATCATAATATTGAGGTGTGTGTGACAATGATGTTTCCCACATGGACTTAGAAGACCGAAGATTCGGATGCTCGGAGGCCCAAAGGAACTAGTAGAAGATACTATTTTCACGAGTATATTGTATGATGTTAGAGGTCATACCATGTCTATTTAAAGTAATGAATTAGTGTTATAATATTCTCAACACTATGATCCAGAATCAAGAATCATAAGATTGGATTAACATTCCATACTTACAGTGCTCACTCTGAAGGGAATTTCAAAGAGTATACAAATCCCAAAGGCCAGAGATAACATTATGGTGGAGGCACAAAAAGTTTTCATCTGTGATTTGTTTGAAGAAAAAATCCTATCTCTAGGGCCTTGTACTAGGATCATGGTTCAAACAAGGGATGAATCCTTCTCCTATACCAAAATATTTGTCCATACGTGATTTTTATGAAGGCTATTTTGATGCAATCATTCTATTGAGTAGGGTAATGGGAAAAGAGGACACACGAGATTTTCAAGATTGGATGGCACAATTAATCTTAATTTTCATCAAAGGAAATAAAATGATTGACTTGGGAAAAATCATAATTGATAACATCCACCATCAATTACTTCATTACAGTCACTAGAGATTTCAAAATGACATCATATCTCGGTATATGTTCTCATGAGTACAAGAACAATCGAGGCCTAACTATCACTCAAAATTTCTCTCGAAGGGCCCCAACTTATGAAAGGTATCTACAACTAACTATTAAAGAAATCATCATCATTCCTTAAAGGTGAATGATGCATACACCATGTTCATCATATGATTTTTGGAAGGTAATATGGAGTTGAGGTTGTCTTCTTAAGCCGTAATATTGATTAGGAGATATGGGTCCTATTTCAATCAAATCTCAACCTTCTCATATATCTGTGTTTCAAGGTTTTACATCACTCCTCGAATCTCCCAAGGTACCTCAGTGATAAGATTGTGATGTTCAAGATATGTAGATAGATTGCTCATGTCAGTGGAAAAATCAAAAACCTTAAGAAGAAATGTATGTAATTTCCTATCTCTCTTGGAATATTCTCATGTAAGAATGTCACTGATGCCACAAATATTGAAAAATCATTTTCTCCATTGAATCTCTATTCATATATAACTAGGGAATATTTTTACATTAAAACAAACCTCAAGACATTCCATCTTCTTGATTTGCATCATGTTCCCCAAATTGAGGATTACTAAGTCAACTGGAGGGATGATCTTGAGGTAATAAATACATATCGCATGATAATGAAAATTAGAAAAGTAAGAAAGTTAAGATTTTATTGGTTATGGATGGTATAAAAGATGATGGGACCAAGTTATATAATCCCAAATATCAAGTAGTGAAGGCCTCTCCTCTCCTTAGATCTCGTGGAGTGTTTGTGAATCAAGATACATCAATGAAAGAACCAAGGTAGTCATCCAAAGATCCAAGGAATGTTTCAAGAAAGAGAGAGAGATGCACTAATTGAATCATGTGGTCTTCGACTCTCGTAAGGTATAAATCTCATGTTTCTTCTGTGAAGATAATTGAGAGGACTTCTAGCTCTACTCACTTAAGAGAGCTTGTGAAAAGGAAATTAATAGAAGCTATGGTCCTCATTGCATGAGGTTACATAAGAAAGTAAGAGTCATTCAAGACCATGTAGATGATCTGTATAAAGTTGAGTTTGTTCCTCCTCATCCATCAATTCCACATAATCCTCCAAACTTCTCCTCCTTTGCGGTGAGAAAACTCAACTAAAAGAAGATGTACCCTCTAACATTGAGCCTAAAACTTCAATAATGCCTAGTGTTGAACCAAAGCCAACAAATATCTTCCTGTGGGTACAAGAAATTATATGAGGAGGGAATCACATAGTCTAACAGGTAGTGGTACCTAATTTTCAAGCCATTTCAATGATGGTGAAAGAAAGTAAAGGTAAGAAATCTCAAATTACTTCTCACTTCTTCAGTGGTGCCTCAAGAAATCAGTATGTTGAAGTATCTCGGATGAAGTTAACAAATTTAGGGATACATAATGCAAGGTAGAGCCAACAACAAGTGGGTGAAATAAATCCTTGAGAAAGGTAGGACTTTGTTTCTAGAAATTATTTCACTTTATGAATTCATGCTTGCCACCAATGTAAAAGTGAAGATGAATGAGGATGAGATTTAAAAGGAAAAAAATAATTCGGATTAGGAATTTCCATTGGTGAATAAGATGGGAAACATCAATTGTTTTGTATTGGTAGGAAGAAATTTGTTCAACTCTACAACAAAAACATGTCTCAAATTTGGTCCTGAACTCTAGTTTATTGATATGAGATGTTGAATCATGATATTGATGAGTTGGATTCATGTGATGATATCACCTTAAAGATGCAAAGATATATTAACAAGAAAGTGCAGAATCTTGGAGTACCTGTAGTAAATGAAAATACCTCAATGAATGAACTTCAAGCCATTCATGGAAATGGTTAAAAATAAGTACGAGACCCATTTTCCTTCAATGAAGACATCTTGGAATCTCTTGCAGAGATAAAATTGGTTATTTTCAACACTACAAAATAGCATCAAATTTGGCTCACAAAATGCAAAAGTATCAACAAAACCTCGAGAATCATCTTAAGGCTCTAAATTTTGTTCACGTTCCTTAAGGGGAGAAGGTTGTGCTGTAATATCTCGGTTTAGCAAGGAGTTCAAGGAATTAATATATTTCTAGGATAACTCTCCCGATTCCATCGATAAGTGGATCTTCGTCGAGTAAATACACCATCTTCTTTAGAGTAGCTATCTTGTCTTTTCTCTTTGCCACCCCCTTATTCTCTTCTCTCATGTTCTATTTTTTCATTATATTAAGAAGGGTTTACTTTTCACTTTTATCTAATTCATTTAAATATGGTCTATGGTAAAAAAATTAATGAGTTTTCTCTAATTAATAAAAAGGGACCCACTTTCTTTCCTAGGTATGCTAAAGGTCATAATTTGTAAAGGTTAGTGAAAACTCTCTTGGGGGTAGGAAAATATTCATTTTAAAAATCTATATATTTTATGATTCCCTCATTCCAAATGGTTGTAAATTTGTGAGTATTTGAGTAGATAACTAGTGCACTAAAAATAAACAAGAAATAATAGCATTCGTCATTTCTTTTTATATGTTTCGTCTCTCTATCATTTTTAACATTTTACATGTGACAATATTGTATAACCAAGATAGGTGCTAGAGCCTTTGATGAATGGATAAGAGGATTTTTTTATTCATGATTGATTTTATATTTCAATTGTAAACAAAAAAAAATTCTTCTAATTGTGTGTGGATAAATTATGGTTAAAACTTGTTAAAATATTCCTAAGGCTATTTACAATATCAACCCCTGTCTCTAAGTTCTCACTCCTACTATCCCACCTCTCAAGAAAATTCTTCCCTTGCACTAGGTGCAAGCATTTTACACATGTTCAGTGGAGTGTTCCTATGTGATCCTTGACCTAATAGCCACCCAAAATATTTTTTTTTGCATCCAATAAAGGGATCCTCCCCTTTCACAAGAAGGAGGGACGTAATCTAAGATCGTTGGTGAAAATCAGATAATTTTTCCTCGTGAAAAATTATTTCACCAATAGTACCTTAGATCTCTCTACTACTGTCACCTCTTCTATTCCACCTTCTTCCTACCCAATCACTATGGGGATATCCACCATTCATATTCCTATTTCTACACCCGCTACTCACTTTTATTCCCCCATCATTTCCCATATCTAACCTAGAAATTATTCACGCACCCATGCCCTAGAATCCTTGTATCATGATTTTCAAGCTTAAATTCTAACATGCATCTTCTTATTCTTCTTCTCCATCTCTTAATTCTTCACTTATTCTTCATATTCCTCTCGCACATGAATTTTATTATAATCCACGTCCTTCCAATTTCAACTCACATAAGTTTCCTCTATTTGATGTCGGTGGATGTCCCCAAGAGCACCTTAGATAATTTCATATCACTTGTTTGGGTTATGCTTGTGATGATATAATCTTGAACAAGTTATTTCTTAGGAGCCTATAGGAATATTCCTTGTAATGGTTTTATGATTTTCCTTTACACTCTATTATATATTTTAATCCTTCATAAGATCTTTATCTAGCTCATTTACCTATGAATACTGGAATGGAGATATCAAATCCACAAATGGATAAAATGAAGCAAAAAAAAAATGAAAATATTAGTGACTATGTTTTGCATTATAATAAAAACTAACTAAAATGAGTAATGTATCCAAAGCCTATTACTATCAAAAGCATAACCAATGGGGTGAATTATTGTGCCTGAAACTTTATTTAACATCATAATTCATAAATTATCATTTCAACTTAACCATTAAACATGCATTTACCAAGAATCATAACCATACATGAGCAATGAGAACACAAGAACACAAGTACACCATATATAAGTGGGAAACCCTTGAAGGGAAGAAAATACAATGAAAAAGTTTGGACAAATTGTCCTAAATAGAAATGAATAAAATTTAGTTAAGCACTAACCCAAAAATGAACACCAAACCCTAACTATTTAGTAGAGAACCGATCCTACAAGGAGAATCAACCCATAAATTTAGTAGAGAACCAACCCTACAAGGAATATAAAAATCCCTAGATGACTCAACACCAACTTATCCATGTGGTTTTTTTATCACCTATAGAATTTTTCCACAACAACTGATGATGACACTCATTCAACTCTCCTTTCTTCAATCTTTTTAAAATATTCCTTCGGGATTATTCACTCAAGGAATTCTTCACTAAAATGATTAGGTCAAATGAATTATCTCTCCAAGAATATAACACCACTTATATTATCATTGATTATCCTCTACTCTTCCTTGATGGTCACTTAGACCTTCTTCTCTCTTGCTTACAACCCTTTTGTTTGCTTACATATATTCTTATCTCAACATAAAAATAGGTCTTATGACCTTAATTATATACATGACTTAAGAATCATACACATATAGGTCAGCCATCATAGGGTATATAATATTATATAAATATGAAAAAATCAGACACAAGCCTCCTTAGGTAAGAAATAACACCTCATGCATACATTTCTTCATTAGGACTCAATTATGACTAACTACCTAAAATAACTCCTTCACCAAGATTAGGTCTTCTTGGCCCAAACGGCCTTAAAAACCTCAGTATATTATTAGACATGTTTTCTAAGTCTTCTACTAACCTCCACCATGCTTCTTTAACTCTGCATCACCATATCATTCTCTGAAGCCACCATTAGGATCAACAATCCTCATTAGGTCCATGTCATAAAAACTAGTCTTCATAGATGAAGCTCAACCAATACTCAAATAATTTAATTATGTAAATAAAATAGGTATGTAGCTGATACATTACCTTGGGGTCATTACCATATTATTGTAACACCATCACTCAGGGAACAAATTCCTCGAACAACTTTTCACTTATCATACCAAGAACTGTCCTAAACCCAGTCAACTAGGTCAACTTGTGACCAACTTCTCACCATACCAACTAACCTTCAGAGATCATTAAATACTTGATTTATGTCATATTATACATGTACAACATCTTCATGTGTATAGGATACTTCATCTCATATCTTAGGTGCACAATACCATCTCTTCACCATGACCACCTAAAACTTCCTCAAAAATAGTCTTGTAAGATTGAATTCCAAATATCATCTAAGAGATAAAAATTGTTCTGAAACCACCCAAACATGGATTATGGATTCCCATCTTACTCTACCATCCATTTGTACACCATGTCTAGTGTAAAACTTGAGAGCAAGAAAACTTCTTTAAAAACATGAATTTTACGATGGGCTCCACTCACACGGTCATGACACCTCAATGCCACCTAGAGATACCTAAGAGAGTCATTTATAACCTCCAATCATCAGAATTGGTCAACCAATCCATTATGAGCATGCTTGGGAAAAATATTCTCCATTGCTACCTTAGTAGGGTTTTAGGAGGGTTTTAGACCACCTTACCTTCTTAACGATTGTTCATAAAGCTCAAGGAATTATCTCTTAAACTAACACCTAGAACAGCTTCTTTGGTCTATTCCCCAATTTCTCTTAAGATCTCGGACCACCATGTAGAGTTCCCACATGCCAATGAGCATAATAAATTCCTTCTCGAGATTTGATTCTCACTTCCGAAACTCGGTAGAGATACATTTTTTTTCTTATTTTGACCTACAAATCAAGGCCTAAATTTTTTTCCACGCCTCTATGACAACCTAATACACCTTTCTCAATGCCCACCTTTACAAAGTTAGCTCAAAATTAGATCATCCTACTTCATTATGTCACATATGGATTAATATAGGTTTAAGCACATATCTAGAATGGAGGTCCAAACCATATATACACACTCTGATACACTCGTGAGTGTCTTAACACCTCATAATCATGCTCTCCATGCTATCATAGTGCTTAACCATCTCCTACATATATGTGATCCACCATGACATACCATCCTCCTTCATGCATGTTGACTAGTCCATGACTAGGATTCTTGACCATCTGTACCTTTAAGCACTGCCACACTTACATACCTACAAGGACCTTCAAAAATTTCCATGAAATCACTATAACCATATTATTTCACTTATGATATCATCAAAACACTAAAAATCATTGCATCACTCTTATAAACCACCACACTTACTCAAGACACCTCATCAATGACAACTAGACCAAAAACTCAACTCATCATTCAATGAATGACACTACCAATCAACCTTCACACATGTTGTTCCTTTCTCCTTTTGACATCAAAGAAAACTATTTACATCGATGTAAACATAACTTATCAACAATGTCCTCCTTTATAAGAATGTGTACTCTCCGACTCTTTTCATTATTTTGATCATTTATATCATACTCTTAAGACTGTGAAACTAAGTTACTTTCTTTGCAAAAACTTAAGTATGGTGCTAATATTTATAATAAATATACTAACAATTTTTAAAGAAAATATTCCTTTATGGGTAAGCCTAAGCCTACTACCAATGTTATATCTAAACCCAAAATCTCTAAATCCAACCTACTTGCTCACCTTTATTATATTACCATATCCACCGCATATGTTGTTTCCTCAACTCATAAACATCAATCTAATTTATCTTCTAGCTCCTATGGAGCTATATCCTAATAGGCCTCATGGAACGATCTTTGATGAAAATGCACATTGTGATTATAATAGATGCAATTACTATTCTACTTTGATAAGTGTTTCAAGCTTATACATTTCATCCAATATCGATTGACAATCATGACATTGAGCTTCCCCGAATCAACTATTTCTATTTCTAAATCTACTAATGATAATGAAAATATTAAAATATTCAATGATCCAATATGTAAGTTGAATAATCAACTCCTAAATCCTTTTCAAATCATGCTTATCATATTTTTCCTCCTCCTTCATCTTCAGATCATCCTCTAGGATTTCTTATTAGTACTATTGATCTTCCTTCACTTGTCATTAATTTTACTTTGATGCTAATTTTCACACTTCCTTTTCATTACATACATTACAAATTTATGATTTTGTTGGTATTTATGATCTTAAAAATTTCAAGGTGCATCCTAAATTCAAGTGTAATGTATTTTCATTATATTTATTTTAAGCTATCGGTTGTTCATTATCTTAGATGACCCATAAATCACCTATTTCTCCTAGGCATGCCATTCTTAGCATCACTATTAGGCCCCTCAATATATCTATGCATTTCTTTGTCTTATTTTTTGATATGGTTCTTCATTGATTTCATATACTAAGGCACAAATAAAGGAAAGCCATAGAAGAATGGAAAATCCATAGAAGACTGTGAAATCCATAGAATATTGTGAAATACGTGGAAGGATGTGAAATCCATGGAATATTGTGAAAGCCATAGAAGAATACGAGAACCACATAAGTCTACAAGAAGCTACACAAAGATCCAAAAAGTACAAATTGAATAATACACAATCACTTTGCCAAAGGAATTCATATTTGGATAAACGACTTAGTAAAGATACTTATTGTAATTAAATGTAATAGATAGATAAGAGATGAATAGATAGATATGGATGAATGAAAGTGAATAGAGATATATGAGTAAGTGTGTAGAGATATAGAGGAAGATAGAAAGGATAATAAATACTTGATGTAATGGAAAGAAGTGTGTGTGAGATAGAGATATAATCTATATGTAATAGTTCTATTAAATAAATAAAGAGAGATGTTTTGTGAAATGACTATTGTTATTATTTGATTCCTTTATAGTTTGCATTACAATATGAACCATACTCCTAACATGTCATTGAAAAAAGGGAAAAATAATTAACCTTTACAAAAACATCAAGGATTAAGGTCAATATTTTTGTGTTTGAGCCCTAGTCCCAACTAACTAATATCTATAGAAGGGTAGTAAGAGAAAGGAGATAATTTAAATAAGAGAAAAATAAGAAAATAAAACATACATATGTTTTATGGGAAAAATATTAACATGAATATTTATCTCACCCTATTTTAAAGGGTTTGGAACCTAAGGGATGGTGGGAGAAAAAGGGGGATCCAAATGAATGAACATTTTAAAATAAATAAATAGGCTATACTTGTTAGGGGAGTAAAGAGAGAAATAAAATAAAATAAAAGATAGATTAGGAAAAGAGATAAAGGGAAGAAAATATGGAAAATTAGAGATTGGAGAAGGAAAAGGAAGTTTGTTATTACTTAGTCATGGGAATATAGTGAGTTAGGAAGTGACCATTCTCCCTAACCATAAGATATTGTTGATGAAATGAGCCCCTTGGCCTAAATGTCATCCCTCGTGTCATTGGAAGGTGTTAGAAAAATGAGGGATTTCGTTTAGATGAAAGGTTATCTGGAGGATTTTTGGGTGTTGGAAGTTTCCTAAAACTCCCTAAACCATGACCACCTCAGAGAATTCTGAGACCTTTCTTTTAGTATGCATAACTCTAAGAATAGAGTCCGGATTCACAAGTTATCACAGGTCAAAGATTTTGTTTGAAAATGGCCCAAGATGGTCAATTGGTGAGTTACGCATTTACAAGTGGCATTTGGAAAAAGGTGAAAAAGGTTAAATTTTGTGTTTGAGTACTGTTGTATATATCTTCCCCAGGTAGATATAGACAAGCAGAAGATTCTAGAGATCAAAGAAGCTCAAATCCCTGACATTTATCACCCTTGGCGCACAGAAGTGGCGCACAGAAATGAGTGTCGACAATGAAATGTATGCGCCCTTGGCGCATAGAAGTGGCACACAGAAATGAGTGTCGACAATGAAATGTATGCACCCTTGGTGCATAGAAGTGGTGCACAAAAGTGGTGCACAAAAATGAGTGTCGACAATGAAATGTATGCGCCTTGGCGCACAGTGGCGCACGCAATGAGTGTCGACAATTGAATGTATGCGCCCTTGGCACCACGTATAATGCATAGAAATGAGTGTCGACAATGAAATGTATGCACCCTTGGCACACAGAAGTGGCACACAGAAATGAGTGTCGACAATGAAATGTATGCGCCCTTGGCGCACAGAAGTGGCACACAGAAATGAGTGTCGACAATGAAATGTATGTGCCCTTGGCGCACAGAAATGGCGCATGACACAGAGTGTCAATAGGGTAAATGGTGTGCCCTTGGCACATGGAAGAGGATGATGACACACACATGAATGCACCCTTGGCGCACCTTCAAGAGGCGCAACATTTTGAGCGCTGACAGGAAGCAGACCGTGGCACAGATATTCAGATGGCCATAACTTTTGACTGGGAGCTCGGATTCATGCAAGGTTGGACTTTTTGGAAAGCTTACGAGGTCCTCTGTCCAACTATGACTAGATATATTTAATTGGGTGAGAACAAATTCTTAAAAATGAAAAATATAGTTCGCCACTTTTGGGTTCGCTGGGTTCTCACCTACCATCATTATGAGATGAGTTAAGTGCATTACGGAGGTGGTTGGGGCAGGTTTCGAATTCCTCTCTCTTTTCTCTCTCATTCTTCCTATAAATTGTAAGGAGGATTCTTTCTAAAGGTTGGAAATTTATGTTTTGCCCCTCCCTTCTTCTCTTTGGCAGGTGAACTTGTGGAGTTAAAACCTCCCATTTGAAACGTAATGCAACCTTGTTTATTTGGCATTTTGCAGTGTGTTGTATCAATCTTTCGAGCAAATTAATGCATGTGTCGTGGATGATTGTCAACCCTCTCTCGTATTAATTTGCATCCCCTTGATCTTCCACTATGGATCTCTATCTGTGCATGATCTTCCATTACATTTTAATGGTCTGTGTTTATTTGGCAAGACAGGTGTTCTTCATTCCTCGGTGCATCACCTTTGTAGTTTAGGTTTTATTTTATGCATTTTCTTACCCCTGTCTCCTTGGAAAGTTAGATTAGGTTTTTAGTAAACCCTCTGCATCTTCTACGTGTGCATCTGAATAGAGGAATAGGAACCGGCCTTCATCCGGAGAGCTTTTCCGATTTCGCAAGGTCCCACACTTGGGAAAAGCTCCATGTTATGAAATCGCATTGAGAGTCTCAACCCATCATGTTGCAGACATTCAGGGGTGCTGCGATTCGACATCAACAAGTACCTTTGGTCTTCGACACATAAAAAATTTGGTGGGCCTTGCTATTTTCTAGCCGGGGACCCTCATCCAGGTTCGACACACTCTTTTATATGAGGGGTTCCTTTGCCACTTTTATTTCATATTTTTATTATATATGTCGTATATCTCTCTAACATTTCCCATGTGGGATTAGTTTTGGAGAGTTTATTTGTGCATTATAGGATTGAATGCATCTCAAGTGAGCTATTACCTAGCTCGGTGGGGTGATAAAATCCCCATCGAGTTGATCACATTTCATTCCACATTTTTTAGGCTGGTTTTCTTAATATTTGGTGAGCCCGGAACCGAATGGATCGGGATTATCCATTATATGGTTGGAAGGGATCTCTATTAGCTCAGTGCTCCATGTGGTTTGGCATATTACTTGGGTCAAATTCCATATTTTTGGCAAGCCCACATTCAACTTATCGATGAATAGTATACAATTCACGTAACTTGGAAATCAAACCAAAGTCAAATAGTTTAGCAGCTTAAACAATGCAATAGCGAAACACTCAACACACATCTTTCCACATACATGGCCTTCCACATGACTCGTATGATTTTGGTAGTTTAACCATGTGGTGAGGTGGAAATACAAATAAATCCCTAACATTACAACGTGGGAAAAATTATTGCGGGCATGACCAAAGCCACAACAAAGGTAGGACATTTGGCCTATTTTAAATACTTGATGCAATCCAAAGCATGGGAGATGTGGGATATCTCCCCACGTATAGAAAAAATTCCCTGTCACAAAATTTGGGCATTGTCACTCGACCCCATGAGTCTGGGGATCTTAACCAAGCAAAATGACTCACCAAATGGCTTAATAGGGGGAAATGATTCATTATTTAAACAACAAAAGTAACATGTGTGGAGACACCATGGGTAGATTATGGAAATCCTTAAATTTGGAGCGAGTTAGGGGCTGAACCAGGACTTGGAGTAAAAGTGAAAAGTGTTCAAAATTTCATGAGGAATCTAGAAATATAATTTATTTTCATGTTATGTTTAAAAATATCAATTTGTAGGTGTTTTTGGGTACATATGCATGGGGTCACATTGTAAAGATATTGTAGGGGCCACGAGATGGACTTGAGAATAGTTTCACAGTAAATTGTTGAGTTTCATGAGGTCTAGTATTATTCCATTTGTAAATTACAAAGGTCTATTGTCACTATGGAAGGGTAATTGTACTTATTTGGACTTTAATAGATTGATTCACTTATTGTGAATCCAAAGACATAGCGTTAAGTGAACTCATGTTATAAATTTCATTTTTATGAATGTTTTATTTCTATTTTTGATGAAGCTTTTGATCAAATAAAATTAGTAATTGGTTTTTTTAATGATTAAGGAGACATTGTAAAACAAGAAAGTGGACTTAATATCATTTCAATATCCATAATCCACAATGAATAAGTGTATGCACATGTCAATGTTGTAATTAGAAAATCAGATTGAGGTGCATATTTTGAAAGGGAATTAATCAGTTTTGGAGTTTTAAATTCCATAAAATTGATGTTGAGTTCTAAGATCGTTGTGAATGGTTAAAGTTTGAAAATTATAATTTGTGTTTATGAATAAATTTTGTTATCGAGCTAGTTTTATCTTGATATTTTACTTCTAGTTTAATCTAATTTAATAGTGATTACTTTAGTTGGTGCAGTTAATTTAGTGGTTGAATAGGTACAGGTGCACTATGGGCAGTTACATATTTTATAGATGATGTTGAAAAGTAATCTCATAACTAGTTTGGCAAGACATGGTAAAATTGATTCCTCACCTCGAAGTAGGAAAACAAGAGAAATTTTTTCACTCATCATCAGTTGAGTGGGCATCGGGTTGATAACTGTTGGAAACTTCATCCAACAAACCATCTAGTGTATGGTAAGACAAGTTGGAGTCAAGGTAAAGGAATTTTTTGAACCACAGTTTTAAATCAACCTTTAAGCTATCCATTGTGAAACCACTGATGAGTCTGTTCTGTTTTTGATACGGAGAATGTAGGCTCATGTGAGTTGGATAGATTTTTTTGCATGCTTTCAACAATGAAAATTTTTTCAAAGTAATTTGTGGATTTTCTATGTATGTTGAAGGATAAATTCACATGGTTTTAATTGATTTGAAATTGGAAAATGGAGTCATCTCAGAAAGAATATCTAGGAGATAGGTTTAAAATACTCATATTAAACTTCTTACATGTTAAGGATGATAAAATATTATTTTCTATTTTTAATAGCAGTGTATGTAGATTTAGTGGGCATGGGTAATAATGTCTATTTTAGAAATGAATTTTTAAGTTATTGTTGTTAAATTTCATCATGTAATTATGTGACACCTTTTGATATTATATATAATATACAAATCTATTGTGCCTATACTGGGTAATTACGTATTATAACGACCCTTATTTTTAGGGCATGTATTTATAACTACCATATGTGGTTACAATTGGTGAATACCTTATTTACACTAACAAAATGGTTTGCGGGTATTTCTGGTGATCATTTGATGAGTCGATAGTCCACCAATTTGGGTAAGCATAATTATAGTTCGATCTATCCTTTTATAGTTGAGTAGTTATGGATAGAATCAACGATTCACGTTGATTTAGATTTTCAATATAGCTATTTTGGGCGTTGATGGTCTAATTATTTTGAATAGTGAATAATATTTGTAATTCTAATTGGCCATATCACCAAGTGTCAGTTGAACACTAGCTTTAGTAATAAAATGGGTGTTATTATTTGACCTATTGTTTGTGATGGCATTACAATGGTTTTGGGAAGATTCATGTGGATTTAGTTTTTGTGACTATAGCTATTTTGGCATTGATAGTCTAATTTATTCTGGATAGTGGATATTTGTATTTTTTTATAGTTTTAGATAGACAGTGGACACTAGCCTAATTAGGGGTAGTTTAGATGTTTGTTATCTTTGAGTTATTTTTATGGAATTTTAATTTAATTAATTGGCCATATCACAAAGCTACAGTTGAACACTAGCTTTCCATTATATAATTGGTGTTATTATCTGGTCATTTATTTGTGATGACATTACAGTGGGTTTGACAATTCATAGTTGTGTGTAGAGTTAACAAGGTTACAACGTATCAATTGAACACTAGATTAATTGGGTGTTATTATCTAATTGGTTATGTGACTAGATAATTAACTACTTTCATTTAATTAACCTATGATGTTATTTTGGTTCATGTATGTGATTTTCCATTTGTAAGAAGAGTAGCACATTTTTTGGGTTGATAAATAAATTTTTGTGGAAAAAAATGCATTCCCAGTTGGGAGGAGTGATCTAGAGTATTTTTAGGTGTTGGAAGTTTCCTAAACCTCTCTATGCCATGACCACATTGTAGAGAATTCTAAGACCTTTCTGATGGTATACAAAAATCCAGAATGAAGTCCAGATGTAAAACTTATTACATGTCAAATATTTGGTTTGAATAATCTGTCCAAGATGGTCATCTCAAGCGAGTTACACATTGACACGTGGCATTTGGAAGAATGTGAAAAAGGTTAAATTTTGTGTTTGAGTACTTCCGGCCTTCGACACACAAATTTTTTTGGGCCTAGCTAATTGTTGGTGGGGACCATCATCCAGGTTCGGTACACTCTTTTGTAGGAGGGGTTCCTTTTCCGCCTTTATTTCATATTGCCATTATCATATTTTCGATTACTAACATTACCCATGCCATATATCTCTCTAACATTACCCATGTGGGATTACTTGTTTTGAGAGTTGATTTATACATTACAGGATTTAATCTAGCTTGGGTGAGCTATTATGTAGCTTGTTGGGGTGATCAACTCCCCACCAAGTTGATCACATTTCATTCCACATTATTCGGGCCAATTTTCTTAATATTTGGCGAGCCCAACACCAAATGGATCAAGCTTATCCCTTATATGGTTGGAAGGGATCTATATTAGCTCAACCGGTCCACGTGGTTTGGCATATTACTCGGGTTGAATTCCATATCACTTTATAAGCCCACATTCAATATTATCAATGCATGATAGATATTTCACATAACCTAGAAATCAAACCAAAGCCACATAGTTTGGTGACGTAAAAAATGAAACAACAAACCACTCATCACACAAATTGCCACATACATGGCCTCCCATATGACTCACCAATATTTGGTAGTTTAACCACTCGGTGAGGTGGTAATACATACAAACCCCCAACTTTAAAACATGGGGAAAAATCATTTCGGGCATCACCAAAGCCACAAAAGGAAGGAAATTCAACATATTTTAAATACCAATGCCATCTACAACACAAGAGATGTGGGATATCTCCCCATGTATAGCTAAAATGCCCCGACACAAAAGGTGGGAAATGTGAATTGACCCCATGACCTAGGGGATCTTAACTAAGTGCCAAAACTGATTCGCCAAATGGATTTATAGGGGAAAATACTTGTAGTTATTTAAACAACAAAATTTGTAGATCTATGTGGAGACAACTAGGGGAAGATTGTGGAAATCCTTAATTTTGGAGCACTTAGGGGCCAAACCAGGCCTTGGAGTAAAAGTAAAAAGTGTTCATAATTTTCTCGAGGAACCAATAAATGTAATTTTTTTAGGTAATGTTTAAAAATATCCATTTTTAGGTGTTTTTCAGGCACGAGATGAAGGGGGTCACATTGTGAAGGCACTATAGGGGCCACAGATGGACTTGATTGGGTTTTAGTAAATTACTGAGTTCCATAAGGTCTAGTATCGGTCCATTTATAGATTACAAAGGTCTATTTTCATTATGGAAGGATAATTTTACTTATTTGGACTTTAATAGATTGATTCACTTACTGTGAATCTGGAGATGTAGCCTTCGGGTGAACTTTGTTATCAATTTTGTTTTTGTGGATGTTTTTTTCTATTTTTGATGAAGCTTTTGATCAGATAAAATCAATAATTGGTTTTTTTAATTTGATTAAGAAAACATCATAAAATGGGAAAATGGAATTAAGAGAATTTTAGTATCCATAATCCACAATGGAATAAGTATATGCACATGTCAATGTTGTGATTAAAAATCAGATTGAGGTGCATATTTGAAAGGGAATTAATCAGTTTTGGAGTGTTTAAATTCCATAAAATTGATGTTGAGTTCCAAGATCCTTGTGAATGGTTAAATTTTGATAATTATAACTTATGTTTATGGATTATAAGGAGATGTGGTTATAGAATTTGATCAAAGATTAAAGAATATAGTGCAGAAACTAGATGAACCACTAAATGATAAAAAGAGAATTGAGTTGTTTATTTGGGGATTTTTATCATATAAGATTAATAATTAATGGAAACAAGTGCATAAAATTCATGGAATAATTGGAAATGAAACTTAAACTAAATTAAGAACCATGGAGGAGAGAGTGTGAAATGGTATTAAAATTGGAGAAGTTACAAAATGAATTAATGCAACTAAGACATACTTCACCAAAGTAATGAAAGAGGATACCTTTGGAGATATCAAAGAGATAATGGATATCATGGAGATAATAGAAGAGGATACTACAGGGGATATCAAAGAGATAATGGATATCATAGGGGATATTATAGAGATAATGAAAGGGGATACTACAGAGGATACCATGGAAGGTATGGAGGAAATAACTATAATAGAGGAAACTAATGAAATTATTAGTAATATATGTGTTTGTATGTGTGTGTGTCTTTGATATTTGTCATTTGAACCATTCATAAGTAAAATTTTGTGTTTATTAATGTTTAATAAAGGATAAATACTTAGTTTATAAGATATAAATATCCTTCTTTGTGATGTTAGCGGTAGTTGGGATAAACAGACTACTTAACCCTCGTGTTAATGTCGAGGCTTAAGGTAAAAATTTTGGTGTCTGATCTCAGGTGCTAGAAAGGAGCCACACATGAGGGAAAATATATTTTTAAAAGTTGGAACAATAGATTAAAACAAAACCATCCTCCTATGATGTTATAAAGGACTTATATGGAACATGGAGAAAGAAAATAATAGACTTAGCCAAACAATGCCACTCAAAATAGATAGAAAGAGAAGATAAGATAACAAATATGGAAGAATATAATGTTAGCCTAGACATGAAATTCAAATAGAGGAAAATATAAATTTATACCACCAAACCAAACCAAATGATGTGGGAATTAAAAACAAGAAATCGCTTACATAACATATAGAAACCATTCAATAGAATACAAAAGTTAGAACTCTAGGCTGGAATCGAGTTAATGAACATATAACGAATGGAAAAACTTTGAAGGATAGATCACAATTAAATATGTGAAGTACCTCCCTACAACCATGCCTTAATCTAGAAGAGGATACACATATTTTATTGGAACCATTGTGTCTTGTAAACCTAGATGTGTAAGTCGAGCGGGGAACATCTCCTTATGCCAGATGTCTAAGTTTTGGTAAGTTGATGCTTTGGTATTCCTAGGTTATACTACTATAAATACTAAGTATATAAGGCTTAAAATTTTGTAATGTGAAACTCATGAAATGTACAAATAAAATTGGTTCAATATAGAAAGATAAAACAAGGAATTTGATAGGGTTCTTCATCACTTGGTTGTCTCAAAGACAAGCCAACATTTTGAATTCCGAGGATGATGTTGACAAGGTTATTCATCAATTTTTATACTAAGGCACAAATAGAGGAAAGACATGAAAGAATGGAAAATTTGTAAAATAATGTGAAAGGCGAAGAATAATGTGAAAGCCATAGAAGACTAAGAAATCCGTGAAATACTTTTGTGAGATCTGCGCAGAAGACTACAAAAGCTGTGGAAGTCTATAGGAAGCTAGACAAAGATCGATAGAGTAAAAATGAAAAATATAGAGTCACCACCAAAGGAAGTTACCTTTAGATAAATATCTTTATAAATATACTTATTGTAATTGAATGTAATAGATAGATATGGATGAATGCAAGTAAATAGAGATCTAGGAGTAAGTGTGTAGAAATATAGAGGCAAGATAGAAAGGATAATGAATACTTGTTGTAATGTAAATAAGAGTGTGTGAAATAGAGATGTAATATATGTGTAATATTTCTATTAAAGATATAAAGAGAGATTTTTTGTGAAATGAATATTGTTCTTATTTGATTCCTTTATAGTTTGCATTACAATATGAACCATACTCTTAACATGTCCTTGAAAAAAAGGTGAACTACTTAATCATCACAACAACATCAAGGATTAAGGTCAACATGATATGCAATTATTAATTATGTTTTGGTATTAGGAATCCTTTGGTTAAGGATACCAAATCCATGTGTTCCATAATTCACTTATGCCTTAAGTTTTTACATGAGCATCATGTTATCACTATTCGAGGAATCCCAACCCAGAATCCTTTGTATTTGGATCCTATTACTATTATACATTTAGTTAATTCCATAACTAGTGCACCTACTTATACACCTCCTCATGATGGCCCCATGACTTTGACACATACTCCTCTAGAATCTAGAGATCTTACCATTTCTAGTTTTACTTTTACACATACACCTAGATCTCCACTACATGTGGCTTCTGATTATAAATCACAGTGGATACTTCAGTCCCATATACCATATCAAAGGGACAAGTCTCCATAAGACATACACTCCCCATATCACACCTATGATTTCTTTGTGATCTATTTCTCCACATGTAAGATATAGTCCTACCCTACGTAGACCTTTTCCCATGCACTTTCTGAGGACCATCGAGTCTCATACCATGTTCACATATGTAACTCCTTCATACTAGAAGATAGTGGATATATCAACATGACATTCACACTTGGAGACATACTATCCCCACTTACTACCGAATGATGTAGTCTTGTTCTAGGTTCAAACACGATTGTTGAGGTCACACTTACCTACATGAACCTCATTTTACAAACTTATAATGGGGAAACTTTTCTCCTTCTTCTATTCATATTATTTCATATTCTAATAATTCAAAACATTTAAATATTAGAAAAAAAACATTAGCTTAGATCTCGGTTACATGTATCTTTACTTGTTTATACTATTCTATGGTGCATTTTGTCTACCATATTACTTTGATTCATAATATGTTCTATTATTTTACAATACACATGCACATTCACATGGTACTTTGAGGTGAATGCATGCCATCTATAGGTTATCACATGATGCATGATGCTTGGCACTATTCTCTACCAGTCCCACTTTGAGGCTCCTAAGGGCATCTATCTTATTTACTTCTCTATATTCATACTTATTTAATTCTCTATATTCATATTATTTTATTGTAATATCTACTACTTTCATTCCTATTTTCAGTTGTATACATTGTGACATACTATCAATTTTTCTAACATGCTAATGGGTGCTTCATGTGTAACATTTATCTTGTAGGCCTACTCCCAACCATGGTTATCTAATTTTCTTGTATCTTATGCTTGTGTCTTGTTTGTCATTGTTTGTAAGATTTTATTTATTCTTGGTTGTGTGATTTATCCTATAGCCTTGAAATCTTCAAGTGTCTTGTGACATCTTAAGTGGTTTCCCATGTATTCAACCAAATACTCATTGTGTCATTTTCTATATTACTACATGTTTTGACTAGTTTCTATTATATCATGCCATGCTTGTTTGTGATTAACACTTTTTTGTATATTTTCCCATTATTTTGCATTTTCCAAGATAGTTACCATGCACACTCTTTTCCCCATGTAAGAGTTCTATTCAAGATGTGCACATCAATAGGGAAAATTTTAGTGGTAAATATTCATAATTTGGTGAATAGTAGGAATTCAGGAATATGAATTTGGCTATTTTTATGACCATGGAAGTGACCACATTTCACCCAAAAATTCCACAAACAATAATTTTTCACATGCGAATAGTAATGGATCTCCAATCCCAATGTATATTTTTATTAAATTGTTACATGATTAACATGACAAGATTTTAAAATATTCTTGGATTAAGAAATCTATGAAACCTTCATGTTCTTTTGGTCTCATTCACTAGACATGTGTTGCCATTCCAGAAAACCTCAAAGTGATGGGCTTAGGTAGACTCCATCCCATGGAATAATCCACATTCGATAAATTTTTAGCTTTGTCATCCCCTCTTGCAGTCAATGGGCCCAAACCCACAACTAATCAAAGGTTGACATGTGGGGTGTCTAAGGAAATAAATACATAGGAAAGGAACTCCTTGCTACCAACCAAAATATTCCAGTCATCATGTATTAACCTCCTATTCATCACGACCTGCAAAACTTTAGATGGCCATAACTTCCTCTAGAGAGCTCCAAATTGTGCAAATTTGGTCTCATTGGAAAGGAATCCTTCTGCGCTTCATTTTGGAATTATCATTATCAGATTTTGGTGAGTTTATGTGGGTGGAAAAGGATAAAGAACAATTGAGGCTCCATTCATCACTCCATCCAAAATTTCCTTCAAAAAATATTTTCTATTTTTCTAATGCCACAAATGCTAGTTTTAGATAAATTATCAGCCCAACGAATCTAGTTATGGTCATATTCGCTATGATTTCTATGGTTTTTTAGGAGGGTTCCTTAATATTTTCCATGCACCTTAGTTTTAGCTTTCTTCATTTGGGTCTTTCTCTCATTCATTTACCCAAATGAGTGGGGGAAATCATCAGGTGATTATTACACCCTCTCAATAGTTTAAAACCCGACACAAATTAGTAAACAACAAAAAAACATAACAAATAAAAAATTGGTTAAGAATCAAAATTGGGCCAAAAACATAGTAGGGACACAAACACCTAAAAAAAAGGAATAGTGGGTGGTAGTGTCCTATCTGGGCATTATTTCCTAGAGATAAAAAAGTACAATAAAGGTTCAACATGTTTCCAGCTTATAGTATTCTGATGTAGCCTAGAATTTACCAGTTATAACCCGGGAACACGGCACATCACTCAGCCTAGAATGAGTGCTAACCCAAATCATGTAAAGGAACCACATCCCTCTTTAGGTTTTCTTGTGTAGGATGTTAGCATGTTGAAGACTTAATGCATTCATATCCATAATTAATTTAACATTCTACAAAGCATGTTCCAGATCTATATCTAAAGAGTAATAGATTTAAATAATAAACATAATGAAGTCAATCATGCAAGAACCAGTTATACTCATGATTAATACCTTGATTTAGCCAATCCACTCCATTATATTAAAAACAATAAATACATAGAATCTTATTACAATAATTAATACCATAAGCTCATGTACACATCATATTTGGCAAAAGATAACCCTATAGTAACTCATATCCAGCTTCTCACATAGTCCTCCTATTCTACGCAAATCACTACATATTTATAAGGGTGGGGAATTTCCCTTCACCACTTGCATAATTCCCAAAATAGGTTGTATGCTGAAAATAGTCATGTGCCTTTACAATAATAGCCACACATGCAAGTGCACTAACAATAGATCTCTTCTAGTTAATTGGCAGTAGAAATTCTATTATTATCCCGAACCCATGCAAAGTGCTTAGTAGCCACTCTTCCAATAATATCCCATGTGTGTCATGTAAGTCTTTATTTGGTTTGTGTGCTCTACATGCTATCTCCAAAAATAGCCCATACATGTGAAAATGACTAAGTATCGAATCTTCCCTTGTCTTTTGTGCATGTATCCTTCCATATCGTTTCGTGCCTTTCACCGTGCTTTACCCTTGTGCATGATTCTTTCGTGTGCCCTATCCTTCGTATCATACTCCTATCCTCTCAACATTACCCTGCACTAAAATATATTTCCTCCCGAAAATAGATGCTCTTTGGATAATAAAGAATAAATAATGGAAAGAAATGAAATAATTTATGCATAAAGAATGAACTGTCACTATGCAACATTCTTTGTCTCAACTGAAAGAATTAATTCTAGATATTATTCCTTTATCTTTCCTTCTAAATTTTTCATTCGATTAATGCAGCTTATGTCTTCTCTAGAGTATCTCTGCTACAATAGATTCCAACTCATCTTGGGAAATTTCTCCCTTTTTATTGTAACACTAGAACAATGTTGGACATAATACACATTCTTATTTGTATCGATACATCTTCTGTGCTATATGTTTTCCAATCTCATCCAATTTTTCCTTATGGGGGTCTTATCTTGCTACAAGGGCCTCGCGATTTTCTTGACTAGTTCCAATCTTTCCGTGCATCCCAATGTCTCATATTTAATTTCCTTCAGGACTTCATTGTCTTCTACTATTGTCACATGATCCTTATTACTCCTCTGGACTGCACATATGTTCGCGCCTAGTATGCTTTCTTCGATCCTCTGTAAGGTTTAAAGCAATTCCTCATATGATGAAATATTTCTAACTACTACAGCATTTTCCCTCTCTACTTCCTACTCAATGTCCTTTGGTGATAGTGATGCAGCCTATAATTCAGTGACACAAAACCTATGCGTGATGGCACATCACTCATCTTAGGATGAGTGCTCACCCAAATCATGTAAAGATACCAAGTCCCTCTTTAGGGTTGTTGTAGCAGGATGTTAGCATGATGAAGACTTAATATGTATAGTTCCATTACTAACACATCATTCTATAAAGCATACCAAATCTATATCCAAGGAAAAATAGAACTAAGTACTAACCATGATGAGATCAAAATCATACTAGATTCAGATATTCATAGGAATAATACTTAGATTTAAGTAATATCCTCCATTATATTCAACACATAAATTTACAGAATCTTAATTACAATATCAAAAGTATGTGCATAGTAGCATAACACTGTATGTCTCAATCTCATCACCTCTTTGTCACGATCTCTTCTATTCTATATCTATTACATAGTCTACTACATATATAAGGGTGGGGAATTTCCCTTCATCGCTTATCCTTTCCAATAATATGTCACATGCTATTCTTGACCACACACCTTTACAAAACTAGCCACAAATGCAAGTGTGCTAACAATAGATTACTAATAGCTAACCGACAGTAACAGATCTATTTCAAACCTATGTCCATGTAAAGTGTTTCATATTCAATCCTCCAAAATTATCTAATGCTTGGCGGGCATGTCTCTACCTTGTTTGTGTGCTCTGTATGCCATATCTAAAAATATACCTTATGAGTGAGAACGGCTAAGTCTCATAAACTGAACTTCTATTCCACACGTGCGTTCTTCCTATCCATTCGCGCCTTTTCTTAAGACTTGTTTTCTCATGTGGACTTCTTTTGTTCTTTCTCTCGTCAAGTTTTCTTTGATCAACATTACCCCACACTAATTTCATTTTCACCCCAACAATGGTCATTTCCAACAACTGAAGTAAAGAATAGATGAATGGAAAGAATGGAAAGAATGAAAAAAATATTTACTCCATAGCCTCTTCTTCAACCTGAACAACCAATTCAGGATATTCCTATTTTATTTCAGCCTCCAAGGTTTTCCATTTAGTGAGTGCTTGTTCTACTTTTTCTAGAATTTCCACAACAATGGACTCCAACTCATCCCTTGCAATCTCCCCTTTTTCATTTTGCAAGACTAACACAATGCTGGACATTGAGGTCATTCTTCCCTCTAGTAAATCCATCTTCTATGCAATGAGCTTCCCAAGCTCTTCCAGATGATTCTTATGTGGTTCTTGTGTTGTTGCTAGGGGCTCGCACTTCTACTTAACCATTGACAATATTTTTGTGTGTCCCAATGTTTTTCCTTCATTTCTCTCTAGACCTCATTATTCTCTTACAAGGTCTTTACGTTGATAAGCGCCTCTAGAGATGTGCATATGTTTAATGCATGGTCTACTTTCTTAAATTCCTGTTGTAGTGCTTGCAGGTAATCCTTCATAGGATGTAATATTCTACATCACTAAAACTTTTTCTCATTCTTCCTCTTGTGTTGGATCCTTTGGCACTGGCATGCACAAAGGTTCATCTTCAAGTACCAAGTCCAAAAACTTTCCTACATAATGTGTTGCCAAGGGAAACATGTATAGTACTTTTAGCTCTAAGTGTGGCCTAGCCCTTATGAAATTGTCACCAATCTCCTCGGTGATGTTGATAAATGAAACGTTCTTCTTCTCGTGTTAAGTCCTTCTCCTATGTTAGGTGCATTGTTTCTCCATTCTTAATTTTAATCTTGTCCCATAGCACCCTAATTGTGGCAGCCTTGTCCATATTTCACCTTACCACCTCTATTGAGACTTTAACCAATGCATTACTCACCTATTCATCTGACATGATAGTAGGATTTACTGTCATGTGTCTGTCTTGAGGTATCTTCTTCAACCTCCGTGATACACATGACTCCTCACATACATCAAAATCTGGCTCATCCATGTGTGTGTGCATGGACCATGACAATTGCTTCCTCATGCATACTATGGCCATATATTCATCAATGAGCTCCTAGCCATATAATTCTTTCTGTGTCAGTGTGCTCTAAAACAGTGCACAAATAATTTTACCCGTGTCCTCGGTATAACTTTAGCTAGTGGAATGTGATCTCCACTCGGTCTTCTAGATCGTTACTACTTAGAAACTTTAGCTTCCAAATTTGGGACTTGTGTCTCCATGTCTTGAGCACTCTCTGTGATTGTCTCCTCTGTTCCCTTTTCTTCCTCGTGCTTTTGTTATTCTATGTTCTCTCGGAAGTGTAGGAGAATTAGGTTCATTTTCCTCCGACTCTTTCACCTCCTCATTCAAATTCATCTTCCTCCATCTTTACGTGGTTTTCTCCTTATGTGGATAGATTCTGGGTGATCTTTGAACTATTTGTGGAGTAGTACCTTGGGTCCTTGTTCTCTTGAACACCCTCTTAAATTTGTGTTCTCCTTGGAATGCATTCAAGTCCTCATCATCCCCCTCTTGTGGCTAAGGTGGTGTAATGGTGCACTCAGCTTCATCCTTATTCATAGGATATCTTCTACCTTGATGCTCCAAACCACCACTATCTTCACACTCATCCTCCTTGTCTCCCACTTCAATTAGCTCTATCGGCTTAGGTACTAGGATGTTCTCCATTATATGCTTTCCCTTTGGTGGTGCTAGAAGTGTGAACTCATCTTCCACATACTTATTATTCTCCATCTTTGGATTTAGTTGGAGATACACCAGCATCGATCCAATATCTCCCATCACCAAACTTATTAGTTTGATGCTTTCATCATCCAAAATTAGTCTTTCAACATATGCACCCCACCCTAGATACACATATTTCTTCCTTAGTGTTTGGTAGTTACAATCTACCTTATTGGCATTGAATGTCGGTTACTTACACATCTGTAGAAACTTGTGTACTTGATGCCTAGAAGTACCTTACTATGAAGGCATATGGAAATTTACACGAAGGACTCCATGCTCCATCCTTCATGGTGAACCATGCTATATAGAAATGTTGGTATATAGAAAACTAGACCACCTTTCCAAATACTAGAAGGAAAGTCTTTTGGGATGCGCCATTCTTCCTCAAAATCATGTGAAGCCTATCATACCACTTCTAAGCCCTTTGATTAACTCGATATATCATTGATACCTCACACAAGTAGTTCTTGAAGTATTCTGCAAGTGACTTGTGTTCCATTGATACTACCATACCTTCTCCTTCACCATCGTACTTCAATCTCCGTGAACACCAATGATAACATAACAACTCCAAAGCTGATCTTTCCTCCTGTGTGTGTGTGTCCTCAACAATTATCTCTACAATATAACATGAAATGTTGTATACTACTCCTTCAAACATCTTTTTGGAAATGTGTAGCCACATGGTGTTTACTTGTGACCACCTTTCCTATTCATTTAGTTTTGTAACAAGATGCGCTGCCACTTGCGTAAGAATCGATACTTCTTTAGTTTGTTGATGTCCATACTACATAGACCCTTTGTGTACCCCAACTCCTTTTTGGTCTCCAATATTGTGGTCTTGTCTATCAGATCATCTTGTAAATCATCTCTTGTGCCTTTCAACCCCATTACCATGGAGATGAGCATGGCTGAAATTTTGACTCTGTGACCTACAAAGTAGAAAAAATCCTTGTGCACTCTGCTCATGAGCCATTAGTACAAAGGCTCATATTTCCCATAGTAAGGGAGATCATATAGTTGGTAAACTCCTATCTTCTACAAGAGCTTCTTGCCAGCATTGTCATACACCAACATGTCTTCATCATGCATTTATTTGTCTTTGTGTTCAACAACACATCTAGCTCCTTCTTATTCTCTATGGTACGGTGATTGTACTCACTCACCTTACTTTTCCTTATGTGAGAATCCCACTCCTAGCCGACGATAACCCCTTCTAGATATTGCATCTTAGAAAAGTTTCTTTTAGGAGCCATCTCTTCTTCTTCTTCTACCACCTTCTTCTTTCCCTTCACTCCTGCTACAACTACTTTCTTGGGTGTCATTTCTACCTTGCAATCCTTCATAGATCCTTGCCTTCTTGAATTATGAAATGTGCAAAGAAAACCCTAGCTCGATTCAGCATGCCCTAGGTGAAATCATGTGCCCTAGCTCTTCTCTCTGTCATTTCACTTTTCTCAAACCCTTCACCACCAGGGGACACAAGCTCTTTATATGCACAAATCTCTTCATCATGACTGGTTACACACCTCTCACACCTTAATACGATCACTCGGCTCTTCACACTTGGCTTCTTTTCAAATACTCTTAATCACAATGGTAAAAATGAACTCACATCCCATCCTTATATATATTTTCAAAATTTTGATGCATTCATTTCTCCTTCACATACCAAATATCCTCTCATTAATTGACTAATTCCATCCTTTCCATGTGTTACACCCTTGCACCTCAACTATAAAATTCTAGTGCACCTTCTTACCCTCTAGTCACAGACTTCTCTTTAGCGTGCTTCCTTGCACCCAAGTACCTCATCACTACACCTTCTACTAGTAGTTTTTATGGCCTCTGCTTACCTCGCGTTATACTGTTTCTTCATTTATCTTCATCTTTGGTCACTTTTTAGAAGCAATCCTTTGATTTGAAGAACACCTGTAGTAGCTTATTATTTTCATCTTTCAATTCCCACAATCTTGTACCTAGATATCAACAACCACCCCACACTAAAGGGATGTGTAGTCCTCTGTGCATAAACATGCTTCATGTAGTAATTAGATTCATGTGTACAAGCACGCTTATTTCACAACACCAACTAAATTGAAAAATAATAGCGACAAAGAAGGAAACACATTAAGGAAATACAAAATTGAAAACCTAATCTAAATGGTAATACTACCTTATTACAAACACAAAGAAGAATTATTTATAGTAGGGATTCATCATACTCCCGTTGAAGTAACTGGGCAGATGTGTTCCATCAATTGCTTCTAACTAGAAATCACCTATTTCAAGGATGTAAGTGTTAACATACAACCCTAACCAATGTACCATAAGTTTTCCTAGATGGTGAAAGAACTTAGAGTCATAAAGAAGTACCATTTTTCCAATCTCAAATTTCTTATCCCTTATTTTTATGTCATTCCATGCTTTCTACTTATCCTTTTCTTGCTTGTGACTCTAACATGCCATGGCTCATCTCTCATCTAGAAAATGATCTTTTCAATCTTTTCTTCTAAAGCTTGTTCATCAGTTATACCTCCAGTGTGCGCAATTCACAAAGAAGGTAACATAAACTCCATAGGAAGAATGGCTTCTGTGCCAAACACTAATTGAAATGGTGTGGCTTTGTTCAACCTTTTATATGTTGTTCGATATGCCTAAAGTACTACAGATACTTTATCATCCCAATCCTTTCTTCCAACATCACAAATTTTTGTTAATGTCTCTGCCCAAAATTTTGTTGTACAGGTCCTTGGTAGGTGTGGCTTCTACCCACCATGTCGAGATAGTCTATGCAAGTTATAATATAGTATGATCCATTACGTGAGCAGTGGGAAATTGGAACCACAAAATATATATCCCATTTCTCAAATCTGTTATGCACTTTGGTAATAGGTCTAAGAGAAAATCATCTCACCGACAAGTATTCCAAGACATTGACAATGATCACATGCCTTACAAAATTCCTTACAATCTTTATACAGGGTCTCCCACCATAATCTAGCAAGAAGAATTTTGTGCACTCTAACATCACCTGCATAGTGGCCTCTTGCAATTCCACCATGATCTTCTTCCATAATTCTCGTACGCTCATTTTCTAATACACAACAGAAAAATATTTCATCCCGACCCATTTTATACAAGTCACCACTAATTAACATATAAGGTGCAACACGTATGGAAAGTTGTTTCTTCTCCAAGGATTTCATTCCTTCTGGTGCCATCCCCGTGCTTAAAAAGATAGCAACATCCTCAAGTTCGATAGCACGTGTTTTAACTCGTATAATTGTGCATCCGGAATAGTATCCTCAATTGCTTGTGATTCTTCTCATGACTGTATTCTTAATAGATTGTATGGTCTAGAATTAATTTTCCCTAGTTTTACCACAACTCAAAATCAAACTCTTGAAATAGGAGCACCCATCGACATATGCACCCTTGTAAGAGAGGCTTATTTACCAAATACTTCAATGTCATGTGATCTATATAAAAGATGAATGGTGTATCTAGTAGGTACTAACGAAATCTATGTAATGTATAGATCATGGACAAAGCTTCACGGTCTCGTAGTTTTGTAATGTTGTTCTCGTAGGAGTCACTTTATAGTAGTGAAATAGATAGGATGACCTACAATACCTTCACCAAGTTGAGCCAACACCACGCCAATGGCCATGCTAGAGGTGTCAACATGTACATGGAATGGTTTTTCCCATAAAGGAAAATGAAGAATGGGCATAGTAGTAAGTTTCTCCTTCAATGTCTCCAATGTGCACCGTTGTTGTTCACCCCAAAGAGAACTTACCTTTCCCTTTTAGTAACTCTTTTAAAGGTGCATCAACTTTAGCATAGTCTTTGATAAATTTTATGTAATATCCTGTATGTCCCAAAAATCCACGGACCTCACTTTGACCAAGAGGATCCCCTAGGCCTATAATGACCGCAACCTTCGCTTGGGTCAACTAACAAACCCTCCTTGTAGATTATGTGCCCTAAAAGTATTTGGAATGGTGTAGCAAAATGTGCTTTTTATGTTTAAAGAGATAATCAACTATCTACACCATTTAAACATTAAGCACAAATTATTACAAAGGGGTCCTTAACTAATCCATACACCGTCCAATCCTCTAAATATACCTGTAAGAAGCTATGAATAAATTATTTGAACACTTGGATGACTATGCATGAAAATGTAGATGGCACATTTTTTAGACCAAAAGGCATAACAATATAGGTGAAGCTACCCCATTTAGTAGTAAATGTAGTCTTTTACTGATCCTCCTATGAAATTCTAACTTGATAATACCCAGAGAACCCATCTATAAAAGAATATATTTTGCACTCTGCAACTCCTAGTATTTCCTCAGTAAATGGTGTAGGGAATGGATCTGTTACACATGCAACATTCAAATCCCTATAGTCCACACATATTCTAATTCATCCATCCTTCTTGATACTAATCACCATTGGAATAACCCATTCTAACTCATCAAGGGGCTTGATAATTCTAGATTTCAACATGTTATCAATCTCTTCTTTGAATTTTTCGTGTAAATTGGGGTTCATTCTATAAGGCCTGTTTCTAGCTGGGTGCACCCCCTCTTTAAAATTTATCTTCGTCTCCCCTAACAACTCATGCATGCATTTAAGTTCATGGTACCCCCTAAGAAATAGGTCCTGGTAGCCCCTTAATAACTCTATTATTTTTGCCACTTCAGAGTCTAACCAATAATCTCCAATTATAGCTTCCTTAGGCTCAGTATCTGTTCCAATATTCACTTACTTTGTCTTCATAGGTTCATGATAGGTACGTGTGGCCTTATCCACACTAGCCAATACCTCACACCTTCTTGTTGAATGGTTTACATCTAGATTATCTACTTCTTCATCATCTACTAAGTAGACCATTTTTCCTTTCTCTTTCTCAAGGCAAGCACATTGAAGTAATATTGCATTGGCCTCTAGTTCTTTATCAAGATGTGCTCCTTTGAGTCCTCTTTATCTAATAATTCCTGGAGGATTTCTTCAGCCTTGGCACTATCCCCCATAGTTAAGCACTTGATAAATTTCAATGCTTCTTCTACCGGAGGTTTTGTAGAGAAGAAGTCAAACGTCTGTGTCATTCTTGCAACTAAATTCTACCAATTTCTAGTTTCTCTATGGAGTTCTGCATATACATACCAAGCATGTACGTAGCCTTGTAAAGTGGAATAAAACCGGTGCACCCATAGTGAAGGTGGTAAAGCTTCCTACCCTTCTATCTAGAGTCTCTCACACTTCTGAACATGGTGCTGAATAGGTTGATCACCATGATAGTTGTAGATTTTTGTAGGTGCATTGCTCCTAAAGAACCTAGTAGTAAGAGCAACCCCAATTTCATTCCATTTGACTAGATTATCCTTGTGGACCACCCACTAGTGGGTTGCTATCCCACATAGTGTATATGCTAGCATATTTCTCCTCTCTAGTGGGTCTATCCATTTTTCTTCCATGGTGTGTAGGAATACCATGGGATCCCCTTCACTGTGTAACAAGGTACCGAGTTGTTACCTATCCTCCTTACATAACATGGTTTAATGCCTCAAGGGAATATTCTCTTTACTTCATGACCTATCAACTCATAAGTGTTGTGTGCCCAATTATCACAAGAAACACTTATAGTATCACTAATAGATTGTGCATCCTCCCACTAAATTATTCCTTCCTTGGTTGGTTCAATCATCTATAAATCTTAAATGACGCATACATAAATCCTATTAAGATCTCATTCACTTAAGGGCTCAACATAGGGCATAGAATTTCCATCTATTAAAGGGACAATGACCCTTTCCTCTTTGTTTTCAAAACTGATATAGCCCTTGTTGAACTGGAGATCATTATTATTTGCATAAAACCAAGGATGCCCTAATAAATCTAGGAAGCTATCTCGATTCTACTAGCACTAATATTTCAAATTCTCCAAAGTGAACTTTTCTCCTTGGATGGTAATAGACACATATTTTATAACTCATATGGGAGTGGCCTTAGTCCGATTAGCCACAAATAATACATTAGAGGATGGCTGCAATGGGGATCTCTCCATTTGTACCCATGCAACAAAAGTAAGAACATTTACTTCCATGCCTCGCATCAATTAGAATATTACTCAATAACCACCCATCCAAAACAACATTCGAGTAATTTCCTTGTCATAATCTAGGCTATGAGGAGGGATATTTGTATGAAGGATCTGTCATCCGCTCTCAATACTTACGTGTGGAGTGTTCCCTTTTAACCAACTCCCTAATAATGGAATGATGTTCTCCTAGTGTAACATTTTACACACTTCTCTCAAGTCAGCTATATTAGTTTGGATCATCTCTGCTACTTTCTTCTACTCCTTTAAATATTGTATCTCACCTTAAAGATTCCTTATCACTTCCATGGTATCCTGATAAACCTCCTTCTGATAGGTAGGATATGGGTACTATGCCTAAAGAATGTCATCCTTAGTGATGATAGGTCTCTCGCTATAATGCATCCTTAAGCACGTGTTTCCTTAGCATGAGTTGTGATCTTCACTTATAGTGCCTCATATTTTACTCCCACCTTAGGAATGCATTGATTATCCACAACACATTGTATCCTAATCATCCTGCACCTTTGTTTTCTTATTTATGTTGCTTACTCAAATTCTCATATTTAGGTTCTTCCTGTAGAAAGATCATGCAATATTCTCGAGGACATTTATACCTATAGTGGTCAGGAGATCTGAATGTATAACATGTTCCATGAGGAAACTCACTTCTTCCACCACCATGGCCTCGTCCTCCGAATCGACCATGGTATCCTCGACCTCTACCATGATTTACTTCAAAATGCTCCTTCGATTATAGCGCACTTTGATTGTGCTCCCGGTCCCCGATGCTCATTCTTTCCCTTAGAGTTATCTAAAACTCTTGTCTTCCATACACCAATATCAATAGCACCATGGATATGTCCAATCATCTAGCAGTCCCCGTGTCATGTGTTGTAGACTTGCAGATTTTATAGTAGCTTGAAACGTTCTTCCTTATCACGCATTGTAATAATGGGAAGTGGTTAGCATCATGGTTTAAATGGCATATCTCACAATCCATCAGCAATGAGCATACTGTTCTGTGAGGACAAATATCCTTTATGTGACCCTCTACTTCACAATTTATACAAAAATTCTTGAGTGCATTTCATGGGCTGAATTTGCTGATAATTTCTCTAGTTGTTTTTCCATAGCTTCAATTTGTGCCTCTAATAATGGGCTAACACCAATGTCAATACTCCCAACTTCCTTAACACATAAGGTTGCTTCCAATGCCTTGCGTGGATCAGTATATGTCTTATGTGACAACACCCTCCTAAATTATGTAATCGATCCCCCAACAAACCATTGTGCATGTTGGCTTGCGTGTATGTCATAAGAAAGCTTTGATAATAATGTTTTAAACCATGCATCATACTCTCTAACACTTTTAGTAGTTCCTTTCTTAATATCCTTGAGTGAACTTATACTCTTCTACTCAAACTCAAGGATATGGACCTCTTTAAGTAATGCATCCTTTAAAGCTGTATAATTTATGCAAGTCTGATCAGGGTCAAACTTCCTGTACTAAATGTGTGCATGCCCTTGTAACGTAGTAGCAAATTGGCTTTCCCTACACTCAAAAGTTGTGATTCCTTTTATGAACCATAATATCTCACACATATGCACATGTTCAACAACATCTTATATGCCCCTATACTCTAAAATATGTAGAGACATTTCCATATAAATATTCTGGGGTTGGGGTGGACCTTACCCACCTGATCTAGAACCTCCAATATTTTCCCTTCCTCCAGAACCTCCAGATCCACCTAAACCAGAACTTCCCATGCCTCCTGATCCCAAACTTATAGCTAGAATAGGTCCTATAGATGTACTCCCATGTGCTCTGATAGTAGTACTATATTGAACCCCTACGGTCTGTGAAGTAGTTCCAGTTCTATAAGTGAATCCAACATTCGGTGTGCTCATATTCTATGTGGATGATGCGCCTGAAAACACACCTCCAAATAACAATGAAGCCATTTGTCATGCCATTAATTTACTCTCTCTTACTTTCAAAACTTTCTTGTTCATTACTTATCATAGTAGATACTTTGGAAAACCAAGCACAAGAGCTAGGTTATCGTGTGGATTCAAATGCGTGCCTATGGCCCATGTCATCTTTGCTGGCACACTTCCTTGTGAGGCTAAGGAGGGTTCCCTATCATGATTTCCTAGATGGGGGAGTTCTTGATGCCCTGGATCCACATATTCTATGTGAGCTCCAAATCCTTCACGATCCATCTCTCTCCTTAACTCCATCCACGCTGTAACATCACGATACTTCTCTATCTCCCTCTTACATGCCTCACTATACTTAAGCTTCCTTTCTTCTCTTTTGCTTTCCACTACTAAGTACTCCATCTTTCACCAATATTGTCCCTGCCCCATGCATGGTGGGGTTTAGTTAGCCATCAATTTACTCTCTAGGTTCAAAGTTACCATCAGGATCTTGATCGCCAAGATAATTCCTTGTAAGTAAGCTCCTGTGGATGTCATAAGAACTGAATTTAGCTACCTCGAACATGAATAAGTGGAAATTGAGTATTCCAAGATATAACTGTTCAAGACGCCACAAAACCACATATCCATAGCTCGAGTCTAGATCATATCAGCATCATAAAGGGCCTATAATTCTTCCTATGTTCAGACAAGTGTGTGATACCTCCAATTCCTTTTAGATGCATAAGCAATCAGCCACTCGTATAATTATACTAGAAAGATAGCAAAAAAACTCTCATATAAACTATCATACAAATTCTATTCTACCCAAGTGCATGCGTTAAACTCAGATCCAATGCTTAACCATTGTACATATATTCTTCTTCCATATCATGTACCCATTATTCAATACTTGCTAAGGTCAATTGGTATGTCTTCATTGCGAACCATCCTCAAAACAACTAAAAAGAGGTCTCGGAAATGGAACTAATGATGCAGCCTAGAATTCAATGACACAAACCCAATGAAAACCCTATGCACACTAGCACATCACTCAACCTAGGCTGAGCACTCACCCAAAGTGCGTAAAGGTACCAAGTCCCTCTTTAGGGTTATTGTAGTAGGATGTTAGCATGATAAAGACTTAATATGTATAGTTTCATTACTAACACATCATTCTATAAAGCATACCAGATCTATATCCAAGGAAAAACAAAACTAAGTAATAACCATGATGAGATCAAAATCATACTAGATTTAGATACTCATAGGAATAATACTTAGATTTAGGTAATATCCTCCATTATATTCAATGCATAAAGTTACATGAAGCTTCATTACAATATCAAAAGTATGTGCGTAGTAGCATAACACTGTATGTCTCAATCTCATCACCTCTCTATCACGATCTCCTCTATTCTATATCTATTACACAGTCTACTACATATATATAAGGGTGGGTACTTTCCCTTCACTTCTTATCCTCTCCAATAATATGTCACACGCTATTCTTGACAGGCACCTTTACAAAACTAGCCACACATGCAAGTGCACTAACAATAGATTACTACTAGCTAACTGACAGTAGCAGATCTATTTCTGGCCTATGTCCATGCAAAGTGCTTCATATCCAATCCTCCAAAATTATCTAATGCCCGACATGCATTTATTTTCCTCATTTGTGTGCTTTTTATGCCATCTATAAAAATATACCTTATGAGTGTGAATGGCTTAGTCCCAAAACCTGAACTTGTGTTCTGCATGTGTGTTCTTCCTATCCATTCACGCCTCTGCATATGACTTATTTTCCCTCACGGACTACTTGTGTGATTTCTTTGTCAATTTTTCTTTGATCAATAGCCGCATCCAAACTAGTCTATCCTCAAGTACCAAATCAACTAAGGTACACATATAGTGCATAGCTAGATGGAACTTTTTGGGTACTTTGGGCTCTAAGTGTAGTATTTCTTGGAAGGCATGATCCCCAATTTCCTCTTCCATGCCAATAAGTACCCAATTCTTCTTCTGCTCCAAGTCCTTCTCTCCTTTGAAACACATTATTTCCATATCTTTGGCTTTGATCTCCTCCCTTATGCTTTTACAAAGGGCAGATTTATCTACATTCATGTGCACCACCTCTGTAGATACCTTCACTAAGGAATTACTCACCTGGTAATCAGTCATAATAGTTGGCTTTTTGGTTATGTGCATGTTATGTGGTACCTTTCTCATTCTCCTCGACACGAGAGGACTCTTCACACACATCAAAATCAGGCTCGTCCATGTGATTTTTCATGGACCATGACAACTGTTTCCTCATGTGCGTGGTTGCCATGTTAGGGTCCATCAACTCCCATCCATATAAGTCCTTAAGGCCCACTATATTCTAGAATCATGCATGGACAATTTTACTTGTATCCTCTTCATAGCCCATAACTGGCACAACATAATCCCCACTTTCTCTCCTTGATTTCGGCCCCTTAGGCACTTGAGTGCCAAGGTTTAAAGTTGGATCATATGTTTCCTAAGAAGTATATTTCTCTCTCTCTCTTTTTGCTTCTATACCCCTTCTTCCTCAATCTTCATTTCTATTTTCTTGGGCTCTTTCACATCCTCTGGTTTTATAGGATATCCAAGCACGCTCTCTTCGAGAATCTTCTCGCCTCCTCGTTTAGCTTCAATTTTTCCTTCTCTTCTCGCCTTGTCTCCTTCTCGTAGAGATAGTCATGGTGATATTTGTACTAATTTTGGATTAGCGGATTAATTTCTTATTCATCTAAACACCCTCTTAAAGTAGCATTCTTCAGGGTCTACTCCTACTTCTAATTCTTTGTCTCCTTCTTGTTATGCCTGGGGTGGAGTACTTGCGTGATCAGCTTCTACCTATCCAAAGGTTTCCTCTCTCCTCTATGTACCAAGACACCATTTTCTTCACGCTATTTTTCCTCATTATCTACCTCTATAGGTTTAGTGGGCTTTGGAGCTAGTACATTCTCCACTATATGCTTAACCTTAGGTGGCCCTGGGAGTGCGAACTCATTCTCCACATATTTTTAACCCTACAACTTAGGATTAAGCTTTGAAAGTATATAAGCGTGGCTCCACTATTTCTAATTTCCAAATTCACAGGCTTTATGCTTATCATGTCTAAAATTTTCCTCTCATTGTAGGCAGCATGACCTAGATATACATACGTCTTATACAACATGTGGTAGTCATAGTCTACCTTATCTGTAACAAAATTCAAGAGGCACACATGATTAAAATGATGGACTGATGCTTAGAAGTAGTGCACTGTGAAGGCATATGACAATTTACACTAGGGTCTCCAAGTATCATCCTTCATTTCAAATCGCGCAATGCGTAAGTGCTTTGATACACCGTGAACTCCACTGCCTTGCCCACCACTGAAGGTAACTCCTTGGGGATGACCACTCCTCTTCAAATTATGTTCAGAGCATGTTATACCACATCTTATCCCTCTTCTTAAATGGCCCACTCATTGAACCTTCACATAAGTACTTGTCAAATCTTTCCGTAAGGGACTTGTTTTGCATGGGGTACTCTTAGATCTTGTTCTTTGGCCCATTGGGCACTTCGATCTCCATAAACACAAGGGTTAATAGAATAGATCAAACTAATTTTCTCACTGTGCGTACGTCCTCTATGATAGTTTCCACAATGTAGCCTTTGATATGTTGTAGATTATTCCTCGTGACATTCTCTCGTACACCGTTTGTGTAGCCACATTGTATTCACCGTGACCATATCTCTTGATCATTCAATTTGGTCACTAGATATGCAACTTCTTGTACCACTCGGGTACTTCTTTAATTTGTCGATATCCATTCCACGTGGATCCTTGGTATACCCTAACTCCTTACATGTCTCCAAGATTGTTTCTTTATCTATCAAGTCACTATTCGATTCACCCCTATGCCTTTCAATCTCGTTATAGTTAAAATCAAAGTGGCTATGATCCTTACTCTATGTCCGATGAAATAGAAAAAGTCTTCATGTACCCTACTCTCCATCTATAGGTAAAGAGGTTCATATTTTCCAAAATATGGGAGCTCGTATAACTAGTAAACTCTAATATGTTTTAGCAACTTCTCTCCAGCGTCATCATACATTGGCATGTCCTCTATTGTGTACTTTTTTGTCTTCGTACTAAATAGAACATCTAGTTCATTTTTATTATCCAATTTGTGGTTGTTGTAATCACTTATCTTGCACTTCTAGATGTGAGAATCCCATTCTTGTCCCACTATCATGCCTTCTGGGTATTACATCTCTAAAAAATTTCTCTTGGGAGAAATTTCAACCTCTGCTTCCACTTTCTTCTTCCCTTTGGCTCCTATGGTAGGTGCTTTCTTTGGTGCCATTCGTAGAATTACAACATTTTACACTCTATAGTGTGCAAATACTTTCCTTCTACCTTCTGTAATGAGAAATTTCAAAACCCTAGCTTGAATCCATGTACCCTAGTTGAAATCACATGCCCTAGCTCTTTCTTAATGCTTTTCTTCGATAAAACCCTTCACCAATGGGGACGTAAGCTTCTCTTGCACATAAAATCTACTCTCCATGTCTGGTTTCACACTCTCCACACCTCAACACAATTTTCTCAACTCATTTTACACTTGGTTCATTCAATTTTTGTAATTTACAATGGCAAAAATGAGCTTGTATCACTTCTTTATATAGATTTTGAAAAACTTAGTGCATTTATTACTCCCTCACCTACCAACAATCCCCATTAAGTGAACCTTTTCACATTTTTATGCATAGTACATCTTCGTGCCTTAGCTATAACCTTTTATCATGCCTTCCTACCTTCTAGCCATAGACTTCTTTTCAACACGCTTCCGTGTGCCTAAGTACCTCATCATTGTGCCTTCTTCGGTAGTCTCTACGATCGCTACTTACCTTGTGTTATATTGTTCCTTAATTTATCTCCATCTATGGCCCTTATTTGGAAGCAATATTTTTCCCACCAACTCTTCAAACTTGAATAATGTAGATGTAGTAGTTTGTTCTTTTATGTGTACCCATTTTTCAATAACCATCCCTAAAAAATGGTATGTGCAATCCTATGCACATAAAAATACTGCAAATGGTAATTATCTTCTGGTGTGAAAACATGCTTATTTCACAAAACACCAACTAAATTAACAAATCATAGTGATGAATAAGGAAATACGTTAAGGGTATACATAAATAAAAACCTAATCTAAATGGAAACATTGCCTTATTACAAACACCAAGAATATTTATTTATAGTATGGCTTCAGCCTACTCCTATTGAAGTAACTGGGTAACTATATTCCATCAAGCATTTCTAACTAAGAAGCTCTTGTTTTAATTATGTAAGTGATAACATATGCTCCTAACCAATGTACTTTGATTTTTACTGGATGTTGTAGAAACTTAGAATCATAAAGAAGAACCATCTTCCCTATCTCAAGCTTTTTGTCCCTGATGTGCCTATCATGCCATGCTTTCTCTGGATTTTTCTTGCTTCTGACTCTAGCATGCTATTTCTCATCACTCATCCAACTTAATCAAATTTTCAATTTGTTCTTATAATGCTTTCTCATCAGCTACACCTCCAACATACACAATACGCAAAGAAGGTAACATGAATTCCATAGGAAGAATTACTTCGAGTTAAACACTAATTAAAAGTGTGTGACCTTGTTTAACTACTTGTATGTTGTTCTATACACCCAAAGTACTATAGAAAATTTATCATCCCAATCCTTTCTTCCAACATCACAAATTTTTGTCAATGTCTAGCTCAAAATCTTGTTGAAAGCCTCAGTAGTTCCATTTTCCTGAGGATGATATGGTGTAGCCTTATGGTGTACAATCATGAATTCATGAAATAGAATTTTGATTGTCTCATTCAAAATTTGTGTTCCCCTATCATTGGTCAAATTCAACGGGCATCCATACCTTGTAATAATATTTTCCTAGAGAAACCTGGATTTTATAGCTACTATACAATCCTTTGTAGGTGTTGCTTCTACCCACCTTGTTAGATAATATGTGCAAGTGATAATATAGTGTGATCTAGTCCTACGCACTATTGGTGAAATATGACCCAAAAAATCTATAGCCCATTTTTCTAACTGTTCTACACTAGTAATAGGTCTTAACGGCATTTCATCTCATTGACATGGTTTTCAAGGCACCGACAGTGATCAAAAGCCTTGTAATATGCCTTATAACCTTTATATACGGGGTCTCCCACCATAATAAAATGAGTAAAATCTTGCATACAATGGTGTCACCTGTATAGTTCCCACCGCAATACCATGATGAGCTCCTCCACGATATCTATGCACCGATGTTCAAGTACATTGTGGTGTAATACTTCATCGTGGCCTAACTTGTACATGTCACTACTAATCAACATAAACAGTGTCTTTGTGCAAATGGCAAAGTTAATTCCTCTCTAAGGATTTCATCCATTCTCGTGCCATGCCCAGATACGTAGAAATACAACAATGTCCTCTAATTCTAATGGCACACATTGTAACTTGTATAATCGTGCATCGAGGCATGGTATCTTCAATTGCCTATGCTTCTTCTCCGATTGTATTCTCGGATAGATGGTCTCGCTTGTAATTACTTTTTCCTGGTTTTACCACAACTATGAAATCAAATTCTTGGAATAAGAGTACCCATTTTCATATGTGCCCCTATAAAATGGGCTTATTTACTAAATACTTCAATGAAATGTGACTGGTATAGAATAAAAATGGTGTTACTAACAAGTACTGTTTGAATTTATGTAGCACATAGATCATCGACAAAGCTTCGTGCTTTGTAGTTGTATAATTCTACTCTGCAGGAGTCAACTTTATACTATAAAAGTAGACAGGATGATCTATAATACCTTCTCTAAACTGATCCAACACAATACCAATGGTCATGTCAGAGGCATCCACATGTACATGAAACGGTTAGTCCCACAAAGGAAAGCGCATAATAGGCGTTGTAGTAAGTTTCTCCTTCAATGTCTTGAATGTACATTGTTGTGGTTCTCCCTAGTAGAATGTCCCTTTTCCTTTTAGTAACTCCTCCAAGGGTGTGGAAACCTTAGCATACCCCTTTATAAATTTTCTATAATACCCAATGTGACCCAAGAATTTGCACACCTCACTTTGACTAGTAGGCTCTTCCAGATGATAATGACTACAACCTTAGCTGGATCAACCAACAAACCTTCCTTGTAGATGATGTGCCCTAACAATGTTCCAAATGGTGTAGAAAATACACATTTCTTGATGTTCAAAGAGATGCTTAACTAGCGACATATTTCAAACATTAAGTGTAAATTGTCACAATGATCCTTAACAAGTCCATACACCATCCAGTCATCTAAATAAACCTGCAAGAAGTTGTGAATAAAATCTTTGAACGCTTGAACAACTATGCACAAAAATATAGTAGGCACATTTTTCAGACCAAAAGGCATCATAATATAGGAAAAGCTACCCCATTCAATAGTAAAAGTAGTCTTTTCCTGATCCTCATGTGTAATCCTAACCTGATGATACCCAAAGAATCCATCTATAAACAAATAGATTTTTCACCTTACTGAATGCCTTATAGTAGTTACTCAAAGAATGGGGTAGAAAGGGATCAGTCACACACACAACATTCAGCTCCCTATAGTCCACATAGATCCTAATCTAACCATATTTATTTATATTGATCAACATTGGGCTAACCCATTCTCACTCGTATAGGGGCTTGATGATTCCAGACTTCAACATTTTTTCAATTTCTTCTTTGACCTTTTCATGTAAGTTGGGGTTCATCCTATAGGGTCTCTTTCTAATTGGGCACACACCTTCTTTAATTTTTATCTTCATTTATCCTAATGATTCATGCATGCCTTTGAGTTTATGGTATCCCTAAGGAAATAAGTCCTAATAATCTCATAGTAAATCAATGTTTTTTTCCACTTCAGAGTCAGACCAATAGTCCCCAATTATGGCCTCTTTAGGCTCAGCATATAATCCAATATTCACTTTGTTTGTTTTCATAGGTTCATGATAGGTGTGTGTGGTCTTATCTACACTATCTAAAACCTCATGCCTACTTGTTGAATGGTCTACATCTAAATTTTCTACTTCTTCATCATCCACTAAGTAGACCATATTTCCTTTTTCCTTCTTAAGGAAACCATGCTTAAGTAGTGTGGCATCTATCTCTATTTCTTCAACAAAATGTGCTCTTGAGTCTTCTTCATCAAATAAATCCTGAATGAGTTCTTCCGCCTTGCACTATCTCCCATATTTAAGCACTTTATCACCCTTAATGCCTCTTCTAGAGGAGGTTTAGTAGATAAATATTCAAATGTCTAGATCATTCCTACAATCAAATCCTACCAATTCCTAGTCCCTTTATAGAGTTCTCGCATATACATACCAAACATGTGCATAGCCTTGTAAAGTGGAATAAAATTTGTGCACCCAGAGTGAAGGTGGTAAATCTTCCTACCCCTCTGTCCAAAACCTCTCACACTGTTGAATGTTATGCTAAATAGGTTCATTACCATGATAAGTGCAATTTGAGTAGGTGCATTATTCTGGAAAACAAATAGAAAGAGAAATCCTAATTTCATTCCATCCTACAAAATTATCCTTATAAACCACCCACCAGTGCATTGCTATCCCACGCAGGGTATATGCTAGCATATTCTGTCTCTCCAACTGGTCTATCCACTGTTCCTCCATGGCGCACAAAAATACCGTAGGATCTCCTTATCCAGTGTAATGAGGTACCAATTTGTTACTTATTCTCTTGATACAACAAGGTCTATTGTTCCATGTAAATGTGCTCTTTACTTCGTGCCCTACCAACTCATAAGTATTATGATCCCAATTATCACAAGCAACACTTGTAGTATCACTAATAGACTATGCATCTTCCCACTGAAGGATTCCTTATTTAGATGGCTCAAGCACCTCTGGGTCCTAGATGGTGTGTACATAAATCCTATTCAGATCTTCCTCACTCAAAGGCTCAACATAGGGCACATATTTTCCATCTATTAAAGGGATGATAAATATTTCCTCCTTACTTTCAATACTTGATATAACCCTTATTGAATCAAGATCACTATTATTTTCATAGCACCAAGGGTGTACAAGTAGAGCTAGGAAGTTATCTACCTCTCCAAGTGCTAAACACTCAAAATCCCTAGTGAACTTGGCTCCTTGTATGGTAATGGATGAAAATTTTAAAAATACGATGGGAGTGACCTTAGTTTGGTTAGTCATGAACAATACATTTGAAGATGGCTATTCAAAGTGATTTCTTTGTCATATTCTATGCTATGAGGGAGAACATTTGCATGCGATTTTTCATCCAATCTCAATACTTGTGTGTGGAGTGTTTCCCTTTAGCTAATTCCCTAACAATATAATGATACTCTCCTAATGCAACATCTTACAAACCTCTTTCAAGTCATCCATATCAGATTGGACCATCTCTACTACTTTCTTTTGCTCCATCTTCTATGATTTCTCCTTTAAACATTGTATTTCACCCTAAAGATTTCTAAGTACCTCCATGGTTTCTTGATAAACCTCCTTCTGATGGACAGGATCTAGGTACCATGCATGTAGAACCTCCTCCTTAGTGATGGTAGGATTCTGCTGTAATTATTCTTTGGCATGTGTTACTTCAATGCTTTGGTAGTGATATTTACAGTAATGCCTTGGATTCTTGTTCTAACCAGGGAATCCACTGATTTTCCACAACGCGATGTATCCTAACCATCCCTGCACCTTTTTCCTTGTTTATGTTGCTTACTAATATTCTCATATAAGTTTGGGCATTCCTCATAACTATGATTCTTTCCATAGAAAGAACACGTAATATTTTGAGGACATTCATGCCTTTGGTGGTCAAAAGATCCACATGTATAACATGTTATGTGAGGAAACTCACCTCATCTACCACCATGGCCTAGTCCTCCAAATCCACCATGATATCCTCAACCTCTACCATGAACTCCTTCAAAACACCCTTCATTCCAATCATAGTGCACTTGATTGTGATCCCGATCCTAATGTTCATTCTTGCATTTAGAGTTATCTGATACTCTGTTTGTCACACACCAATATCTATAGCATCATGGATATGACCAATTAGCCGGAAGTCTTTTGTGTTGTGAGTTGTGGACCTACAAATTTTATAATAGCAAGAGACATTCTTCCTTATTACGTGTTGTAATAATGGGTAGTGGCTAGCATCATGGTTTAAATGACATATCTCATAGTCTAGCAGCAATGAGTGTATTAATCTATGAGGAAAACTATCCTTGGTGTGACCTTTCACTTCATAATCTGTGCACCAAATCCCCATGTGTGTGTCTCATGTGCTGAATTTTTCATAGCTTCTCCAACTGCTTCGCCATAGCTGTGATCTGTGCTTCCAAAAATGGGCTCACCCCAGTGTCTATACTTCTAATTTCCTTAGAGTGTAAAGCTACTTCATGTGCTTTACATGGATCGAATGTATGTCTTCTATGATAACGTCCTTCTAAAAGGTGTAATCAGACTTCTAACCAACCATTATGCATGTTTGGCTTGCGTGAATATCATAATAAAGCTACCTAAAAGCATTTTTTAAATGGGCATCATACTCTCTAACACTCTCAGTAGTGCCTTGCTTAATATCCTTGAGCACACTTATACTCTTCTTCTCGAACTCAAGGATGTGAAACTCTTTAAGGAAAGCATATTTTAAAGCTACATAGTCTACGTAAGTCTAATCGAGCCAAAATTGATGTACCAACTATGTGCATGCCCTTATAACATAGTGGGGAATAGACTTTCCATACACTCATAAGCCTTGATTCCTTTTGCATGCCATATGATTTCACACATGTGCATGTGTTCAACAACATATTCTATGCCCATATACTCTGGAAGATGAAGAGACATCTCCATGTAAATATTTTGGGGTTGGTGTAGACCTTTCCCACCTGATCCAAAACTTTTGTGTTTCCTCTGCCTCCAAAACCACTAGATCCACTGGAACTAGAACCACCTATACCTCTTGATCCTCCACCTATAGCTAGAGATGGAAAATAATATGTACTTCCTTGTCTCCCAACAAAAGAGTCTTGGACTACACCCCTATAGTATGTGAAGTGTTACCACTCCCAAAAATGAGTCCAAAATTTTATGTGTTTGAATTTTGTGTGGATGATTCACCTAAAAATGTACCTCCAAATAACAATGAATATGTTTTCCCTACCATTGATGTACTTGCTATATAACTTACTCCTGCTCTCCCACTACCTAAATTATTTTACTTGATTGTTTGTCATACTCGATACCGTAAAACCAAGCATAAGGGCAAGGTTTCTAGGTAGATTCAGATGCGTGCCTACGGCCCAGTCATCTCTGCTGGCATGATTCTACATGAGGATGAGGGGGTTCCTTGTCATGCTTTCCCAAATGTGGGAGTTCCTGATTCTTTGGCTCCATGCCTTCTATGTGAGCTTCAAATCCTTTACGAGCCATCTCTCTCCTCAACACCATTCATGCTGCAACATCCCACTACTTCTTTATTTCCCTCTCACATGCCTCATCATACTTAAGCCACCTTTCTTCTCTTTTCCTTTCTGTCACTAGGTCTTCCATCTTTCACCAAACCTACTCCTTCCCCTACACGTGGTGGGGTTTAGTTAGCCATTGGTTTGCTTTCCAAGTTCAGGTCACCATCAATATTTTAATTGTCAGTGGAATGCCTTGCAGGTAAGTTCCCATGGGATATCGTAAAAAATGGAATTCTGCTACCTCTAGGTAAGAATAAGTGGAAATTGAGTACTCTAGAATATAGTTGTTCAGAACACCATAAAACTAAGTATCCACAATGTGTGTCCAAATCAGATTAGCATCATAGAGGGCCTGAAATTATTCCTGTGTCCAAACAAGTGCATGATACCTCCAATCCCTTTTATACACATAAGAAACCAACCACTCGTATAGTTCTATAGGAAAAATAGTGAAGAATCTCTCATACAAACTATCATACAGTGTTCTATTCCACCCATGTGCGTGTGTTAAAATCAAATCCAATGTTGAACCTCTATGTGTATTCTTCTTCTAGATCATGTATCCACTCCTCAACACTTTCTAGGGTCAACTACTATGGCTTCATCACGAACCATCCTTAAAAAAAACTAAAAAATATGTCTCAGAAATAGAACTAATGGTGCAGCCTAGAATTTACCAGTAATAACCCAGGCATGTTGTCACATCAATCATCCTAGACTAAATAATCACCTGAAGCATGCAAAGGTACCAGGCCCCTCTTTAGGGTTGCTTGTGTAGGATGTTAGCATGTTGAAGACTTAATGCATTCAGATCCATAATTAATATAACATTCTATAGAGCATGTTCCATATCTATATCTAAAGAGTAAAGGATTTAAATAATAACCATAATGAAGTCAATCATGTAAGAACTAGTTATACTCATGATTAATACCTTGATTCATCCAATACACTCCATTATATTAAACACAATAAATACACATAAGATTATTACAATAAATAATACCATAAATTTATGCGCACATTAGATCCGAGAACATAACCTCACAAGAATTCATATTCGGTATCACATAGTTCTCTTATTTTATCTAGATCACTACATATTTATAAGGGTGGGGACTTTCCCTTCACCAGTTGCATAATTCCCAAAATAGGTCACATGCTGAAAATAGCCATGCGCCTTTACAATAATAGCCACACATGTAAGTGCGCTAACAATATATCTCTTTTGGTTAATTGGCAGTAGCAATTCTATTATTAGCTTTGCACCCATGTAAAGTGCTTAGTATCCACTCTTCCAATAATATCCCATGTTTGTCACGCAATTCTTTATTCAGGTTTGTGTGCTCTACAAGATATCTCCAAAAAAATCCCATACATGTGAAAATGGATAAGTCTCAAATCTGCCCTTGTCTTTTACACACATGTCCTTCCCTATCCTTCCACACCTTTGACTGTGCTTTACCCCTATGCGTGAATCTTCCATGTGCCCTCTCCTTCATATCATACTCTTGGTCACTCAACATATTTGATCAAATTCAACAATATTGAATCAATTACATGTTACAATTCAACATAATAGCTATAAAATTAGTGGCAAGTTTCATACTTTGAGCAAGGGAACTAATTACTCTATTTTCTCAGTATCAAATAAGGAAGTGGAACCTAGGGAATAAGTAGGAAAATGATATTCTTGGAAAAATGTGTCACACATGGCTAGTTTATATTGGGTTTTTGACCATCTTTAGTGAAATTTATCCATGGGGAAGCGTTAATGGTTAGAAGGAAAATCCTACAACTCTCCCAACACTCTTCTCTGGAAACATGACACCTAAATAATTAGTGTGGTGATATGATTCCTAAATCCTCATTATGTTCAAATTAGTTCAGGAATTGATCACTCTCAACTCTTCCAACCATCTCCAAGAAACAAACACATAAGAACAATTCTATCTCTTCTCTCATGACATTCAGGTGTATTATATCATTGATTTACTTATTTTTCAAAACACATTTCTATTTTCACATTTACTAAGTTAAAAATCAATTTCATTTATCATAAGCATTGACTACACTTATCTTATTTTGCAAGTCCATACTTACTTTGAAAAAGGAAAAACACAAATGGAACAAGGAGAAATATCAAGCACAAGACATTCGGGAAATGTAACATCGAAGGAATAAACACATACATAATTTATACTATGCACACAAGGTCACCTCTAGGGTTCTCATCCCCTCTTATATTTCATGATAATCATAACCTCCATTCAACACATCATCACTTTTCATCTAGCACATTATTAGCTATAACCTCCTTCGGCTCTCCACAAGGTATGATCTTCTTATCTACTTTATGGTACCAAATATTCATTCACCAACATAAAGTGGGGAAAGTGTAAACACAAAATCATGAACTTTATATTTACATCATACATCTAAGTATTCCATTATATGCATGATTCCTAAGAAAGAAAACTAGACATTAATAACACTTGTTTTGATTTTTCTTTATTTATTTTATTTTATGGTTCTTTGCTTTTGGACATTGGACAACACATGACCCAACTCAATATATTCTATTTTATCATTTGATCACCCCTAACACTACCTTTGATTAGTGATAGAAGTGCCTAGGTGCTACTGTCCCCTTTGGTTGTTTTTTCCCTTTTCCCTTATTTAATCAAGTTTGAAATGCCACATTGACTATTATATTTTTTAAATTAATGTTACTACAAAATTACAACACCCTTGATTTCTTGTGATTTTTGTGTGAGGAAATTAGTGTAACTTGCATAACATGGGATTATCCTATAGTGTGGGACCTTGTAAGTAGGATAATCCTTTGGAGAAATATGACTTCTTCTCCTAACCTAGTGCCAACTTCTCCAAAGTGTAGAGAATGGAAACTAATATAATCCTACCCTATTGTTTTCCAAGGAGACATGGATAAAATGATGCATAAAAAGTAAATCTAATCTAAGAGAAGGTGATGCACTGAGAAAGTGAGTGAGACTATCTCGAGTGAATGAAAAGTAGGGAGTAAAAAAGTGAAATAAGGTGAGGTAAAGTGCAACAAGGTAAAAAACTATTCGGTTCCCTAAATTCATAAAGCATAATGTATTATAGATCCTACAAAGAGATATATATGCACAATATACCTACAAATATAATGGAAGGAAAAAGATGCAATGACACAAGTTAGGGTGGAAATAGAAGAAAAACGTGAATTTTATTGCTTAGAAACATGCACAATCCATTACAATATAGGAGTAAGGAAAAATCATTTACAATAAGCCCAAATTGAAGGCCTTTAGCTCACAATAGATTTGGAAAAAGTTTGATAGATTTCCTTTGCAAAACAGAATGAATCCCCTTAAAATAAGGCATATTTTACAATATATAGGCAATTTGGGTTACCAACTAATAAGATGCATTAAAGAGGTATGGAAAGCCATATGATTTAGTACTTTACTTGCACAAGCAGTCATGAGTGCCATGCCTCATTAATTCTAGTTATTGAGCCATCATTATCCCATCTATATATTCCTAACCCATGACTCATCCAACCGTGTTAGTTGTCTCACCCTACTCTTTGGGTTGGGCGGGACATCCATCCTTATTAGGATTTACAACCTCTTTTGAGAAAATTTCCTGGCCCGCGAACTCTTCTAAATATTCTGGTTGGATAGCCATCTAAACATGATTCATATAATTTGTGAGTAGGTTTTCTAACCTAAATTCCATCCAACTTGAAGGGGTTGGACAACATATAACTTCATGACCATACATGCTTTTGGTAACCAAATAACCTGGGAGTTGCCATCTTCACACCATGGACCATCCAACCTAGGAGGTTAGATGACTATCTATCTCTACCCGTATGATGTGTTACCCAGCCAAACGAGATGTTTAACCCCGTGTCATCCAACTCGAAGGGGTTGGATACCATCCAACTCCTTCCTATGTTTTTGACTTTTTAACCATGAGATCATCACCACAATGCCAAAATAGTTAGTTGACCAACCCGACAAACTAATCTATCCGTCCATATCAACCGATCAACCCCATCGACACACCCATCCAACCCACCGCCAACCAACTTATTCCATACAATGCTCTAGCTATTCAACCCGGACATCTAACTATATGTTTTCCATCCCAACCGAAAAAATCGGTTGGATGGCCATCCAACCCGGGACCCATACATCCTCGTGAATTTTTCAATTTCCACAATGCTTGACTAACAACTTGAACATTCTCCATGGTTTTACATCTCATTGTGAGTAAAGAAAAATTCAATGAGCCAAAGCATGAGTTGTCTTTCTCTTATGATTGGGGATAAATTTGATAACCATCCATACGTCACAAGCCTGAAATTCAAATCTTGAATAAGTTATCCAAATTTATAGGGGTGTAAATTTGAGATAATAGTTTAGTGACCTTCAAGGGACATCTTCCTGCTATATGGAGAGACCAACTCCTCTAAGAATCCTTTAAGCATGGATTCAAAGATACAACCTGAAATTTCACATTGAAAACCCTCCCCCAATTCTTCTCAAATATTGCATGGACCGGTACTCGATCTAGACCTGCCATAAAACCTTTCCTAAAAAATGCAAACTACAAGAGCAACGAAGGCACAAATATGTACAAAGATACAAAATCATACATGCTCCAAATGGAAACATGCAGAGCGTGCACAAGCACTTATTACAAAGTAAAACCTAAAACTACAATAGAGCAATGTGCTATGAGAACTTAGAGGAATTAAAACTCTAAACTAATATGTGCAAGGGTGAGGATTTCCTTTCAGTAGTAGTTCTTGAGATAGATTTCGTTAACTGGAATAGGAAGTTATTCTCCATCCAACTTGGATAGCTGGAAAGCATTGTTGTTTTTACATTTTGTGACCATGTAGGGGCCACTCCATATGGCATCAAATTTGGAATTCCTTCCTGGCTTAGCCCAATCTACATCCCATTTCAGGACCAAGTCCCCTTGCTGAAAGGTCCTTGCTTTGGATTTCTTGTTGAATTTCCTCTTGATCAAGGCTTGGTCCTTCTCCATGGCCTGCATTACATGCTCCCTTATTTCTTCCAACTCCATGAGTTATGCATACCTGGATTCCATGGGCTCAAACTCGATAGCTCTAGTTACTTCATGAGCTCCAATGCTGACAACTCAAGTGATATGGGAAGCTTGGCTTCTTTCTCGTAGACCAACTTGTAAGGAAAGTTTCTCATTGACACTTTTGGTGTGACTTTATCAGCCCACAAGGATGATTTTAACTTGGTATGCCAAGTCCTTTGATTTTCATCTAGAGTCCTCCTGATAATTCTCAGTAAATTCTTATTTGTGGACTCTGCTTTCTCATTACCATGTGGGTAATAATTTGATGGAGTGCTGAGGTATAATCCACTCCTAATAACCCATTTTGTGATCTTGGTGCCAATGAGTACCAAAGCATTGTTTGATATAATGGTGCCCGGTATCCTAAATCTTGTCACTATTCCTTCATAAAATTCTAGTATGCTAGACTCATTTTCTTCCTTAAGTTCCACTGCCTCGGTCCACTTGGTGAAATAATTTTTCATAGTTAGGATCCACTTGTGGCCTTGGCTAGAATTTGGATTAATGACCCCGATGAAGTCCAATCCCCATTGTATGAAAGGTTGGTCTACTAAAATGGGATGAAGTGGTAGTGCTGCTATCTTTTCCTTACCTGTGAAGAAGGCACATTTTTACACTTCCGACCCAAGCATAACAGTCAATAAAGAGTGTAGGCCAATAATAACCAACTCTCATGATCTTGAGAGTCATCACTCATGGAGAAAAATGACCTCCAAATTCTTCATTATGAAATTCCTGCAACACCCTTTCAACTTGGTTTATCCCAATGCACCTCAATAAGACTCCATTCACATCCTTCTTGAACAAAACACCATCAATCAAAACATGCGGAATGGATTGAAGTCTAAAATACCTTCTCTTTTCTTTGCTCATCCTGGAGGGCATAGACCTATTTGTAGGAAATATATCATATCCTGAGTCCAACAAGGAGTATGCATGCTATCATTTACATGTTCCTAATTATCCTCTAATACCAAAACAACCTCTCTTGATCACTTGCCTCAACATGTTGACTAAAATCCAACTACTCACAAAGCCCTTTTCCATGAACTAATTTTGTGAATTTAATCTCTATTTCATACTCCATGACATGGGTGATCCAACCTGCCCACTTCTCATTTAAATCTTTGTTCAAGAGGAATTTTTTAACTCCCGCATGGGACACTAGAAGCTGAATCCTATTATTTGAGACCAAATGCTTGAAATTTTTCAAACTCCTAATAATCGAGGACATGTTTTTCAATGAAGGAGTATCTTACCTCATAATCCTCCAAGATTTGGCTAAAGAATGCAATAGGTTGCTCCAGTCCTTCTTTATTTTTTTGCACCAGAATTATGGAGATGGTGTCCAAACCACCAAAAGCATAGAGCATGAAGTATTTGGAAAAGTTTGGATTGATGAGAGTTAGAGCTTGAGATATAACATCCTTGATAGCTTCAAATCTTGCTTTCCCCTCCATTGTCCACTTAAATTCCATGCTCTTCTTCAACATCATTATTATCGGCTTGATGAGAGTGGTGAAATATGGCATGAACCTTTGTACAAAGTTAATCCTCCCCAAGAAAATTTGGAGAGATTTCTTGTGACTTGGTAGCGGCAATGCTCTAATGGCTTCAACCCTTTCCAAATCAATAGTCAACCCCTCTTTAGACATGATATGGCCTAACAACTTGCCTTCATGAGCCAAGAATATACATTTCTTTGGGTTCAAAGACACTCCAAACCTCCTGCACCTTTGGAATACCTTCTTGAGGTGAAAGAGGTGGCTTTCTACATTCTTGGAAAACACAATGATGTCATCAAGATAGAAAAACACTATTTTGTTCAAAATCCCTTTGAATGCCATATCCATAGCCCTCTGAAATGTTGCTTTGGTATTTGAAAACTTGAATGATATTTTTTTATAGGAATAAGTGCCCCATTTTGTGGTGAAAGCCATTTTAAATTGATCTTCCTCCTTCACCATGATTTGATTATAGCCTGAATATCCATCCAAGAGGGAAAATATTTCTGAACCAACCACTACCTATAATATCTACTCCATAGAAGGAAGTGGGTAGTGGTCTTTGAGGGATGCCCTATTTAAATCTAGAAAATCCACACATAACCTGATTTCCCCATTTTGTTTCTTGACCAACACCAGATTTGCTACCCAACTTGAGTGCTTGATCGGGAAAATGATGCTCACCTCAATGATCTTGTTTAGATCCTTCTTCATGAGAGGCTCTATATGAGGATTGACTAGTCTTTTCTTCTTCTTGATGGGTTTAGCTCCTAGATCCAGTTCAATCATGTGCTGTACTAACTTAGGATTAAATCCCTTCAAATCCTCATAGCTCCAAGTGAAGACATCCGAGAACTCTTGGCAAAGCTATATGAATTCAGATTTTCTTGATTCGTGCTCACCTTTCCAATTTGGATCATTTTACCCTCTCTAATTGAAATGGGCTCTAAATCTTCCCTTTTGACCTGAATGTTGGCCTTCTCTTTTCGAAATTGATCATTTGGGTTGAATATTGACTCTAGAGTCACTAAACCCTTTGGAAATTTGTTTGTCTGTAGCTACACCACTTGATCCCCATACTGCTACTCCAATTTCTCCTAATTTTTAGCTGAGAACTCAACCTCCTCCTATAAAAATTAATGATTTGTTGATCATTCTCAAACACCTATTAGATTTTGTTATTTTTGGTATAACTAGGCTCACAATTACATGAATATGTGGCTGCATTCTATCACTCTTGATACTGTCAACCACATCAAATGTTGCTCTACTTTCTGTAAGCCTATCTCAGTAACCTCATTTTTCTTCCTAGGTATCGCCTGGATGTTAAATGCTTTAAGGTCTTCAATTTTACCCCATACCTAATGCTTGTAGGCTTTGAGAAGATCATTTTTGTTGTATGGGATCCACTGACCTAGTTGACAATCAACTCACTATCCCCAAACACTTGCAAGTTTTTGATACCCCTCTTTCTTGCCCAATGCAATCCATGTATCAAAGATTCATACTCAGTTGTATTGTTTGAACAAGCAAACTGAAAATGGAAAGTTGAGTAATAATTCATACCTTATGGTGACAAAAGCATTACACCTCCTCCAACACCCTGCTTGCTCCTTGAACTATCAAAGAAAAACTAGCCACACTTCATTAACATCCTCATTTTATGGCTTGGTGAGGCTGGGGGTGGGTAGGTTCTCCTCATGTAGACAATAAATGCCTAACTCAAATTCTTCCATCTCCTTGTATGGGTCATATCCATGCCTTTTGTGAGCCCACTCATCAAGTGTCAGATTAGGAATAGTCCCAACCTTGGTGTCTGGTTCATAGGCATCTAAACAATCCTCCCATTCAAACACTGCACAATTAGCATTTATTGGGATTGGTACATGGGGCTCAATGTGAAAATGTGTATGTAGCTCTAACATGATAGTAACCTTAGTTCCATACCTTATCCTAAATAACATTTAGGACCAATCATTTGATAGATACCCGCCAATCTTGGACATGAAATCCCTTGAAAGGCACAAGGAAAATAGTGGTGGAAAATCAATCACCGATACATCCTATAGAACTGTGACATTTAGGAAAGCATGGAGCGTAAGGCTCAATTCCTTGATCACTACAATTATCGCTACTTATATTCCATCCAGTTGCACTACTACCTTAAATATTGGTTCATATTTTAAGCCCAATTTATCTGTGATTTTCTTTAGCATTACTGAGCTACTAGCCCCTGAGTCGATCATGTAATTATGTACTAATTTATCTCCAATGATCAATGAGAGAAAAAATGGTGGAGGCTTCACATTCTTACCTCGGGAACTTCTCCTTGTTATGCAGTGTTAGTAAGAACCCTCTCCGATTTTTAGATGGATCATTAGAAGGGGACCAATTTTCTATAGCTTCTTGTAATAAGTCTCGATTCCTTGGAATTTTTATTAATTCCCACATGGAAATGATAACATTGGTCCTCTTGATCTGATAGATGACATTGAATGGAGGTGGGTTATCCTTTTTTTCCCTTGATGAGCATGACCTTTTCCAGGACTTTGAATTGGCCCATAAACTTCCACAACTCGGTACCTGGACATATTCTACAAATTCAAGGTAGCTACAACAGTCACCTTAGGTTGGTTTTGTGCACTAGGGAGCTATGCTTGGTCTACCAACTCCTTGTGGTGTGGGAGTGGGATGAGAAACAACTGGACTAGATGATTTCCCCTCCTCTATGTTCCTCTTCTTTGATCATGTGTTAGTAGATACACCCTAGAAAGGAGATTGATTGATTCCACAGAAATATTCTACTTGCCAATTGACCAATGTGGTTTTAGTTTGAGGTAGCTCCTGTTGAATTTATTACTACTAATTTTCCTCTTAGATCACCTCTTAACGCATGCCAATGGTCTCGCACTTACTAGATCATGATTTGACAGATCTTAGAAGTATGTTGTTTGATCATAATAGTAGCCATATGGAGGACACCATTCATATTCCTACGCTATATTATTTTGGACTAGGACCATAGTTCTAGAGGTTGATGTTCGATTGGGATTATAAGGTTAGGAAGGTTTAATAGTAGAAGGTTTCCCCGATTTTTATTAGTAGCTTGATTGGGAGCCCTATTTCATTGATATGGGGGCCTAGCTTGATATTGAGGTTGAAAGGGTCTGAAATTATGAGTCATTTGCTTCTTGAGTGCCACTAATTCATTCCCAAAATTTTACTTCCCCTTAATTATCTCCTGTAACACTTTCTTAAGTTCTTGGATTTCAAATGGGTCGCTAGAAGAAGTAGAGGCCTCTTTATTGCTTTGATTTCTAGGGGTTGGGATAGGGGATATTTTAGGTGCTTGACTAGTAGAGGGGTTTCCCAATTCTAGATATAGGGGAATAGGTGGCCTAGGTGCTAGTTTACTAACTTGAATGAGATAATTCTCAACTCTAATAGTCATGGCATAAGCATCTGGTAAGGTTATCCCTCCCATAGATTGTATCATAACAAATATATCAGAATTTAAAGCTTTAAGGAAATAGAGGAAGAACCTTCAACAATTGGCCTTACAAGAATCAAGATCCGATCCCATGTTCACTGAAATTAAAAATTAAATTCTACCATTTGTTCATTGGGATCCCTCTTGATTGTAGTCAGCTGCTCTAATAGGGACAAATTATCTCCTCTTTCTCCAAACTGGTTGTAGAGGGTTGTGCATATTTGATCCCAATTTGTAATGGACCCCACTGCTAAGCTCCTGAACCACTATAAGGCCTTTCCTTTAAAAGAGGAAGCCAACAATTTAATCTAACATCCACTTCATTGATCTCATGAATGATATGAATATTTGTGATATCTGAATATTGTCAAGGGAATTTGTATCATTCTCCCCATGAAGTATGGAATATTATTTAATGTTACAACCAGAATAGGGTTCTAGGAATTGAGGGTGAGTGGACTACTACCTATGAAGTGGACATAGGGATTTGGTGGTCCTTGTGGTGGTGGTGGCTGATGCGCCATCCTAATTGGCCTGAGAACCCTAGTTGATTGAAGGAAGGGTCAACCAGGTGGAGGTGTGGATAATGTTCTATTTGGTGGAGATGGAGACCTTTGTACTCTTCTTCCTCTACTTTCTCTTCCTAGGGATAACTACCAATACTCAAAGATACCTTCTTCTCTTGATCTGGACCAATTTTTATCCTTCTCATGAACTTGGGCCACCAATAATGCTAAAACTAGTTGAACTTTGACCACGGGAGTCACCAAATATGTTTCTATAAAGCCTCCAAAGGTGTAACTTCACCAAGATACACATCGAATCTTGAAAAATTAGGAAAAATTAACCTCTGGTCCTACTGTGCATGCCAAAACTATTACTACAAAATTACAGCACCCCTGATTGCTTATGATTTGTGTGTGAGGAAATCAGTGTAATCTACATAACATGGGATTATCCTGCAGTGTGGGACCTTACAAGTAGGATAATCCTCCTGGAGAAAGCCAGATTCTTCTCCTAACCTAGTGTCAATTTCTCCAAAGTGTAGAGAATGGAAACTAATCTAATCCTACCCTAATGCTTTCTAAGGAGACATGGATAAAAGGATGCATAAAAATTAAATCTACTCTAAGCAAAGGTGATGCACCAAGAAAGGGAGTGAGACATTCTGAGTGAGTGAAAAATAGGGAGTAAACAAAGTGAAATATGATGAGTAAAAGTGCCACAAGCTAAAACAATATTTAGTTCCCTAAATTCATAAAACATGACAAATTATAGATCTTGTGAAGAGATAGATATATTGTTAGGAATTGTAAAATTCCAATTTTAAAACTTTAGAAACAAGGGAAAAAAAAATTTTTTTACACAATGTTCTATGTTCTAAATAAAACATCATTTAGAACACACATTCCATGCTAATCAATCTCATAACAAATAACCATATGTAGTTGTAATGACTCGGTACTTTACCTATCTCTCATTCCATGACTCGGTTACCAACCTATCTCTCATGTTTTTCTTAAATTATAGAATACTTTATGTATACTATTGTTGTTGTGAAAATGTGGAACAGGGAAATTGACAATTTCGAGTAAGACAACTCTGTACCCAGGATGTTGAAATTTTCTTTTTATCATTCCCAGAACCCCAAGCCAAATAAGTTAGTCTGTTAACCCTCTATTTGATGTCAAATTTGTCCCTAGGTGATTTAGGAAATTCTATTCATTCCCCCTAGGTGATTTTAGGGAGTTTTAAAAAGATGTTATCTTCGCGGATTGGGAAGGGCTATCGCCGGCCTTCCTAGATCGGATTCAACCCCGGAGCGAACGTAAGGGAAAAATTGAACATGGAGGTGAATGGAATACCTTATGAAATCAAATAAATTATTTTGGAAGGTTTAGAGAATTTTTTCAAGACTTGGAGTAGTTTGAGTGAAAAACAAGGTTCACAAGCCTAGATAGTACACAGGCCTAAAACAGCGATGGGCTTCAGAAGAAGATTCCGAGAGCACTGAATGGAGTTGCAAGTAAAAAAAATATTTGGAAAGAGTATAAGAAGACATACGTGATGGTGAAATAATAGTTTTCACAACACCTTGGCGCATATGATTGGAAGGCAATTTTTCTCAGGCACAAGTGGAGTCCCAGATCAAAACTCCAATTTTTAAGGGATCATATGGTCAAATTAAGACAAAATATTGACATCATTGGAGTAAAAATTAAATTTCTAGTCAAGGTAATATAAAATTTCACCATGAAATTCCACCAGAGCTCAATTTATCTTTGTTTTAAGTTACCCACTCAAACACGATTCAAGACTTAGTCATTTTTTTGAGAGGACATGTGTCAACACCAGGAGCCTGGTGGGATTTCATGTCCCCAAAGTCCCTAAGGTCAGGTAAATCAACCCTTGGAAAATTTTCCCAGCCCTCATGTGACCCTCTGCAACCCTCATATGACCTCCAGACATGGCAGTTCAGCCCTTAGGTGCTTATTTGGAGCATGCATTCCCTTCCGTCGAATTGGTCGCAAAGTATCGAGATCCAGGAACACCATGGAATTTGATGTCCCTTATGCACCTAAGGTTGGGGACATCAGACATGAGAAATTTTTCCCATCCCCTAGGAGGAGTCTTTTGGACACCCATGTGACCTCCTTTCAGCTCCCAGTGCTTCAAATCAGCTTTTTCCTCCTTCATTCCTGCGTTGGATCTAGTGCCATGTGTCACCATCTTGCTCATTGTGGAAATTGATGTCCCTCACATCCCTAAGGTCAGGGACATAAAGTATGGAAAAATGCACCCAATCCCTACCTATGCATATCTTTTTGAAATTTTTCCAAGTGCCATTTTTTCCGCTTCTAACTTCTAACAGTTATATGTGCACTTCATTCCTCCATACTTCCTCTGCAACATTCTTCCATCACTCCACCATTTAAAATGTTTAGACCAGATCAAAAAATGAACTAAAATAACTTTCCCATGGTGATGCACAGTTCTCAGAAGGAATCCTCATCAAGCTAAGGAGAAACAAAGAACAACAAAGAAGAGAACAACAAAATCCCCATAACTAAAAAATGGAAATCTAATCAAAGCTTGCAAACCAGTGCACAAATCAATAAACCATTAATTTCTATTCATTCCTCTATCAAAGAACATAAAAAAGGCAACTTCAAACTCCCCCTACATGTGACAGAGCATCCACAATGAAGAAATCTCCTTTTCGGCTCAACGAAGAAAGAAGTGGGATTTCCCGTCAAACCGGCTTCCAGATTGAAGTAAGATCACACGTGAAACACCGGAAGAAAAAACCCACATCACAAATATGATTCTCTTCAAAAATGGAGGAGAAAAAGACCTGTAATTTTGAGGTCCATTAATGGCTATCGTACCCAAAAGCACTCAGTCTAAAAATTAAAAGTTTAAAATATCCTAGTTTTTAAGCGGGCAGGCCCGAAATTTCAAACAGGTGATATTGGGTGAAAAACCATATCAATTTTTTTTTCCATGTCAATCCAACCCCGGAGGCCAAATTTCTAAAAATAGTAGGTCTACTACAGAGGAACTGCTATTTCAGGAAAGTCATCAACAGATGAGCCTGCGAAGGAGATGAAGACATTGGAGGTGCACTACAACTGAGAATTCACTAGAATGGACATTTTGGCACTTACTAAAAATAGTAAGTGGGCCCTCAAGAATTTTTTAAAAATAGAAAGTTGATCCAGAAGGAACGAGGAACACAAAGAGAAAGAGGAAAACTGAGCCACAACATCTAGTTGAAGATCGGGACTTGATTTCTCATACTTACTAAAAATAGCAAGTTGATTTTTATAAGGGAGATATGAAGCCAAAGTGGATGGGTCAGAAGCCTTCTCAGGATCATGAAGTGGAGAATAGTCAAAGAATGGAGCCAAGTCCATTGCAGCAACTCATCCTTCAGCATAGTTCTTCTTCTTCTTCTTCCTCTTCTTTCTCTCACTCTTCGCTTCTCATACGACACTCTCTCTTTTCAAATGTTATATTTTTGCATTGAGGGTTGCACTTTTTAATATGACTTAAATGAATTTAGAAATATAATGTAAATTAAGTCACCTTGCTATTATAAAAGGGACTTAAATATTTAAAGTGGAATATGAACAATCTTAAGTCATATTAAGGCATATGGAGGGTCATGAGGAAGACAATAAGTCACCTCTCATTCTATAAATTGTAATGCCATTCCCATTGCAAAGGGTTGGTAATTGATCTTGTAGACTCAAGAGTGCATTGTACCTAGAGAAAACAAAGGAGATAGCCATTTTCTTCTACTCTCTTCCCCTCTCAAATTTCTTCCATTCCCACATTATGTACAACTTTGATTTGAGCAATCAATACAAGAAGAAGGAGTTTCTAGCTTTCTTTGACTAAGGGGTTTCTTGATACTTGGTGATCGGTGAATTCTATTTGGTCTTGTTGTTATTTGTAGAGTTGTTTCTTCTAATAAATGCATGTGTTGAAGTTTCTAACTAGTGTGTGTGTAGGAATATGATTTTCTACCTGCAACATTAGTTCTCCTACCTCTTTTCTCACTCCCCTTTCCTGCTCTACAGACGAAGACTTCCCTAGCAAGAGATTGCTAGCTTTTCCACAGGTGAGGTCGGTGGAGTGCCTGTTAGATCCCGAGTCAAAATCCCACCACAAAAATCCACACTTTCTCCACATGCACATACGACAGCTACACCAGTTAAGTAGAGGGACTTAGATTCCTAGAGTGTTGGTAAGAAATCCACAAGTTTGTCCACCTGAAAAATTTTCTCACCAAAATTTTTGGTGCCCATCGTGGGGCAGATTTAGCAACATCTACACCCAAAATATGACTACAAGGTCCCAAAGATTCAAAAAGAAATCAAATATTGAAAAATAATAAAAGAGAGTTTGTGAAATTCCATTTCTGAAAGATACACTACTGATTTCTACATGTGACTTTTCACATTCCACAGTGTCCTTCCATATTCTGACTACAAAATTTTCCAAAATCTAATGAAAGAAGACACACCAGTTGAGCAGTCGAGAGGTGTTGCTGATTCCAATTTTGAAGCTTTGAAAAATCAGCAAGAATGAATTAGAGATAATCCATACTTCTTCTCTCAAGCCTCCTCTCCATCTGGCACTTTGAGTAGTTCTCCTAGCAATCCTATCAAAAATCCTTCAAATTCTCCAATTTTTCAACCATCATTGAACATCGAGTTCATGGAAGAAGAAGAATTTGAAGAAGAAAGAGCTGAAATAGAAGCAGAAGAAACGATGGCGAGACGAAGAAGAAAGACCTCAACCCATTGTTCCATGGGGAAGGAATACAGCCCACTTATGCTTGAACCCCCTCTTCACAATCTACCAACGGGTTCCCACAAGAACTTTCCAAAGTTCAAAGGCAACAACACACAACATCCTGAAGAACACATTGTTGCTTTCATGACATCATGTGGAATTCTTGTTGTCCAGCATGAAGATGTTGCTATAAGATTTTCCATGGAGTCCCTCTAAGAAAAAGTAGCGTAATGGTTGTACCTCCTACCATCCCAATCCATCACTGGTTGGGATGACATTAAATCTACCTTCGAGGAAATATGTAAATCAAAAGAATATTGTCAAGACCTCTTGGTATAGTTGGCTCAAATGAGGAAAGGAGAAAGTGAAATGATGAGAGACTTCATGGCTCATTTCGAACGGTTGATTCGTAGGATACCTGAAGAAGATTCACCCTCTCAGAACAATATCAAAAGATTATTCATAAATGCTCAATCACCAGAGGTAGGATTTCTCCTATAAAGAGTTCAACCAAGGAACATTGTAGAAGTGCAAAGGAGGGCCATTGAATTGGATGATAATCTCATCCTCTCTAGAAAGATCAAGAATCCATCAAAGGGAAAGGCCCAACATCCTGAAGATGAGAGAACTAATCCATCGCTACAAAATTTGATGAATGAGATGGCCTCTTTGAAGAGGAAATTATTTGAATGAGTTTCTTCTCAGAGAAGCAACATAAATCAGATTGTAGGAGCACCCCAAAGACTTGCCTTGGAGGCCCCACCCATGAATGTAAATTACAGATTTCAAGAAAGTGAAGAAGAGCTTGAACAAGAAGGTGGCGATTTCCAAGAAAGTGATGAGTTTGAGAATGATACACAAATCAGATTTTGTGAGTATTCTAGAGGTTATGAAGAAGATGAAGAAGATGCACCTAGTTTCTCATGTGTGGTATTCACTCATTCTCAGTATGAGAAAAGAGCATCTCCCTCCACTACTGCAAAAGAAAAGAAGGTTGATGATCCTCATGTGGTGACTCCATAAAACAAAATAATTAGTTGAGGATCCACACTTCCATCTTCCATGAAGTCTACATTTTTGGAGCCTGATCTCATAGCAAGTAAGAAAGCTCTCGCAATCCCAAGTAAGTCTTCTGATGTCTCTTCCAAGTATGAATCTAAATCAGCTCCTAGTGTACCTTTCAAAATACCCTCCATTTCCCAAAAATCTACTCCTGCTTCCAAACCTATCCTAAATCCAAAAGTAGTCCCTTCACCCCCCTTGTCCACATCTACTCCCTTTGACTTCATAGAATATGCAAACAAAGCCAAAGTGCAGATTACTAAAACTAAATATTTACGGACTCATCCTGAACAATTTGAGAGGTTTTTCTAGTATATCAAGAGTGGTAGTCTAACACCCAATGCTGCAACTTCTAGTTCCAAAGGCACACTGCCAATCTCACCTACACCTCCCTCACAAAACATGATTTCTCTGAGTGCATCAAAGATTGATAAAGTTGAACCTTTCTACGTCTCCCTGCTTGTTGGAGAATATGTACTGAGTAATTGCATAATAGATTCTAGTGCCTCAGATAACGTGATGCCTTTGAAGGTTGCTAAAGCTCTCAAACTCACCATGGCTCCACCTAGTGGCTCTTGTTACTCTTTGGAGTCGAAAAAGGTCCCACTTGTAGGGAAGGTCGAAGATGCACAAGTGTCTCTTGCCAAATTTCCAGGAAAGAAAATTTCAGTGATGATTTTGGTAGCCAATGTCCCAGCCTCATTCGGAATGTTGTTGAGTAGAAGTTTCTATTGAGACTTGGGAGGTAAAATTTAGATGAATTGGTCATCCATAACCATACCAGTGAAGGGAGACATGGAGAAATTTCTTCCCAAGAAAAAGATGAGGTACACTGTGCAAAAGTCTAGAAGCCTAGAAGCTAACATTTTGTAGCAAAATACCAGGTGGATGAATCACTTGGTGATAACAGAGGAGGGAGAGGATATCCCATTTTGATAGGGCCAGACATGCCTTCCCAAAGATATTTGTATTTTGAAGAAGAATTGAGGAGATTCAAGTTACAAGAGGGCAGCCCTGAATCACCAAATGATGTAGACCACGAGGAAGAGGAGATGGTTCTCGATGATTTTCAAGAAGATAAATCAACTTATATGATTTTCCAAGATGAGGATTTATTCTCATTCCCATTTGGGGATGAAGATGATCTCAGTCAAGCCATCTATAGAGAGAAAACTCAGCTTGTGATGAGCCCGCAAAAGTTTTGAAAGAAATGTCTATACAAGAAATGCTTGAAGCTGCAGAAGAAACTGAAGATCCTGAGCTCAGTCTCAAGATCTTGATACAAGCCACAAATCTACAAGACAAGCATGAAGCTGGTTTGGAAGCCTTAACTGGTGTGAAGGTTGGCCACATCAAGATAAAGCAATATGAAAAATATGATGGTACTCCAGAGCTAATGGTTGATGGATGCAATAACGAAATGGAGATATTTTCTTTCCCTTTTGAGGATGAAGATTCTTTCCATGATAAAGAAATCAAAGCAAGGAGTCTCGAAGCCTCTAAAGATGAAGCTATTTTTGATGAAGGATCGATAGAGTGTAATGATTCCCAAGATGATGGGGTAATCCCTCCAGATAGTTGCCTTGAGTTGCATTCCTCAAATGTGTACAAAGATGAGTTGCAGGAAACAATGAAGCATAAATTTGTGAAATAAATTTTTGATGCAATAGAATTTCCAGAATATCCCGAGCTGATTCTTGATCTCTTCACTCATGCCATGGAAATGCAAGACAAGCATGAGTTTTCCTCGGATCCTCCCATCAGAATCAAATGCCTCATAGGGGAATAAAGATAAGGGATGATTCAAATGTTTCTCATGAAGAAGATGTCAATGAGCATAGACCCAAGAAAGAAATTAACTTAGAAAATTCAAGGAATTGGAATGAAAATCTACATTGGGGAAGCGATGAGATGCTCTACAAAGAATCAACTATATTTATAAACATGGAAGTCAACTGGCACAATGAAACCGATTTGAAAGAGCATGAAGGTAGTGGAATTTCCAAGCAAGGACCTAAGCATCAAGAAGATCACATGGACTCACTCCTACCAAGTACATAGAAAATTGTGAAAGCACCTAGCTTTCATAAGTAGCTAAGAAGGGGAGGATACTTTCTCGGAACTTTTCAATGGCTTCATGAGAACACCATCATTCAAAGTGTTACCTCTTCAGGGGTAACTTTTGAGAAATAAAAAGTACTTCAGTGAAAGCAGGTTGTCCCTCACTTTTTACCATAGGTGATTGATAGGTTTTTTTCCCTTTCCATTGTGTGTGTTTCCCTTCCTGTTGTGTGTTGTGTGTTTCCTTTCTGTCGTTTTGTGTGTGTGTGTTTCCTTCTTCTAATCTTCCTTTCTAGAAGATGTGCATGACTTCGTAGGGCCCAATGGATAAGGCACTGGTCAAAAATTATATGGTCTAAAATTGAGATTCTGATTCCCATGTCATGTCTTCACTATGCTCAATCCATGTCATGTCCCCAAGCTAGAGCCAGCTATTGTCGTGAAAATGTGCAATAGGGAAATTGACAATTTCTGAGCATGACAACTATACCCAGATGTTGAAATTTTCATGTTTTATCATTCCCAGAACCCCAAGCCAAATACGTTAGTATTTTCACCCTATATTTGATGTCAAATTGGTCCCTAGGTGATTTAGGAAATTCTATTCATTCCCCCTATGTGATTTTAGGGATTTTTGAAAAGATGTTATCCTCTGGCGGATTCGGAAGGGCTATCGATGGCCTTCCCAAGACTGGATTCAACCCCCTAGAGTAGAACGGAAGGGAAAAATTCAACATGGAGGTGAATGGAATACCTTATGACATAAAAGAAATGATTTTGGAAGGTTTAGAGAAGTTTTTCAAGACTTGGAGCAGTTTGAGTGAAAAACAGGTTCAAGCCTAGACAATACACAGGCCTAAAACAGCCACTGGGCTTCAGAAGAAGATTTTGAGAGCTCTAAATGGAGTTGGAAGTAAAAAAAAACATATTTGGAAATAGTATTCCAAGACCTACATTATGGTGAAATAGTATTTTTCACAACACCTTAGCACATATGATTGGAACGCTGTTTTTCTCAGGCACAAGTAGAGTCCCAGATTAAAAATCCAATTTTTCAAGGATCATACGATCAAATTAAGACATGAGACCCACATAATTGGATTAAAAATTCCATTTCAAGTCAGGATCATAAAAATTTCACCAGAAAATTCCACTTTGGAAACTCAAGTTATCTTCTTTCTAAGTTACCCTCTCAAATGCAGTTCAAGACTTAGTCAATTTTTTTAGAGGACACGTGTCGGCACTAGGAACTGGTGGGATCTCATGTCCTCGATGTCCCTAAGGTTAGGTACATCAACCCTTAGAAAATTTACCCAGACCTCATGTGACCCTTGGGACCCTCATATGACCTCAGAAACTGGCGCGCTTCAACCCTTAGGTGCTTATTTGGAGCATGCATTCCCCTGTCGTCGGATCGATTGCCACGTGTCAGCTCCAGGACCACCGTGGAATTTTATGCCCCCTGCACCTAAGGTGGGGGACATAATACATGTAAAAATGTTCCCATCCCCTAGGAGGAGTATTTTAGACACCCATGTGACCTCCTTTCGGCTCCCAGGTGCTTTAAATCAACTTTTTCCTCCTTCATTCCCTGCTGTTGGATCTAGTGCCACGTGTCGCCATCTTGCTCATTGTGGAAATTGATGTCCCTCACATCCCTAAGGTTAGGGACATAAAGTATAGAAAAATTCATCCAAGCCCTACCTATGCATATCTTTTTGAATTTTTCCAAGTGCCACTTTTTCCCGCTTCTAACTTCTAACAGTTATATGTGCACTTCATTCCTCCATACTTCCTCTGCAACATTCTTCCATCACTCCACCATTGAAAATTCTCAGACCATATCAATAAAGGAACTGAAATAACTTTCCCATGGTGATGCATAGGTCTCAGAAGGAATCCTCATCAAGCTAAGGAGAAACGAAGAACAACAAAGAAGAGAACAACAAAATCCCCATAGCTAAAAAATGGAAATCTAAACAAAGCTTGCAAACCAGTGCACGAATCAATGAACCATTTATTTTTGTTCATTCCTCTATCCAAGACCATCAAAAATACACCTTCAAACTCCCCCCACATGTGATAGAGCATCCACAATGAAGAAATCTCCTTTTCGGCTCAACGAAGAAAGAAGTGGGATTTCCCGTCAAACCAGCTTCCTGGATTGAAGTAAGATCACACGTGAAACACTAGAAAAAAAAACCCACATAAAAAATATGATTTTATTCACAAGTAGAGGAGAAAACAAGACCTGTAATTTTGAGGTCCATTAATGGCTACCATACCCAGAAGCACTGCTAGGTCTAAAAATTAAAAGTTTAAAATCACCTAGATTTTTAAGCGGCGGGCCCAAAATTTTAGAGGGGTGATATTGGGAAAAAAAAACATATCAAATAATTTTATTCGATGTCAATCCGACCCCCAAAGGACAACTTTCTAAAAATAGCAGGTCTACTACATAGGAACTGCTATTTCGGAAAGTCATCAACAGAAGAGCCTATGAAGGAGATGAAGACATTGGAGGTGCACTACAACTGAGAATTCACCAGAATGGACATTTTTGGCACTTACTAAAAATAGTAAGTGGGCCCTCGAGAACTTGCTAAAAATAGAAATTTGATCCAAAAGGAATGAGGAACATAAAGAGAGAGGAAAAGGCGAGCCACAATATCTATTTGAATATCGGGGACTTGATTTCTCATCTTACTAAAAATAACAAGTTAATTTTTATAAGGGAGATATGAAGCCAAAGTGGATGGGTCAGAAGCCTTCTCAGGATCACGAAGTGGAGAACAGTCAAAGAATGGAGCCAAGTCCATTGTAGCAACTCATCCTTCAGCATAGTTCTTCTTCTTCTTCCTCTTCTTTCTCTCACTCTTCACTTCTCATACGACACTCTCTCTTTTCAAATGTTATATTTTTGCATTGAGGGTTGCACTTTTTAATATGACTTAAACGAATTTAGAAATATAATGTAAATTAAGTCACCTTGCTATTATAAAAGGTACTTAAATATTTAAAGTGTAATATGGACAATCTTAAGTCATATTAAGGCATATGGAGGGTCATGAGGAAGACGATATGCCACCTCTCATTCTATAAATTGTAACACCATTCCTAGTGCAAAGGGTTGGTAATTGATCTTGTAGACTCAAGAGTGCATTGTACCTAGAGAAAGCAAAGGAGATAGCCACTTTCTTCTACTATCTTCCCCTCTGAAATTTCTTCCATTCCCACATTATGTACAACTTTGATTTGAGCAATCAATATGAGGAGTTTATAGCTTTCTTTGACTAATGGGTTTCTTGATACTTAGTGATTGGTGAATTCTATTTGGTCTTGTTGTTATTTGCAAAGTTGTTTCTTCCAATAAATGCATGTGTTGAAGTTTCTAACAAGTGTGTGTGTAGGAATCTGATTTTGTATGTACAACATTAGTTCCCCTACCTCTTTCTCACTCCCCTTTCCCGCTCTATAGACGAAGACTTCCCTAGCAAGAGATTGCTAGCTTTTCTGCAGGGTTAGTGGAGTGCCCTTTTTGGATCCCGGTCTAAATACCACCACAGAAATCCACACTTTCTTATGCATGCACATATGTTAGCTACACCGATTAAGTAGAGGGACTTAGATTCCCAGAGCGTTGGCAACAAATCCACAAGTTTGTCCACCCATCAAAATTTCTTACCAACAACTACATATACTTGGTTTTCCTACCCTATTCCGGGTACTGAGTGATCTATTTAAAGAACCTATCTAAATATTTGTTACTAATATTCATCTGACATCACGTTTCTTTAAACTAGGTGACATAGGACAATGCAACCAGTAGCTTGTAATACTTTGGCCAAATATTTTCAACATACTGTTCATGTTACTATTCCTAGATGGCATACTTGCCATTTCAGAATATGTCCTTCACCTCGGACTCATCATCAATCCACTTTTCTCAAGGTTTGACGCTAGCATAGGTTAGAAAAATACTTTGTTATAGGAAGACGCTCACGATGACTTAGGGTATATGGGCATACTCGACCGACCTAAGTCAACTGAATGTGCCAAGGTACCCTGAGTCATAGAAAGCTACTCCCTATTCTAAACATGCTACTAACTTGACCTAGAGATAAACTAAGTTCAAGTCCAGATGTGTGTAGATCTAGATGAACAAATATGGAAAGGTATTGCCACATGTCAACTGTAACACTATATCCTTGAGAAGCCCTTGGTCTTCTCGAAGGTACAATCTTGTAGTTGGCATGTGCTAACATCCGTTAGAACTGATTCATCATGATGTACATACCCCTTGGTGGTCATTAATTCATAATTAAATTGGATTAAGATTTATATTGCGATAACCATGCCTAACCCTAATTCCAACATTCATTAAGTTCTTTATCCAAAATTAATCTGATTTGATATTGAGAACTTCATTAACTCATGTTTGCATTGATGTTCATTAACGTGGCATAACAAGTAGTTATCCTAAAAATAGGGCAGCAAACATCAAACTTTAATTTTTAATGCAACCTAGCTATCCAAAGAAGGTGTATCATCCACCTAGGTTCAGCTAGTGTTTACTCTTTATAAATGAAGTACAAAGATTAAAGATCATAACCACCATTCCTTTTATTTTTCATTCTTTTAAGAGAGGAAGAGTCTTCCTCTACATGGTTAGATGTTAGGGTTAAAATAACCTTTTTATCATTATTTTGTCATATAGTTTAATTGTATGTCCAATGCATATTTCATTATTAAACTATAGTTGTTTAGTTAGAGAATGACATATTTTGCAATTTAACAAGTTTCATTATGGTAGGGGAGATTGTATTATCCCCTTAATCCAACTTATTAATTGATAACAACAATAGTATACAAACATATATAAAGAATATCAACAAGATATCATTATTATTTCCTTCATAGAAAGTACAAGAGAATTTATAACACAATGTGGAGTTAGTCTCTAAACCTTTCAATTCATCATGATAAAATATACATTAAAACGAAGGGCATTCCACTAATTGTTCCATTAAAACAACTCGCTTTAATGAAACAATTAATAAATATCATAAAAATAAGCATAAGTAATAACAACGAGAAAGAAGAAAAAAATAATGAGTCAATTCACTTTTAATAAAAGAACGTAATATAATTAGCAACAATCGTATTATAACATATAGTTTAATTGATCCATCAATTACTTTTAAACAAACAACAGATCTTGTCATCCAATTGTTTCATAATTCTATCTGAATAAAAATACAATTTATCTTTACTATGTAGAAAAAGAAGTTATTTACAACATAGGTCATATTAAGATGATTCATCCTACAAATTAAACAAAATAAGAAGAATCAATACATACTAGCCACCATCCAATAATCATCTGAAAGACAGAAACAGGTTCAAAAAGTACTCAACTGATTACCCACATAACTACTTCAGTTTTAGGAAACCAATATAAGGATTCAACATTAAAGAGACAACATCTAAATCAAGAATCCCAAATCAATACAAGAAGGGGTAGAGAATCAAGCAGTCTAGTTGCAAGCCTAAAATAAATTCTACATTACATAAGATAACATCCATAGATTTGAAATGATTGGTTCCAAAATCAAGGCAAGACTTACACAAGGATAGTCTCTTCCTGTGTCCATCCAGGAAAGATTCATAACATGCTAGAGTGCTAAAAGAGGATTCCTTCCAATAACAAAATCTGAATGGAGCATGACTCAGTAAAACAAAGAATTCAATCTAAACATGATTACATTTTCTCTTCTACAGAACCAACTCAGATTGTTCTCTTTCCACATCATTTCAACAAATGACTAAGTACAAAATAGACTAAACAATCCACAAGGAAGTTCCATCTCAGAAGAGTGAGTTTCCACTATTTCCTATAAGACAGAAAGGATAGAAAATCTAAACCCAAAAAGTTGAGTAGGCCTAAGAGAGTAATCACTCTATAGCCAAGAAGAGAGTCGAGCTATAAAGAAGTTTGATCAAATGAACTTATCTTAACAAAAGTTAAAGGATCTCAAATAGAAAAGATCCAATCAAGAATTCATTTCTTTTGTACTATCAAATGAATTCCCATTTTTATTTCAAACTAAGAAGTTCTTTTGCTAGTCCCCAAAGGAGAACACAAAATCAAACACATAATTTATAGAAATCAACACTTCTAGTTTCCCTTATGAATTCAAACTTTATCGAACAACAATATCAACACTATCCTAGTTCATCTATTCCACGTTGTTAAACACAAGTTCAAATTCATACAACAGAGAGAAGTATATAGTACAGTCCCTAGGTAGAAGTAAAAATTCTAGACAAAACATGATACAGTCCATAAGAGAAATCTATTCCTTTCTCCTTTTAAAGACCCAGAGTTCCATTCAAGTGAAACTAAAGAGAATACAAAACTAGAGATCAATTAAAAAGGATCAGAAAGAGAGTATGAAAACCCAACATGCGTTTAAGTCAAGCAAGGTCTCAACATTACCCTCGAAATTGACTAAAATAGAATCACAACAATTTGACTTTCATTGCTCAATCTAGTACATAAATATTGAGACAAAGAATGTATTCATTCCAATCATCTAACACAAGAAGAAATATGAACACCACATTTTCTAAAAATTCAAAAACCCCATTATCGATTGTTTCAACAAGCTCTAATTCATACCAATGAATAAGTAACAATACAATATCTAACCAGAGGTTCCATAGCCCCACAACAAGATACAGTTCCATAAAAGGTCCATTAACCTTTAAACAAAACAGTCAAGCCTTCAAACAAGGCGGGTTTTCTCGGAGCAAAGGAGAGAAGAATATCCTCCCATATTTACACTCCATTACAAGTTTAAAGAAAGTGGTACAGATCTGGAACAAAAGTACAACAACCATTACAAACTCAAGAAGCATCAAGGAGAATATCTCAAAGATATTACCGATCAACCCAAACCAAAATTATTCTCTCAAGTTTTTCAAGTAGACAGTCCCATATATGAGTTCTAAGCAACACAAAACCTTGAATACGAGTAAAAACAAAGCTTAGAATACAAGTACTTAACCAAACACAATGCTTTGAATATAAGTTTAGGACACACAAGCATTAACTATGAGTTCAATTCTAAACACAAAGCTTTGAACATAATTTCAAAACAACACAAAGCTTCAATACAAGTTCGAATGAAACAAAAGCTTAGAATACAAGTTCCACATACTTATCACCATCAAACTTGTGTAGAGAGAGAGAGAGAGAGATTTGCCAAATGTAACCATTATCATGTAATGGATTCATATCAAAAAATCACATATATTCATACAACGAAGAAAGTAAATAACCAAACAAAACATGTAAATATTTATCTCATGAGAGTAGAATTATTTTAAAGAATCATTTAAAATAAATCTAGAAATCTTAATGGGTAGAGCCAATCATGCACCGAAAGTGCTTCTACCAATTTAAAGGAGACTTCTAGCCAAGCTTCCAACTCTTTTTCTCTCCACAAAGATCATCAACCAAACATATTTTCCTCTAATGCCTCATATACTTTCTTTGGATCAAAAATAGACCAAAGAAACCAAAAATAACCACAAAGTGAAAATCAAACTACTTTGGTTCGAAGAACAAAATAGCTCCATGCAAAGAAAAAATTGCAAGGCATGCAAGACCAAAAACCTCCAACAAATCCACCTTCCCTATTTTCAAAGAAAAAATTGCAAGGCATGCAAGACCAAAAAACCTCCAACAAATCCACCTTCCTTGTTTCCAAGATGGTTTGCACACAAAATTCAAGGTTCATTAATGTAATTACTCCCCAATCTCCCACCTATCTCTCCTTGCCATAGCCTCCTAAAACTGGCAAATGTTATTTCCACTTCAGAATTCATTTCCAATTTTAGTGAAGACTCCACATATGCTTCCACTAAGTTTACTTGCCTCTGCCAAAACTGGTAGTACTTCCCATTTATTTAAACAAATAAAATCAAATAAATGCCTTTGGAATCGTCACCCCATGCCATGAGACCTTAGGTTCCCTTTCAATAGTTTAGGTTAGATTTCCTTAACTTTGGTTATAACCATAGGTTTAATTAAAATCAATTCATAAGTAATTTCCACCTTAGGTTAGATCAAAATCACAACCAAATAGAATTAGGTAATAGGTTAAAAATAGCCTAGCATTACCTTAGTTATTTCTCCCTTATTCCATTTAGCACAACTTAGGTTAGGACATCATCCCAACAAAATAGAATATGAAGCTTAGGTTAGATTGTAACCCGAATAAGTAGTAGCGAGGAATTAGGTGCATTTACCTTAGTTTAAAGTCTTGTTAGGATAATTCCTTAGGTTTAGGATTTAGATTTCCCTTATTATTTTGAAGCAAGCTTCATTTTTCTTACGCCATTAAATGTCTGAAGAGATCAATCCCAAAGATCGAGCACAAACATACGATTGAATGAAGGCACGTTCTTACAAGACCAAAGAATTTGTAACATAAAAAATTTCAGTCTACTATGTCTCTCAAGCTTATGAATGTCAATTTACCATTTAGTCTAGTAAGGAGATTTAAAACATTCCTTGGATCACTGGAATTGATCCAAGGATGAGTCAGTTAAAAGAGATAAGTTTGCAACCCTCAAAACTAGATTGCAACTCACCTATAAGAAGTGAAAATGGATTCTTGCAAGCCATATCATTTCAGTCTAATGAATCCAAGAGCAGAAATGATTTATCCATAACAAGCATGATTTTCAACAATCAAGGGAACACACCTCATTCAAGAAAATCACATGCCAATGCTTGTAATGAAAAAGATAAATATAACAGTTTTTCAAAGGTGTTACATACTTCCCTCCTAAAAAGAATCATCATCCCGATGATTATCTTATTTTGACCATTGCATTAAGGATAATCAATTTATTCACTTTCTTAACATATGTTTGCAACAATATCAAAATTTAAAGTTCTAGAAATCAACATTCACATAGTTGTTTATGAAAAATAAAAAGGTTATCTACCCAAAGCTAACAAACTTATTGACATATACAAATAAAATCACAAATTTTTATCGATCATCTTAGTCAATTTTGATCAAATAAATATGGAAAGGAAACATTCATATCTTCCAATTTCCCGGTTGCACTTCCTTCATTAAATTGGTCCCAATGGACCTTACATTGACTTATTTCATGATTTCTTAAATGCAACTAGCAAGCTTCCAGCACTTATATGGGTTTAACCATGATTATTCTTGGGTCTTAGACCTGCAGGAATTATAATTTAACACATGTGATAAATCTGAAATGTATTTATTAAGCAAGAAATATGGAAAACATCAAACACACAAAATCAAACACATAATTTATAGAATTCAACACTTCTATTTTCCTTATGAATTCAAACTTTATCGAACAACAATATCAACACTATCATAGTTCTTCTATTCTAGGTTTTTTAAACACAAGTTCAAATTCATACAACGAAAGAAATATATAAATACGAGTCCACTAGGTAGAAATAAAAATTCTAGACAAAACATGATACAATCCATAAGGAAATTTATTCCTTTCTCCTTTTAAAGACCCGAGTTCCATTCAAGTGAATCTAAAGAGAATAAAAAAATAGAGATAATTAAAAAGGATCGGAAAGAGTATGAAAATCCAAAGATGCGTTTAAGTCAAGCAAGGTCTCAACATTACCCTCAAAATTGACTAAAATAGAATCACAACAATCTGACTTTCACTGCTCCGTCTAGTACATAAATATTGAGACAGAGAATGTATTCATTCCAATCATCTAACACAAGAAGAAATATGAACACCACATTTTTTAAAAATTCAAAACCCCATTATCGATTATTTCAACAAGCTCTAATTCATACCAATGAATAAGTAACAATACAATATCTAACCAGAGGTTCCATAGCCCCACAACAAGATACAGTTCCATAAAAGGTCCATTAACCTTCAAACAAAACAGTCAAGCCTTCAAACAAGACGCGGGTTTTCTCGAGCAAAGGAGAGAAGAATATCCTCCCATATTTACACGCCATTACAAGTTCAAAGAAAGTGGTACAGTCTGGGACAGAAGTACCACAACCATTCCAAACTCAAGAAGCATCAAGGAGAAGATCTCAAAAGAGATTACCATATCAACTCAAACCAAAACTATTCTCTCAAGATTTTTCAAGCAGATAGTCCCATATATGAGTTCTAAGCAACACAAAACCTTGAATACGAGTAAAAACAAAGCTTAGAATACAAGTACAGAACCAAACACAATGCTTTGAATACAAGTTTAGAACACACAAGCATTGAATATGAGTTCAGTGCTAAACACAAAGCTTTGAACATAAGTTCAAAACAACACAAAGCTTCGAATACAAGTTCGAATGAAACAAAAGCTTAGAATACAAGTTCCACATACTTATCACCATCAAACTTGTGTAGAGAGAGAGAGAGAGAGATTTGCCAAATGTAACCATTATCATGTAATGGATTCATATCAAAAATCACATATATTCATACAACGAAGAAAGTAAATAACCAAACAAAACATGTAAATATTTATCTCATGAGAGTAGAATTATTTTAAAGAATCATTTAAAATAAATCTAGAAATCTTAATGGGTAGAGCCAATCATGCCTGAAAGTGCTTCTACCAATTTAAAGGAGACTTCTAGCCAAGCTTCCAACTCTTTTCTCTCCACAAAAGATCATCAACCAAACATATTTTCTTCTAATGCCTCATATACTTTCTTTGGATCAAAAATAGACCAAAGAAACCAAAAATAGCCACAAAGTGAAAATCAAACTACTGGTTCGAAGAACAAAATAGCTCCATGCAAAGAAAAATTGCAAGGCATGCAAGACCAAAAACCTCCAACAAATCCACCTTCCCTATTTTCAAAGAAAAAATTGCAAGGCATGCAAGACCAAAAACCTCCAACAAATCCACCCTCATTGTTTCCAAGATAGTTTGCACGCAAAATTTGAGGTTCATTAATGTAATTACTCCCAATCTCCCACCTATCTCTCCTTGCCATAGCCTCCTAAAACCTGCGCAAATGTTATTTCCACTTTAGAATTCATTTCCAATTTTAGTGAAGACTCCACATATGCTTCCACTAAGTTTACTTGCCTCTGTCAAAACCGGTAGTACTTGCCATTTAGTTAAACAAATAAAATCAAATAAATGCCTTTGGAATCGTCCCCATGCCATGAGACCTTAGGTTCCCTTTCAATAGTTTAGGTTAGATTTCCATAACTTAGGTTATAACCATAGGTTTAATTAAAATCAATTCATAAATAATTTCCACCTTAGGTTAGATCAAAATCACAACCAAATAGTATTAGGTAATAGGTTAAAAATAGCCTAACATTACCTTAGTTATTTCTCCTTTATTCCATTTAGCACAACTTAGGCTAGGACATCATCCCAACAAAATAGAATATGAAGCTTAGGTTAGATTGTAACCCGAATAAGTAGTAGCGAGGAATTAGGTGCATTTACCTTAGTTTAGAATCTTTGTTAGGATAATTCCTTAGGTTTAGGATTTAGATTTCCTTATTATTTTGAAGCAAGCTTCATTTTTCTTACGCCATTAAATGTCCTGAAGAGATCAATCCCAAAGATCTGAGCACAAACATACGATTGAATGAAGGCACGTTATTACAAGACCAAAGAATTTTTAACATATAAAATTTCAGTCTACTATGTCTCTCAAGCTTATGAATATCAATTTACCATTTAGTCTAGTAAGGATATTTAAAACATTCCTTGGATCACTGGAATTGATCCAAGGATGAGGCAGTTAAAAGAGATAAGTTTTCAACCCTCAAAACTGGATTGCAACTCACCTATAAGAAGAGAAAATGGATTCTTGCAAGCCATATCATTTCATCTAATGAATCCAAGAGCAGAAATGATTTATCCATAACAAGCATGATTTTCAACAATCAAGGGAACACACCTCATTCAAGAAAATCACATGCCAATGCTTGTAATGCAAAAGAGAAATATAACAATTTTTCAAAGGTGTTACATACTTCCCTCCTAAAAAGAATCATCATCCCGATGATTATCTTATTTTGACCATTGCATTAAGGATAATCAATTTATTCACTTTCTTAACATATGTTTGCAACAATATCAAAATTTAAAGTTCTAGAAATCAACATTCACATAGTTGTTTATTAAAAATAAATAGTTATCTACCCAAAACTAGCAGACTTATTGACATATAAAGATAAAATCACAAATTTTTATCAGTCATCTTAGTCAATTTTGATCAAATAAATATGGAAAGGAAACATTCATATCTTCCAAATTTCCCGTTTGCACTTCCTTCATTAAATTGGTCCCAATGGACCTTACATTGACTTATTTCATGATTTCTTAAATGCAACTAGCAAGCTTCCAGCACTTATATGGGTTTAACCATGATTATTCTTGGGTCTTAGACCTGCAAGGAATTATAATTTAACACATGTGATAAATCTGAAATGTATTTATTAAGCAAGAAATATGGAAAACATCAAACACACAAAATCAAACACATAATTTATAGAATTCAACACTTCTATTTTCCCTTATGAATTCAAACTTTATCGAACAACAATATCAACACTATCATAGTTCTTCTATTCTAGGTTTTTTAAACACAAGTTCAAATTCATACAACAGAAAGAAATATATAGTACGGTCCCAGGTAGAAATAAAAATTCTAGACAAAACATGATACACCCATAAGGGAAATTTATTCCTTTCTCCTTTTAAAGACCCAGAGTTCCATTCAAGTGAATCTAAAGAGAATAAAAAAATAGAGATAATTAAAAGGATCAGAAAGAGAGTATGAAAATCCAACATGCGTTTAATTCAAGCAAGGTCTCAATATTACCCTCGAAATTGACTAAAATAGAATCACAACAATTTGACTTTCATTGCTCCGTCTAGTACATAAATATTGAGACAAAGAATGTATTCATTCCAATCATCAAACACAAGAAGAAATATGAACACCACATTTTATAAAAATTCAAAAACCCCATTATCGATTATTTCAACAAGCTCTAATTCATACCAATGAATAAGTAACAATACAATATCTAACTAGAGGTTCCATAGCCCCACAAGAAGATACATTACCATAAAAGGTCCATTAACCTTTAAACAAAACACTCAAGCCTTCAAACAAGACGCGGGTTTTCTCAGAGAAAAGGAGAGAAGAATATCCTCCCATATTTACACTCCATTACAAGTTTAAAGAAAGTGGTACAGTCTGGGACAAAAGTACCACAACCATTACAAACTCAAGAAGCATCAAGGAGAAGATCTCAAAAGAGATTACCAGATCAACTCAAACCAAAACTATTCTCTCAAGATTTTTCAAGAAAATGTCCCATATATGAGTTCTAAGCAATACAAAACCTTGAATACGAGTAAAAACAAAGCTTAGAATACAAGTACAGAACCAAACACAATGCTTTGAATATAAGTTTAGAACACACAAGCATTAACTATGAGTTCAATTCTAAACACAAAGCTTTGAACATAATTTCAAAACAACACAAAGCTTCAATACAAGTTCGAATGAAACAAAAGCTTAGAATACAAGTTCCACATACTTATCACCATCAAACTTGTGTAGAGAGAGAGAGAGAGAGATTTTCCAAATGTAACCATTATCATGTAATGGATTCATATCAAAAATCACATATATTCATACAACGAAGAAAGTAAATAACCAGAAAAAACATGTAAACATTTATCTCATGAGAGTAGAATTATTTTAAAGAATCATTTAAAATAAATCTAGAAATCTTAATGGGTAGAGCCTATCATGCCTGATAGTGCTTCTACCAATTTGAAGGAGACTTCTAGCCAAGCTTCCAACTCTTTTTCTCCTCCACAAAAGATCAACAACCAAACATATTTTCTTCCAATGCCTCATATACTTTCTTTGGATAAAAATAGACCAAAGAAACCAAAAATAACCACAAAGTGAAAATCAAACTATTGGTTCAAGAACAAAATAGCTCCATGCAAAGAAAAATTGCAAGGCATGCAAGACCAAAAACCTCCAACAAATCCACCTTCCCTATTTTCAAAGAAAAAAATTGCAAGGCATGCAAGACCAAAAAACCTCCAACAAATCCACCTTCCTTGTTTCCAAGATGGTTTGCACACAAAATTCAAGGTTCATTAATGTAATTACTCCCCAATCTCCCACCTATCTCTCCTTGCCACCGCCTCCTAAAACTGGCAAATGTTATTTCCACTTTAGCATGCATTTCCAACTTTAGTGAAGACTCCACATATGCTTCCACTAAGTTTACTTGCCTCTGCCAAAACTGTAGTACTTCCCATTTATTTAAACAAATAAAATCAAATAAATGCCTTTGGAATCGTACCCATGCCATGCGACCTTAGGTTCCCTTTCAATAGTTTAGGATAGATTTCCATAACTTTGGTTATAACCATAGGTTTAATTAAAATCAATTCATAAGTAATTTCCACCTTAGGTTAGATCAAAATCACAACTAGATAGTATTAGGTAATAGGTTAAAAATAGCCTAACATTACCTTAGTTATTTCTCCTTTATTCCATTTAGCACAACTTAGGCTAGGACATCATCCCAACAAAATAGAATATGAAGCTTAGGTTAGATTGTAACCCGAATAAGTAGTAGCGAGGAATTAGGTGCATTTACCTTAGTTTAGAATCTTTGTTAGGATAATTCCTTAGGTTTAGGATTTAGATTTCCCTTATTATTTTTGAAGCAAGCTTCATTTTTCTTACGCCATTAAATGTCCTGAAGAGATCAATCCCAAAGATCCGAGCACAAACATACGATTGAATGAAGGCACGTTATTACAAGACCAAAGAATTTTTAACATATAAAATTTCAGTCTACTATGTCTCTCAAGCTTATGAATATCAATTTACCATTCAGTCTAGTAAGGATATTTAAAACATTCCTTGTATCACTGGAATTGATCCAAGGATGAGGCGCTTAAAGAGATAAGTTTTCAACCCTCAAAACTGGATTAACTCACCTATAAGAAGTGAAAATGGATTCTTGCAAGCCATATCATTTCACCTAATGAATCCAAGAGCAGAAATGATTTATCCATAACAAGCATGATTTTCAACAATCAAGGGAACACACCTCATTCAAGAAAATTACATGCCAATGCTTGTAATGAAAAAGATAAATATAACAGTTTTTCAAAGGTGTTACATACTTCCCTCCTAAAAAGAATCATCATCCCAATGATTATCTTATTTTGACCATTGCATTAAGGATAATCAATTTATTCACTTTCTTAACATATGTTTGCAACAATATCAAAGTTTAAAGTTCTAGAAATCAACATTCACATAGTTGTTTATGAAAAATAAAAAGGTTATCTACCCAAAACTGACAGACTTATTGACATATACAAATAAAATCACAAATTTTTATCAGTCATCTTAGTCAATTTTGATCAAATAAATATGGAAAGGAAACATTCATATCTTCCAGAATTTCCCAAGTTGCACTTCCTTCATTAAATTGGTCCCAATGGACCTTACATTGACTTATTTCATGATTTCTTAAATGCAACTAGCAAGCTTCCAAAGCACTTATATGGGTTTAACCATGATTATTCTTGGGTCTTAGACTGCAAGGAATTATAATTTAACACATGTGATAAATCTGAAATGTATTTATTAAGCAAGAAATATGGAAAACATCATGCATTTGTGACAAAGTAGGAGGTAGTGCTAAACGATAAGCTATAGTGTTGATTACTTCAACTATCTCAAAAGGTCCCACATAATGAGGTGATAACTTGGTAGCCTTTCCAAAAGTTATAGAGCTCTTTTTCAGTTTAACTAGAAGAAAGAGCTTCTCACCAGGTAAGTTCAAATTTCCTATCAACCCTCTTTAAATCAGCATAACTCTTTTGTCTATCTGCTACTTCTTTCAAGCATTCACAAATCATTTTAACTTGCTATTCCATTTTCATAAGGATTTCATGTCTAATTACCTCTCTATCCTCAATGTTGTCCCAACTAACAGGGGTTCTACATTTTCTTCCGTATAGTGCTTCAAAAGGTGCCATCTTAAGAGAGGCATGATATGTGTTATTATAAGTAAACTCAACCAGTGGAAGGTAATATTCCCACTTATGTCACTTGATCCATACAATACATTTGTAAAATATCCTCTAAAACTTGGTTAACTCTTTCAAGATATGTCCATGTATTTCTAGATGATACGCAAAACTAAAATTCAACTTAATTCCTAGAGCTGCATTAAGTATTTTCCAAAACCTTGACATCATTCTAGGATCTCTGTTAGATATGATTAATTCAGGTACTCCATGTAATTTGAAATTTTCATGTATAAATCTCTTAGCCAATATAAGAGAATCATCCTTCAGATTACCATCAATAAAATGTGTTACCTTTGTTAGTTTATCAACAACTACCAAAATAACATTATGTTTATTTCTTGACATAAGAAACTTGTACAAAATCCATGCTTATTACTTACCATTTGTCTTTGCGGTATGCTTGAGGATACAATAAACTGGTTGGGTGCATATGTTCAGCTTTAACATGTTGACATTCTAAAAAATGTGCCACAAAATCAATAACGCCCTCCTTTTCATCCCCTTCTAGAAATATTGTTGTCTTATATCAGCAAGCATCTTTGTAATACCAAGGTGTCCAGAAAAGGTGAATTGTGAAATTCTTGCCAACAATTTCTTTCTTAAATCATTTAGCAAAGGTATGTATAATCTATTTTCAAATCTTAATATTCCTTCATTTTCAAAGTGAAAACCTTTATACCTCACATCATTTGGATCTACAGAAAGCACTATTTTTACTTGCTAAAAGTAAGAATAAGATTCTATGACACTTTTTACTTCATCCTTAAACTGAGTTCTCAATGTTATAAGAGCATAAATGTGTTTCCTATGACTTAGAGCGTTAGCCACTCGTTTTCCTTACCTTTGATGTAATTGATGTCAAAATCATATTGAGACAAAAAATCTAACCATCTTCATTGTCTTGCATTTAAATTTGGATGAGTGAAAATATACTTAAACCCAAGATGATCAGTTTTTAATTCAAAATGTTTACCAAATAGGTAATGCCTCTAAACTTGTAGTGCATGAATAATGACAAGAAACTCTAAATCATGTGGAGCATAATTCAACTCATGTAACTTTAGTTTTCTACTTTCGTAAGCTATGACATGATCATTTTGTAACAAAATACCTCCTAGACCTTCCCAGACGTTATAACCATGAAGTCTCTATTAGGATCTGGTATAGCTAGAATAGGTGTTGAAGTTAACTATTCATTCAAATTTCTAAATACATATTCACATTTCTCATTCGAACCAAACTTCTTATCCTTTTTCTATTGAAGTGCGCACCACTTTAGAAAAATATTTTACAATTTTTCTATAGTAACCAACAAGTCCCATGAAGCTTCTAACTTCATGTACATTCTTTAGTGTAGGCCACTCAGTTATAGCTACAATTTTAGAAGGATCTATAGAAATTCCATTCTTACTTATTACATGTCCCAAATAGTGCACTTCTGTGTCATAGAAAGAACATTTAGATAGCTTACCATATAACCGTCTCTTTCTCAAAATTTCCAAAACTATCTTCAAATGCTCATGGTGTTCCTTTATACTTTTAGAATATATGAGAATGTCGTCTAAGAATACAAGCACAAATTTGTCCAAGTATTCTTGAAAGATATTATTCATCAAATTCATAAAAGTTGCATGTGCATTTGTTAATCCAAAAGGTAAAATGAACTCATAATTTCCATACCTTGTTCTGAAAGCTATTTTATGAATGTCCTCATCCTTAATCCATAATTGATGATATCCAGATCAAAGATCTATCTTAGAATATACCAATGCTCCACACATTTGATCAAATAGATCATCAATTCTAGGGAGTGGGTATCTATTCTTGATTGTTGCTTTGTTTAACATTTTGTAATCAATGCACAATCTAAGTGTTCCATCCTTCTTTTTCAAAAAATTACTTGGTGCTCCCCAAGGTGAAACACTCGGTCTAATCAAACCTTTAGACAAAATTTCTTGCAATTGAGCCTTAAGCTCTACTAATTCTATAGTAGTCATTCGATATGGTGCCTTAGAAATAGGCTCGGTTCTAGGCTTGATTTCAATTGTGAAGTCAAATTCCCTTTTGGGTGGAAGACCTGGTAACTCTTCTAGAAACATGTCACTAAAGTTTCATAACAATGGATATCATTCCATGACATCATTGTTCTCTTCAGTTGTTTCTACAATATTTACTACATATAAGGTACAACCTTTATTTTTGGCCTTTTTAAGTTGCATAGCTGACAGTTTCCTAATAGAAATCTCATGTTTCACACCCTAAATCTCTATTGTTTTCTGTAGATCATCTAAACAACTAATATGTTTTTCAAAATAGTCCACTTTTGCCTTATGTTCAGCTAACCAATTAACACCTATGATTACATCATAAGACCCCAAAGGTGTAACATAAAGATCAAATTCAGTGGAAAAACTAGGTAATTCAAGGACTTCTCAAAAATACACATACTAACTATATGAACAAGGTTGTTTCCATAAAGTACAATCCATGTTCTATCCATGTTTCCATCTTTTCTTTTTCATTTTGATGATAATTTACTAGAAATAAAACATTCAGAGTCTCGATATCAAAATTAATAGTTATAGGTATGACAAATAATTTACCCGAAACCTCTATGGGCGTGGCCTATTTTTCAACCTACTTGTCAGCTACTACAGTGTGTATCTTATGCTGCTAATTATGATCATCCTTTTTCAAAGGACATTGATTTGCATAATGATCTTTTCCATAGTTATAACAGCCTCCTATAGGTCCCTTTCTAGGCTTGGATTTATTTCCAGCCTTAGAATTATCATTCTGACCTCCATAGGACTTCTGTCCATTATTATTATTCTTGACAAAGTTGTTTCGTGCATTACCAACAGACTTATTTGTTGCTACTTTCTTACTATTATCAGCTGAAAACTTAATTTTCATTCTAAATTTCTTCCATGGTCCTTTCTTAGGTGCAAGAGATGATGAAGAGGAGTTGGGAACTTTCTTCCTTACTTCCTCCTTATGAGTAGAAATTTCCTTCAATTTTTGTTCCTGCCTTATGGATTTTTCAACAACCCCTTCCATTGTGGTTGGGCTGTGAACATCCACCTCTCCTCCTATAATGGGATTCAATCCCATGATGAATTTCCATCTCTTGAACTTCTTGTCAATTTGATACTGAGGTACATACTTAAGGAGTTTAGTAAACCTCTCCCAATACTCAGTTACAGTTATCTTTCCTTGAGCTAAGTTCTAGAATTCAGTTATTTTCTGATCATAATAAAGTTGTGGCACCAATTTTTCCTAAAATAACCTTTAAATTTATCCCAAGTGATATTAGTTTCATCAATATTTAACTCAGCCTTACAGTTGTCCCACCATGAAGATGCCTCATGGGAAAGTTGATATGCTCCTCATATTGCCTTTTTTTCTTCTGAGAAATTCCTTATTGCAAAGTACTTCTCCATTTTGCTGAGATAATTCTTAGCTCCATCTCGTGGTGCCATAAAACTTGGGTGGAGTTATCTTTTTATATCATTAGTGAGTTCAGCTACTAGCCTAGCCTTTTTATTCTCAGGTTGATCAGGTATGTTCACATTTTTATTATCAACACCTAAATTAGTGTTGTCCTTAGGAGGTTTCTGATTATTATTACCAGCACCTTCTTCCTCCTCATTTTCCCTTACTTTTTGTTCAAGTAAAACCAAATGATCCCTTGTGTCCAATAGGGTAGCAAGGATCTCATCAAGTTTTTGGGTAGTTGTTACTCCTTCCTCAGGTGGAGGATTATTTGCAACATTTCCTCTTATTCTAATTATTTTCTATTAACAAGAAAATTTAAGTTTCATCAAATTATGGACACAATAGGTCCAAGAGTTGCAACCTTCATCTTTGATACCAAGATGTAACATTCCCATTTTAAGACTTTAGAAACAAGGGAAAAAAAATTACAAAATATTCTATGTTCTAAATAAAATGTCATTTAGAACACACATACCATGCCAATCAATCTCATAATAGATAACCGTATGTAGCTGTAATGACTCGATAATTTACCGATCTCTCATTCTATGACTCGGTTACCAACCGATCTCCCATGTTTGTCTAAAAGTATAGAATACTTTATGTATACAATGTATACTTGGTTTTCCTACCCTATTCTGGGTACTGAGTGATTTGTTTAAATAACCTATCTGAATATTTGTTACCAATATTCATCTGACATCACATTCCTTTAAACTAGGTGATATAGGACAACGCAACCAGTAACTTGTGATACTTTGGCCAAATATTTTCAACATAATGTTCATGTTACTATTCCTAGATGACATACTCATCATTTCAGAATTCATCCTTTACCTCACTCTACTATTATCTAGAATCATCTTTACTTACTCTTTGTCACTCCACTTTGCTCAAGGTTTGACCCTATCCCAGTTAGCAAAATAATTTGTTAGAGGTAGATGCTCACGATGACTTAGGGTATATGGGCATACTCGGCTGACCTAATTCGACTAAATATGCCAAGGTACCCTGAGCCATAAAAAGCTACTCCCTATTCTAAACATGATACTAACTTGACCTAGAGAGAAACTAAGTTCAAGTCTAGATGTGTGTAGATCTAGATGAAAAATATGGAAAGGTGTTGCCACATGTCAACTGCAACACTATATCCTTGAGAATCCCTTGGTCTTCTCAAAGGTATAGTCCTGCAGTTGGTGTGTGCCAACATCCGTTAGAACTAATTCATCACAATGTACATACCCCTTGGTGGTCATTAATTCATAATTAAATTGGATTAAGATTCAGATTGCAGAACAATGCCTAACCCTATTCCAAAATTCATTAAGTTCTTTATCCATAATTAATATGATTTGATATTGAGAACTTCATTAACTCATGTTTGCATTGATGTTCATTAACGTGGCATAACAAGCAGTTATCCCAAAAATAGGGTAGCAAACATCAAACGTTAATTTTTAATGCAACCTAGTTGTCCAAAGAAGGTGTATCATCCACCTAGGTTCAACTAGTGTTTACTCTTTATAAACTAAGTACAAAGATTAAAGATCATAACCACCATTCCTTTTATTTTTCATTCTTTTGAGAGAGGAAGAGTCTTCCTCTACATGGTTAGATGTTAGGGTTAACATAACCTTTTTATCATTCATTACTCATATAGTTTAATTGTATGTCCAATACATATTTCATTATTAAACTATAGTTGTTTAGTTAGAGAACGACATCTTTTGTAATTTAACAAGTTTCATTATAGTAAGGGAGATTGTACTATCCCCTTAATCCAACTTATTAATTGATAACAATAATAGTATACAAATAGATATAAATAATATTGACAAGATAGCATTACTATTTCCTTCATACAAAGTACAAGAGAATTTACACCACAATTTGGAGTCAGTCTCCAAACCTTTCAATTCATCATGATAAAATATACATTTTACAAGACTATGCATTTCAAGCATACTGCATGTTGATCAGCATTAAGATCATAAAAGAACATCAATTTTCTTTTTCAATACAACTAAAGAATGAATCGAAACTCTTTACAAAATATCTAGACTTAAATAAGCCAATACATTTACTTTCTTTATCACTTACAAAGTCTATCTACAAAAATTACTAGCACGAGTCAATTCATTGGTGAGCATGCTAAGCACTAAGCATTAAAACAAAGGAATTCCACTAATTGTTCCATTAAAACAACTTTACTTTAATGAAACAATTAATAAGTATCATACAAATAAGCATAAGTAATAACAACTAGAAAAGAAGTACAATAATGAGTCTAAATTCACTTTTAATAAAAGAGCATAATATAATCAGCAATAACTGCATTATAACATATAGTTTAATTGATCCAATCAATTACTTTGAAACAAACATTAGATCTTGTCATCAAATTGTTTCATAATTCTATTTGAATAGAAATATAGTATTTATCTTTACTATGTAGCAAAAGAATTTACTTACAACATTGTTCATATTAAGATGATTCATCCTACAACTTAAACAAAATAAGAAGAATCAATACATACTATCCACCATTCACTAATCATCTGAAAGACAGAAATAGGTTCAGAAAGTACTCAATTGATTACCCACATAACTGCTTCAGTTCAAGGAAAACAATATAAGGATTCAACATTAAAGAGACAACATCTAAATCAAGAATCCTAAATCAATTCGAGAAGGGGTAGAGAATCAAATAGTCTACTTGCAAGCCTTAAATAAATTCTACATTATAGAAGATATCATCCATAGATCTGAAACCATTCATTCCAAAAATCAAGGCAAGACTTACACAAGGATAGTCTCTTCTTGTGTCCATCTAGGGAAGATTCATAACATGCTAGAGTGCAAAAAGAGGAGTCCTTCCAATAACAAAATCCAAATGGAGCATGACTCAGTCAAACAAAGCAATCGGTCTAAACATGATTACATTTTCTCTTCTATTAAACCGACTCAACTGTTTTCTTTCCACATCAGTTCAACAAATGACTAAGTACAAAATAGACTAAACAATCCATAAGGAAGTTTCATGTCTCAGAAGAGTGAGTTCCCACTTTTTCCTACAAGACAGAAAGGATAGAAAATTTGAACCCAAGAAGTTGAACAGGCCTAAGAGAGTAATCACTCTATAGCCAAGAAGAGAGTTGAGCTATAGAGAAGTTTGATCAAATGAAATTATCTTAACAAAATTTAAAGGATCTCAAATAGAAAATATCCAATCAAGAATTCATTTCTTTTGTATTATCAAATGAATTCCCATTTCTATTTCAAACTCAGAAGTTATTTTGCTAGTCCCCAAAGAGAACACAAAATCAAACACACAGTTTATAGAAAGCAACACTTCTAGTTTCCCTTATGAATTCAAACTTTATCAAACAACAATATCAACACTATCCTAGTTCATCTATTCCACATTGTTTAAACACAAGTTTGAATTCATACAACAGAGAAGTATACAATATAATCCCTAGGTAGAAGTAAAAATTTTGGACAAAACATGATACAATCCATAAGAGAAAGTTATTCCTTTCTCCTTTTAAAGACCCAGAGTTTCATTTAAGTGAAACTAAAGAGAATACAAAGGATCAGAAAGAGATTATGAAAACCCAACACGTGTTTAAGTCAAGAAAGGTCTCAACATTACCCTCAAAATTGACTGAAACATAATCACAACAGATTGACTTTCACTGCTCTATCTAGTACATAAAGATTGAGATAGAGAATGTATTCATTCCAATCATCTAACACAAGAAGAAATATGAACACCACATTTTCTAAAACTTTGAAAACCCCATTATCGATTGTTTCAATGAGCTCTAATTCATACCAATGAATAAGTAATAATACAGTATCTAACCAGAGGTTCCATAGCCCCACAACAAGATACAATTCCATAAAAGGTCCATTAACCTTCAAAAAAAATAGTCAAGCCTTCAAACAAGATGTGAGTTTTCTCAGAGCAGAGGAGAGAAGAATATCCTCCCATATTTACATGCCATTACAAGTTCAAAGAAAGTAGTATAGTCTAGAAAAAAGTACCACAACCATTCCAAACTCAAGAAGCATCAAGGAGAATATCTCAAAATAAATTACTAGATCAACCCAAAACAAAACTATTTTGTCAAGATTTTTCAAGCACACGAGTCTTATATATGAGTTCTAAGCAATACAAAACCTTGAATACGAGTAAAAAACAAAGCTTATAATAAAAGTACAAAACCAAACACAATGCTTTAAATATAAGTTCAAAACACACAAGCATTAAATATGAATTCAGTGCTAAACACAAAGCTTTGAATACAATTTCAAAACAACACAAAGCTTCGAATACAAGTTCAGAACAAAAAAAAAATCTTAGAATACAAGTTTCACATACTTATCACCATAAAACTTGTGCAGAGAGAGAGAGAGATAGAGTTTCCAAATGTAACCATTATCATGCAATGGATTCATATCAAAAAATCATAGAGATTCATACAACTAAGAAAGTAAATAACTAGACAAAACATGCAAACATTTATCTCATGAGAGTAGAATTGTTTTAATGAATCATTTAGAAGAAAGCAAGAAATATTAATGGGTAGATCCTATCATGCCTGATAGCACTTCTACCAATTCAAAGGAGACTTCCAGCTGAGCTTCCAATTCTTTTTCTACTCCATGAAAGATCAAAAACCAAACATCTTTTCTTCCAATGCCTCATATATTTTCCTTGGATCAAAAATAGACCAGAGAAACAAAAAATAGCCACAAATTAAAATTCAAATTGTTGGTTCAAGAACCAAATAGCTCCATGCAGAGAAAAATTGCAAGGCATGCAAGACTAAACAACCTCCAACAAATTTTCCTTCCTTGTTTCCAAGATGGTTTGTACACAAAATTCAAGGTTCATTAATGCAATTACTCCCTAATCTCCCACCTATCTCTCCTTGCCACCACCTCCTAAAATTGGTGAATGTTATTTCAACTTCAGCATGCATTTCCAACTTTAGTAAAGACTCCACATATGATTCCACTAAGTTTACTTGCCTCTACCAAAATTGGTACTTCCCATTTATTTAAACAAATAAAATAAAATAAATGCCTTTGGAACCGTCACCACATGCCATGCGACCTTAGGTTCCCTTTCAATAGTTTAGGATAGATTTCCCTAACTTAGGTTATAACCTTAGGTTTAATCAAAATCATTTCATAAGTAATTGCCACCTTAGGTTAGATCAAAATCAAAACCAAATAGTATTAGGTAATAGGTTAAAAATAGCCTAGCATTACCTTAGTTATTTCTCCCTTATTCCATTTAGCACAACTTAGGTTAGGACGCCATCCCAAAAAAATAGAATATGAAGCTTAGGTTAGATTGTAACCCGAATAAGTAGACATAGCTAGGAATTAGGTGCATTTACCTTAGTTTAGAATACCGTTAGGATAATCCCTTAGGTTTAGGATTTAGATTCCCTTCATAGTCGTGAAGTAGGCTTCATTTCACTTACACCATTAAATGTCTTGAAGAGATCAATCCCAAAGATCTGAGCACAAACATACAACCGAATGAAGGCACGTTCTTACAAGACCAAAGAATTTGTAACATACAAAAGTTCAGTCTGCTATGTCTCTCAAGATTATGAATGTCAATTTACCATTCAGTCTAGTAAGGAGATTTAAAACATTCCTTGGATCACTGGAATTGATCCAAGGATGAGTCAGTTAAAAGAGATAAGTTTGCAACCCTCAAAACCAGATTCCAACTCACCTATAAGAAGTGAAAATGGATTCTTGCAAGCCATGTCATTTCAATCTAATGAATCCAAGAGTAGAAATGATTTATCCATAACAAGCATGATTTTCAACAATCAAGGGAACCATACAATAGAAAAGTGACATGTGAGCATGAGAATCTACAAGTAACTCTTCCTCACACCCAACCTCCCGAGGTCGTGCCAAGACAACCGGTGGGGATGGAATATACAGGCTATAGATAGACTAGTTGGGTAATCTTATGTCTTCAACACACAATAATGGGATCTACGAATCTAAGGCAAAGAAGGCCCTCCTAACTTGAATAGGTGTGATGGATCGTTTGGTGAGGATAGCTGCTCGAAGGCTCCAATCAATATCGAGCTCAGCCGAGATCCTATCTATAGGTTGCTGAATACATGGAAACTGACCTGTGGGTGCTTCGTATATATTTCCTGACAAGGTCATGAAAATGGTGGTAAAAATGTGTAGTGGATTCTCTGGGGTTTTATGGATGATTCTCTGGTTTAGTCTAGAAATCCTTAGCTTGATTGGCTGTTATGTTTAATAATGAGAGTTGTGTGATAATGTCTGGTGGGAGTGGAGAGGACCTAAATACTAATGTTCACAAACCAGCATCAACGTCGGATTGATTTGTAGGCCCATTGGGTTGTGGGACCTATGGATCACAACCATAAGTTTGTGGTTGTTGTGGACCTCCTATGGTCATATGAAGAATCAATCCCTAATTCTGATTATCTAATAATCATATGCCTTTTTAGCCTCTACGTTTAGAACTAGAAGTTACACGATTTTCTCAAAGTACCTAACAGGTGTTATGGTAACTTGGATACGTAAGCTAGTTTCTATATCAACGAGGAGGCCTCCCGTTCAGGGTCATGGGGACTAGTGGATCATAACCAAATGTTTTCTCTCTTTTAAGTCCTTCTACAGTCATACGGATATCTATCAAGGTAGTCTATAATTTGGCTGATTTGACCAAAATGTGTGTGCTTTGTTGTCTTCTATATTTAATCCTCTTAGTTGTGTGTTGATTTCTTGTAGGTCTATTGTTGTTCGAAGACTTGAATTCTGAGATTTTGGTCTATGTCAGTTAATGCTACAACAAGATTTGGTTGAGGCATGATTGGCTCAAAAACATATTCCCTAGGCTCCCTAGGTCCCGTGATTGTCATACAAGATCAATATAAACCTAATTGAAACAAAATAAACTAATTATGCAAGATATATCTACAACATATATATATTCCTCTATTTTTTGTATTTTTGATAGAATTTTTAATAGAATTGAAAGAGCAACTAATCTAATATCAAAATTAAAACAAGCAAGGTAGCCAGTGTAGCTACTTGCCTGTGCAGTTGTGAGTTTATCCTAAATAACTAAATAGCTGATTAACTTAATTGAAAGACTCTCGATCCTACCTCAGAAGTGAGGAATGAATCATAGTTTCTAAGAAACTATCAATCCCCACAGCTTCCCCGGCAATATCGAAAGTGAAATTTAACTGAAATGAAATAATTCACTACTCTATTTGATATGTTTTAACTAGAAATTTGATAGATAAAACCTAGAATTTACGAATAGTGGCGAATCTAGTAGTGTATGACTTTGTCCCCTCATAATGATCTCCTCGTTCCTTCATGTTCACGTGAATCCAAAAGAGCATGTATATGCTAGCATCAATAGAAGAAGGTATTTGAATAATGATAGCTTTGGATATAGACCGAATATAATGCGAGTAGGAGAGGGACAATGCAAGTGACAGAGCTTGGCGTATGCAATTCCTAGCGGGATTTATTATGGGAATATAACACAAGTGTACCGAGAGATTCTAGAATCTACCTTCATGAAGAACACAACCTGCAACTCTAATGGATTCAATCTACAAATGACACTACTATGCTCTAAACTAATTTGTATGAACAACAATGAACAATATGAAGTAAGAAGATCGAATGGCTTCTAACAGCAAAGGAAAAACTAGCATGGATGTAAACATGAAAACAAAATGAATTCTAAGCAAGAAATTAAAAGACTAAACAATGGAAATGAGAAGTTGAGGGGCCATTTGCTTGAAAACAAGCTGGGTATTTATATATTTCACATTCACCCAAAGGTAATTCCTATTAGAACTCTTTTACCATTAAACAATGAAGAAACACTATTCTAGGAACATAAAACATTAATACGAAGCCAAAGTGGTTGGGAAAGGTAGGTAAAAATTGAAAAATTATGCAAGTCATGATCAAAAGAACATGTTGGAGATCACGTAAAGGACCACCACCCCGAAAGCGGGGTGGCGGTCATGAGACCACTGCCCTAGCAGGCGGCGGTTTCGTCACTGAAGGTCAAAAAGCTAGAAAAAGAAAGGCAGAGGATAAAGCAAAGTACACAAAGCTTAGACAAGGTGCTTGGGATGCTAACATACACTTGGCGAGCTTTCTTGGATTCTCGAACACCTTGCGAGGTGACCTGTATCATCATTGGGGCATGTGTAACATTGTTTCGATGGTACAATACCCTACAATTTTGGGTACGTACATATTGTCCCCCTTGGAGAAGCATTTTAACCATGAAGAGGTGTAAAATGGTGGGTCTAAGTATGGCGGTCCCAAAACGGGAAGCTAGAAATTATACCGACATGCCTATGTGTCAAAATGTCACCATCCAAGATCCTTCTACCCGTAAAATGGAAAGAGGACTCAAGTTCGAGATAGATAAAATAAATCGAAAAATAAATACTAAATTAGTATGAAATGAGGACTTACCATTTGTGTGGGGATAAGAAATTACCTCTTTCGGTGCTCTAAACCTGTAAAGGGGCATTCAAAATGAGTCAAAACACCATATATATATATATATATATATATATATATATATATATATATATATATATATATATATATATATATTATTTTTTTCCACTTCATTTCGCGTGTGTCAATTTGATAGTTTTTTAGCTCAGGACCCATGGAGATAGTTTTCGATGAGAGTATAGTCAAAATGTTTGTGGCGAGATAGCGATCATGCCTCCGCGAGTAGAACCTCAACCCACATATCTCGGGTTAGTTCTTCTTGATTTAATGTTTTAGCACCCAAAATGTTAAAATGATGAAATATTTGTTGTGGGGGGTTATTTTTAGAAATGTTAGTTTTAAAAGTGTCTCTTAGGGGGGACGCCTAATGGGTAGGATTTCGTTTTAGCTAAAATGGTCAATTTTTGTGTTTTTGAGTGTTTTTAGGGCATGCGACCCATTTACAGTCATAGGACAGACCACCGTCCGAGCAAGGTGGTGGTTGTGGGACCTCAACCTTTAAAGGTGGCGATTATGGAATCAACGCCCTATTGTGGTCCTCTACACAGTGTTAAAACAACATTGTTTTGAATTCATTTTTACATTTTTAGTTTTCTTACTTTCTTTATTGATTTTTCCAATGCAATCTTGACACTAACTTGCTTCCTTTTAAGCGGGTTTTTGGGTGTTTTGCAGAAGAAGGAAGAGTACATTAGATGGAGCCAAGAGAGGGAGTGTGATTGGCTTCCAGCAGTGTTAGATGCACTCTCTTAGGCTGAGCAGGATACTCTCCAGAGGGCAGGTATATTGAGGATTGCATGGGTCCCCCATGTTGCACCTACTAGTCACATACTATCTCGACTTATTTTCTTCTTGGGATGTAGATCGGAATACCTTCGATTTCCAAGTATTAGGGGTGAGTGGAAAATCACCCTATAGGATGTCTACTTGCATTTTGGGAGTCCCAATTATTAGTAGGAGACTTTTATTTGATACAGTAGTATCTATAGCTCAGGTGACCCAATGGGCCACCTATATGGGAGACGCAGTTATTTCCACTTTGGTTTGAAGAAGGGGGTGAAGGTCCGTTATATTCCTGGCTTTCCCATCCCTTTGATCCACTAGGCCATTATAGGCATCCTTGCTTCGAGATTGATCGGGACAAGAGAGGGGATACTTTGCTCTATTGTTGGGCCCCCATCATCACATAGATTGAGGCACATGGTCAGATTTATGCCTAGGGAGCCGATATACTTGGGACCACCTATCATGACTTATACAGGGTGGTTTGATTATAGGGAAAATCGCTGAGCCATCCGACCTTAGTTATGAGCTAGGTCTATGAGCGCATTATCCCTTATGGGAGGGGCATACAGGCAACGGATCCTGGGGCCGTCATGGCAGCTAGATGGATAGGGATGATGGTGCTTAGGGCACTACATTAGTCGGTGGCTTTATTGACCACTGTGGATATGGAGGCCACACCTTATTAGGCCATGGTAGGGTTGTGGGGTGAGGAGGTACACACCCTAATTTCCTGCTCTACTACATGGCAGCTTGTGGACAGGATGGGGAAGGTAGAGATACACCCCTTTGATTGAGTGCCTCAGCAGTTTGGCCTTGCTTATACTGATATGCTTCCCCCAGTGGTTTCAATGTTCGAGATCAGTTTGGGAGGCTAGGGAGATCCCAAAGGCTGGGTTGGACTGTTGTTACTCTGGCATTCCTATTACAGCCAAGAGGGTGGTACGCGCTCAAGGGAGAGCTGGTGCTCCTCGAGCACCCTTACTTTGAATTGCACTTGGTCTCACCCATAACAGGTGATGATCCCATTGATATAGACTTTGAGTCCGAGGAGTTTATAGGGGGAGAGATAGAGGAGGAGACCGAGGACATTGAGATTAGTGAGTCAAGTGGGGAAAGGATAGTGATCCCGAGTGGCACGATACTCAAGAGATCTTACAGTGAAAAGGGAAGAGCGAGCACGAGAGGGTGACTCTAGTATCGGAGGAGTTGCTTTCTCGGGACCTAGGTGAAGAGGATGAGTCATGGCGGGACACCATGTTTTCCCAAAATGTGGGTGAGGGGCACCGGTTGGTGGTGGCATCAGTGGTAGGTGCGGATCCCAGAGATCCTTCTTGGAGGCCTAGAGATCCGAGTGAGTTATGACTCTTCTTATGATATTTGTTTTAGATAGAATTGCCTTAGTTGTTATCTCTTTTTGTTTTGTTTACTCTTGGTTTTATCCTTGATTGTTTTCTAACTCATTTTCTCCTTTGTTTGCAAAGTGACTACGATGAGTGGCGAGACTTGATTCACGAGTGTGTGTACCGATACCTTACTTCTCCCCTCGAGAAGACTTGTCCGAGCTTTCTATGGATGTGGGGTAACCCTCAAAGAGCAATGTAGGCACAACGATGTTTTTCTTCTGTTTGGCACGCACGGAAGATCATGACTTCTCTCTCCATATAGAGGTAGCTGGATATAGGACAGCCAAGTGCCTAATGAGGAGGAGCCATTCTCATAGTGAGATCGCAGCTATTGAGCGTGACCGCGAGCCCTCGGTGCATTTGGAGCACCAAGATAGCCAGATTCCTAGACATGGTTGTGCACTTTCTAAGGGATCCCATAGGGATTGAGAGGCCACTTGGCTCCTTTTGTAGTGACTCTTGCTAGATTGTTTATATGAGTATTTTGTATTTTTCGGGCTCATTGAGCATTTTGACCATGCCTAGTGCATGATGGAATTGTACATGAAACCTGATTATATATATATATATACCTCTTTTTGGATCTAGATCTCTTTGTACCTAGATTTTTGTGATTCATTTCCACATGTATACTAGATGTTTATTAGAATTTTTTTTTTATATGCTTTTCAGAATGTATGTAATGGAAAACAAATATCACAAATGTTTTCTTTTTGTATTTTGTGATGCTGATGTATGATGATGTAGACACCATGTGATCTTGAACTTTAGTTTCTATAAGTAATTTTCCGGTACTTCATATTATTTTGAAAAAATGTGATGATGAGCTGGTATGATGAGTAGATGAACTTTCCCCACTCCTAACTCCACGCAACTAGTAAGATGTGAGGGCTCACCACCGAGAGCTAGAAAGGGCACAAGCTATGAGGTGTGTTGAAATGGTAATGATGGGAGATAGACAAAGAGTTGGTGGAACCAAATTAGGATGCTACAAACCTATCTTACTCAAGTGACTCCATAGTTTATAATGTGACTTGCTTTGTAGTTTATCCAGACTTAGATCCGTAGATGGCCACTTGGTTGATAAAATTTGGTTTTCAGGGTTTTGAACTCTCTTGGAATTTTGGACATCTAATTCATTTGTTTTTGACTCAAGATTTCAAAGGTTTGTTTGAACTATTTGCTTATGACTTTCAACGTTTACTATCAAGAGGACCCCCTACACCTTGCCCCATGCTACTAGTAGGAAGCATAGGCTTATCACCATGGACAAGGCATAGGTGAGTAAAGGCATTTCCATCCTTTCCCAACCCTACGTCACTAGTAAGAGACGCAAGCTCAACACCGAAGGTTGGTAGGGAAAGGAAATGTGTAAAAGTAAAATTTTCTATTTGATCTATATTTGACTTACTTGAGTAAAATGTCGAATGTTCTTATTTCAAAATATATATATATATATATATATATATATATATATATATATATATATATATATATATATATATATATATATATATAGATAGATGTGACACCATGAAGCTTATAAAATAGACCATAGGTAAGACACCTATCCTAGAAGAAATCAAAAGTGAGAACAAGCATGCAGGCCTTGGTATGGCCACCATTAAGACTTTGTCATATCTTGCTTTAATTGATGAAATGATTCTGAAACAGTTGATGATGTTATGAAAATGAAGAAGTATGATTTGAATGCTCCTACCAATACTATCAGAAGTTTGTAATGAATTGCTTAAGAATAAGTCCCTTGATCACCAAATTTTACGAAATGAGTGAACAAAATGAACCTAACTAAATGAATATGTAATGTAGATATAATTATACAAATAGTGCTGATGCTTCATGTGTAAAACTATTTAAGATGCAAGGAATTGACTAATTCATTGAATTCCTCACCCTCTAGTGTGCATAAGAGATATGCACTGTTCCCATAGTCTTTCATGACTTGATATGGGCCCAACCATTTGGGCTAGAACTTTCTTCCTTCGTCATTTTTCTTATCAATCCAACTATCTAGTCTTAGAACTAGATCTCCTTCATATATTTCTCACTCATAGACCTTTTTTTTATACTGCCAACACATCCGGTCAACATAGGCTCTATGTCATTGTTCAACATTTAACCTGGCCTCATCTAGGCTTTCTAGTTGGGAGATTCATTCCACCTTATAAGATTCTTCATCCAGAATCCCTTGTAGTGAGATGCAGAGATTGGGTATTTCAACCTCAAGCGGGAGAACTACTTCTACCCCGAATACTAGTGAGAAAGGAGTTGCTCCTATTGGTGTTCTTATTGAGGTTCGATGGGCCCACAAGGATGGATATAATTTTAAGTGCCAATCTCACTTGTTCTCCTTACCTATTTTGAGGAGAATAGCTTTCAACGTTTTGTTTGTCGCTTCAGCCTACCCATTGGCTTGAGGGTAGTAAAGAGAGGCCGTGATGGTTTATCTTGAATTTGCTACATAGCTCATGAACCTCATCATTCTTAAAGGATGTACCTTTATCTGAGATAATGACTTGTGGGACACCATACCTATAGATAATTTGGTTTAGAATGAATTTGGAGATCACGACACCTAATACAGTGGTGAGAGGCATGGCCTCCACCCATTTGGTAAAATATTTCGTGGCTGTGATTATAAAATTATGGCCATCTGTTGACGAGGGAGAGAATTTCCCTATCAATTCTAGACCTCATGTGGAGAAAGGCCATGGAGTCACTATTGGTTACAGGGATTATGTTGGCATGTGAATATCATGAGAGAATTCTTGGCATTTGTGGCATTTATGTACAAATTCCACTGCATCATGCTTGAGAGTGGGCCAAAAATAGCCCATCCAAGTGTATTTTGTGAGTGGTGGCATGACCCCCGAAGTGGCCCCCACATATCCCACTGTGGGATTCATGAAGAATCCTCTTGGATTCTTCTATGTCGATGCATCTTAGAAGCATGCCGTCGAAGGCTCTACGATAGAGAACTTGTTCTATAATAACATATTTAGCTATGATAATGCGTAACCACCTTCTTTGTTGTGGTGTGGCACCTTCTGGATATGTATGGTCCATGATAAAATTGATAATATCAGTATACCAAGGACATACAGAGATGGGAGGTCTGGTTTCGATGTAATATATGCATTCATTGGGAAAGTTGAGGTCTACCAGATCACCTCCGTCTAACAGGTTATCGGCTAACCAATCTACAATGATTTTTCCTTTAACAGATTTTTGGTTTATAAATGTTAATTCAAATTCACCCATTAAGGTTATGAAACATCCAACCTTTTTAGACAAGGACCCTTACATGAGGAATGTCCGTGAATGATCCATTTTTACGATGACCCTTGTTTCTTGATTTAACATATAATATCTTAAATGTTTTGTTGCAAAAATTATGGCAAGGCATTCTCTCTCTGCCTGTGTGTAACATTTTTAATAATCAAGCAATATTCGGCTAATGAAATAGATCATGCATTCTCATTTATCATCATCTTCTTGAGCCAACATGTAAGCTAATGAGACATTCATAGCTCGTGAATACAGGATTAGAGGGTGATCCAGGTCTAGGAGGCATTAGCATGGGAGGAGATAGTAAGAAGCATTTAACTGCTTCGAAGGCCTCATGGCATTATTTTGTCCAAATAATGGAGCAATCTTTTTCAACAAATTATTGATCGGATGAATAGTAAAACTTAAGTCCGGAATGAATCTTCGATTGCACCGAGTTTTCCAAGAAATGATCTAATACCAGAGTCGTCTGATGGTGGAATCATTTCAAGAACAACCCAGATTTTGGTTGGGTCAACATCAATCCCTCATGATGATATGATGTAACCCAGGAGTTTTCCTCCTGTCATGCCAAATACACATTTCTCTGGGTTTAGTGTGACTCCATATTCAATCAATCATGAGAGAATGATGCGGAGCACTTCCGGGTGATCACAGTGCTTCTTGGCCTTGGCCAACAAGTCATCTACGTAGGACTCCACAATCTTATGAATAAGATCATGAAATATGTATGTCATCACCCACTGGTATGTAGCGCCAGCATTTTTGAGACCGAATGGCATAACAACGTAGCAATAAGTTCCCCAAGGAGTTATAAATGTGGTTTTGGCTTGGTCTTGTTTAGATATTTTGATTTGATTATATCTCGAGAACCCATCCATGAGAGACAAAAGCTCAAATCTAGTTGTTGTGTCAATGATGATGTCAATGGATGGTAATGGGAAATCATCTTTGGGACAAGCTTTGTTAATATCCCAAAATCTATGCAAATGCGTATCTTCCCATTCTTTTTGAGGATGCAAACAATATTAGATACCCATTGTGAATAGTCGATGGGCTTAATGAATCCTACTTGGAGAAGTTTTACTACTTCCTCTTTTACCATGAGAGCTACTTTTGGTTTCATTGGTCTTGATTTTTGTTTAATTGGCTTTGCATCTAGTTTGGTGACAAGATTATGTACTGCAATGTGTAGTGTAATTCTTGTCATTTCTTTATAATTAAATGTGAAAGCCTTTTGATGTTCTTGAGAATTTGGGTGTGTATTTCTATCTCTTCTAGAGTTAGTGAAGATCCTAGTTTCAAGATATTTTATTCTTCCTCCGTTTCGATATATATGTCAATGGTTTCTTCTATCAAAGAAGCGTTACCTTCTTCAAATTTAGGTGGGGACGGAGGTAGTTCCAATATTTCTCCATTTTCTATCTCGTAGATGTCGAGATCCTTCTATGGAGGAGACTCTACCATGGGATTTCCAAAGTAGGAAGAGGAGTGTGGTATTAGGGAAAGATCAACTATACGGTGAGTAAGGTGTAGCTCTGCATAGGCGTTTAGATATTTAAGAGTGACTTTATCACTATCAACATGATGTAAGATAGAAGACTCATTCTCCACTGCATGTGTTAGAAGAGGGTTCATTGATATTTTCTTCACCAATGGTTTAGTACAAAGTGATACCCTGAAACTTATATCTTCTAACTCATTATTTGGGGTAAAACACAAAGTTGAGGTTGTTATTGAATCTGCGAGGAGGTTTTGTTCTTGTGGGATTGTCTCAATGGATATGAAGTCAAATCCTTTGCTTAGATTTAATACCATTATTTTATAGAGCTGTAAATGCTCAGCTCTAGTCTCATATACTTCAGAGACTTGGTTTGCAACTAATTGCAAATCTCCTAACACTCGATAGTATTAATGCCAATCCTTTTGGATATGATGAGGCCAAGGAGGAGGGATTCGTACTCGGCACACCATTGTTTGTACATTCGAGTTTAACTTAAAAGAAAAGGTAGGATCTTTCCTTAGGGAAGTAAAGATCAAACCCGCCCCAACTCCATAGCAACATCTAGCTCCATCGAAGTGAAGAGTCCAATATTTACTAGGAAAAATGGATGTTGGGACATTCTTTACATATGTTTCTTCTATTTGTTACTTCTACCATGTAAAGTTCCTCTGTTGGAAGAGAACCAACTCCTAGGGTACATCCCATACCTATGGAATCAAATGGTAGGAAAATTGGTAGATCTTGTTCCAGTAATTCGATAATTTTTTCAGTAGTTCCTAATGACATTGTTTCTACAATGCTAACTTCATCCTTGAGGGCAGGGATGCCCTTGACTAGGTTCATAATTTCTAGTTTTGATGTAGGTATTGATTTTTCTTCCGATTTTGAGTCCATTGGTTTGTTAAGTTGGTTTGTTGGGAGTTCAAACTCAAAGTGAATGCGTGGCCTTTTTTTCAAGTTTGCTAGGTGTATATCAAATGGTTTTGGGTCGCCTTTTGCTACAAATATCTTTCCTAGGTGTAAGAATCTTATTTCCTAGAATAACGTAGAAGGGATTGATTTCATGCGATGTATCCATGGTCGATCGAGGATCATATTATAGTTGGTTTCTGATTTATGATATAAAACTCGGTGAGGATTGTCTTGGGTCCTAAGGTGACTGGTAATATTATAGTCCCAATTGAAGTAGCCTTAAGGCTATCATAACCTCTTAGCATATTTCTTGTTGTGGAACAATTTGTTTCTCCATATCCTAGCTTTTGAAGGAAAGAGAAGGGGACAATGTTAACTACTACCCCATCATCAACCATTGCATGTTTAACATAATTATTGTAAACCCACACTGTAAATGTAAGGCCGAGATCACCTCTACATGCAATTTCAGCATTTGTTGGCATTTTGTTTATGTCAAATATAAACTCGGTATCCCTATCTAGCTGCCTTGGAGGGTGGATATCGAAGTCTATATGGTTTACTTGTGTTTCGGGAGGTGGAGTGATGTTAATTAAATGACCTAGACCTAGTGCTTCTAAAAGAGCAACCCTATGGGTAGGATTTTTTCAATAAGTCTAAAAAGGAGATGTGAGAGAAGGTCTTTGTTAAGTCATTAATTAAATCATAAGCACCTATGGGTTTTACCAACATTTGTTGAATGTTATCTGCTCAAGTGAATAGATTGTGTTTGGTTGAGAAGAATATTCTCATGTTCTTGTTATGGCTTCTATGTGAAGCTCAGCATCTAACTCCACTAGACCAACTATCTTGGTTCGTGGCTGATTTCCTAATTGCGGTGCGACAGGTGGATTTAGTGAAGTTGAGGTTTCATGATCGTTATTTCTTGTCATTACAACTTTGTTTGTCCCATTTGGATTAAATTTATTATTGTTATTGTGATTTGGAAGTGCATCATTAAAGATCTTAAGAGGTGCGTTTTGAGGGCAAACTGCCCCTGTGAAAGTATTTGGCATAGGTGTCATAGAATCTATTAAGAACATATCTATGAAGAGTTGTCTTTGTTCTTCTAGCAAACGTTGCATGAACTTATTGTAATCGTAGAAAGTCCTAGTGTCATGGCCTCAAATTTTGTGGAAACCACAATACAAGTTAGGATTATAACTCCTAGGTTGTTGGTTTGGCACGTGTTGTGGTCCAAAACTCTGATTAAACTATTGACTATTAGGATTAAAGTTTTATGTTTGTTGCCTTTGGTTTTGGTTTTGATATCTAGTTGAGTTTTGACTTGGACCCTATGTCTAGATCTGCCATTTTGTTGTTGTTGTTATTGTCATTGGGGATGATTAAAATCCACCGCATTGATTATTGGGGTAAAATTGTTGTTTCGTTGATTGTTAACTAGTGGTGGAACATTTACAATGTTTTCTTTTTTAGTTTGGTCAGTCACTCCATCTGTTGTCACTCCACAGTTTTTGTTAAGGATTTTAGGTCCTTGATTGGCATTTGTGGTAGTAGGATAGGTCGTAGTGTTTTGGTTGGGGATGATTAACCTCCCATTTGTTCCATATGTCTTACGACCGCTATCTATTATAGCTTGATCTATTCGGAGAGCACTCTCTAAGCACTTCATCATAAGTTCTTAGTGGGAACTTTTAGACTTCTTCCTTTATCTCTCTGCTGAGAGAATGAAGGAATAAATCACATAGTTCCATCTGATCCATGTTTGGAGTGCTTGCTGAAGAATAGAGGACTGTACGCCATCTTTGGATGAAATGAGCAACAAATTCATTGTGTTCTTGTTTAATATGCAAGAATTCCTTGATTCATGTTCTCAACAATTTTTTCATGTTGAACACCTTGATGAACTCGAAATGAGTTGTTTAAATGAATGTATTGAGGCTTTAGGTATTCTATAATACCAATCGAGGGTGATACCCTCTAAATTTTTGGGGAATATTTTAGCAACAACTCCATCCCAAGGGAGCAGTTCTCGAATGGTTGTGGCATAGGCCTTAATATGTGCATTTGGGTCTCCCTCCCCTTTGTACTTGGGTAGATGGGGAGAGGTCTTGGAAGCATGACACTTTGTATAGTGAATTCTAAAGGTTCTTTCAAATATTTTGAATAAGTCCCTATCGCATAGGTTTCGACCATTAATGGTGCTTATTGAGGGGGTGGAGGTGGAATGGGTTGTTGATATGGCGTAGCATATGTATTTACAGGGGCATAAGGAAATCCCTATGGTTGAGAAAACATGCTAGGAGAAGAGAACATATCTCCTTATGGTGATTTGGAATACATGTTTAAGTATGGAGGAGCATTGCTTAGGAATGGGTTGTTTTGTGTTAAGCTAGGAGGTATCATATTCTCAACTGGAACAACATTTGAAAATGTGGTTCTAGTTGGCATTTGTTGTAAATATTGAGGAGGCATGCCCAACGTTCTTATTCCTGTGAGGAGGTGTACTTGGCTAGGATGATGTGGAGGATTGGAAGTTCTTGCTTGCATGAACTATGAATTTTGATTTTCTTGAGCAAGTTCTAACCCTCTAACCTTCTCAACTAAGGCTGAGATGACCTCATTTGGTGAAGACGTATTATTTTTCCTTAGTGGCGGTTGTTGTATATCTTGATGTTGTATAGGCATATGGTACCCTACTATGAATTGATCATTTCCCTTCCAATTTTCACTAAGGGAATTTCTTATAAGTAGAGGAATGGGGGTGTTTTCTTGGAACGAGACCTCACGTTGTGTTTACAAACCTCCTATAGGTGGGTACATATTTTGAGAGCATTATTCACTCCTAGCATAACGTGCTAAATATTCCTCATCTAGAAATGGATCTGATTATCTACTGATTTGTGGTCTGAGTAACATTCAAGGAGATGACTTGGATTCTCCAGTGAGAGTCATGTTGTTTCAACCTGAAGGCTCTGGTTGTTGTGTTTAAGTGAGTTGATCCAACTCCTCTATTTGGAAAGAAGAACTAAACCTAGTCCTTTAAGGTGGATTTTGTGTTGACAATTGGTTAGCTGAATAATTGTCACCCCATGTTGAAAGCAAGGGTGATGGTTGTCTATTTAATTGATCATAGTATGCTTCGAGACCTAGGAGAGGTCTGCCATATGCGTCATATCCCAACATATTCGGGGGTATATAAATACCCACAGAATAATGGGAAGAAGTGAAGGTGGAAGAAAGAAAGTGGAACACTTGAATGAAAATGAAAATGTGAAAGTGAAGCAGTTGTTCCTTTCACGTCGGGTTCACCAATTTTGTTGGTGAAGCTGATGTGAAGGCTAAAAGGGTGGAAAAGATGAAAAGTATATTAATTGGAAGAACAAGTAGAAATCTGACTCTGAATTAGAAGGTTGCATGTTTGATTCATGTCGGGTTCACCAATTTTGTACAATGGAAAAGTGACATGCAAGCATGAGAATCTACAAGTAACTCTTCCTTGCACCCGACCTCCCGAGGTCATGCCGAGACAACCGGTGGGGATGGAATATACGGGATACAGACAGACTAGTTGGGTAATCTTATGTCTTCAACATGCAATAATGGGATCTACGAATCTAAGGAAAAGAAGGCCCTTCTAACCTAAATAGGTGTGATGGATAGTTTGGTGAGGATAGCTACTCGAAGGCTCCAATCAATATCAAGCTCATTCGAGATCCTATTTATAGGTTCTTTGAATATGTGGAAACCGACCATGTGGGTGCTTCGTATATATTTTCAAAAATGTCATGAAAATGGTGGTAAAAATGTGTAGTGGATTTTCTAGGGTTTTATGGATGATTCTCTGGGTTTAATCCGTAAATCCTTAGCTTGATTAGGCTTTATGTTTAATAATGAGATTTGAGTAATAATGTCTAATGGGAGTGGAGAGGACCTAAATACTAACATTCGCAGACCAAAGCATCAACTTCAAATTGATTTGTAGGCCCATTGGGTTGTGGGACCTATGGATCACAACCGTAAGTTTGTGGTTGTTGTGGACCTCCTATGGTCATATGAAGAATCAATCCCTAATTTTGAGTATCCAGTAATCATATGCCTTTTTGGCCTCTATGTTTAGAACTAGAAGTTGCATGATTTTCTCGAGTACCTAACAGGTGTTCTGTAACTTGGATACATAAGCTAGTGTCTATATCAATGAGGAGGTCTCCTACATCTGGCTATGGGACTAGTGGATCACAACCGAATGTTTGCTCTCTTTTAGGTCCTTCTACAGTCATACAAATATCTATCAAGGTAGTCTATAATTTGGCTGATTTGACCAGAACATGTGTGCTTTGTCGTCTTCTATGTTTAATCCTCTTAGCTATGTGTTGATTTCTTGTAGGTCTGTTGTTGTTTGGAAGACCAATTCTGAGATTTTGGTCTATATTAGTTAATGCTACAACAAGATTTGGTTAAGGTACGATTGGCTCAAATTCCCCGGGCTCCCTAGGTCCCGTGATTGTCATACAAGATTAATATAAACCTAACTGAAACAAAATAAACTAATTATGCAAGATATATCTACAACATATATATATTCCTCTATTTTTGTATTTTTGATAGAATTTTTAATAGAATTGAAAGAGAAACTAATCTAATATATTCAGAAAATGACAACTAATCTAATAACAAAATTAAAACAAGCAAGGTAGCCTAGTGTAGCTACTTACTTGTGCAGTTGTGAGTTTATCCTAAATAACTAAATAGCTGATTAACTTAATTGAAAGACTCTCGATCCTACCTCGAAGTGAGGAATGAATCATAGTTTCTGAGAAACTATCAATCCCCACAACTTCCCTAGCAATATTGAAAGTGAAATTTAACTGAAATGAAATAATTCACTACTCTATTTGATATGTTTTAACTAGAACTTTGACAGATAAAACCTAGAATTTACAAAATAGTGGCGAATCCAATAGTGTATGACTTTGTCCCCTTAGAATGATCTCCTCATTCCTTTGTGTTCACATGAATCCAGAAGAGCGTGTATATGCTAGCATCAACAAAAGAAGGTATTTGAACAATGGCAGCTTTGGATATAGACCGAATATAATGTGAGTAGGAGAGGGACAATGCAAGTGACAGAGCTTGGCGTATGTAATTCCTAGCGGGATTTATTACGGGAATACAACACAAGTGTACCGAGAGATTCTAGAATATACCTTCTATGAAGAACACAACTTGTAACTCTAATGGATTCAATCTATAAATGACACTACTCTACTCTAAACTAATTTGTATGAACAACAATGAACAAGACTGAAGTAAGAAGATCGAATGGCTTCTAACAACAAAGGAAAAACTAGCATGGATGCAAACATGAAAACAAAATGAATTCTAAGCAAGAAATTGAAATAATAAACAATGGAAATGAGAAGTTGAGGGCCATTTGCTTGAAAACAAGCTGGCTATTTATAGATTTCACATTCACCTAAACGTAATTCCTATTAGAACTCTTTTACCATTAAATAATGAAGAAACACTATTCCGGGAACATAAAACATTAATGCAAGCCAAAGTGGTTGAGAAATGCAGGTAAACATTGAAAAATTACACAATTTATGATCAAAAGAACGTGTTAGAGATTGCATAAAGGACCGCCACCCCGAGAAGGTGGTGGTTATAGGACCACTGCCTTAGCAGGGCAGCGGTTTCATCACTGAAGGTTAAAAAGCTAGAAAAAGAAAGGTAGAGGATAAAGTAAAGTACATAAAGCTTAGACAAGGTGCTTGGGATGCTAACATACACTTAGCAAGCTTTCCTAGATTCTGAACACCTTGCGAGGTGACCTATATCATCATTGGGGCATGTGTAACATTGTTCCGGTGGTACAATACCCTACAATTTTGGGTATGTACAGAACACACCTCATTCAAGAAAATCACATGCAAACACTTGTAATGCAAAACAAAAATATAATTTGTTAAAGTTGTTATAGGAATTTATATGTTAGTGTGAACATTAATATTATGTGTGTATTTGTAATATATGAGTTGTGATATAACCAAATCATATAATGTTGTAATAGAGAACAAATCACGTAGTTAAAGTTGTGTGAGATAATAAAGGTATGTTAGAGAGATATTAGGAGATGGGGTTGATATTCTATAGGGATTGAAGATCATGTTTGAATCCTATATGTAACTCATCAATCATGAATAAGACATCTTGAATGAATTATGTAACATATGAGTTTTTATTGTGTTCTATTTTATTGTTTCTACAATCAAATCTGAACCGGGAATAATATTTAGTATTAGAGCATGGCAGATCCATAAGGAAACAACAAGAGAGAGGGCGTTTATTAACTCGAAGTCTACTATAAGAATTATCCAATGAATCTATAGTCAATATATCTTCCATCGGTCTTTTATGTAGATTTATTTGTCGATAATGCATCCATGCATGCGTGAGTCCATATATTCTTCCTTTATGTACATATCACCTCATCCCATGTTTATTTCCTTAATTTATTCTGCATTGATGTGGATTGACATCAATATTTGTTTAGTTGAGCCCCTACCCAATGCCTCAAGTTCACTCCAAGTTCACGGAGAGGAGTCATTTTTTCATCATAAAATCTGAATGTTCTCATATTACATACGCATGTCGAGTTCTTTGGAAATAATATACTTTTTCTTCCATCCATTTTTCTCCAAATTATACAAGTCTATATAAATCTGAAAACATCTCTGTCAAAATCCCCAATGAATGTTTTCATGAAGTACGAGGATTGACAAGGATAAGTTGTAGAAATTGGCAAGAAACTTGACTTTTTTTTCCAAACCTACCGACTCCAATTTAAAAAGGCCTGATTATTTTATTTTAAGTTTTTTAGGTCAAAGTTACGCTTTTTAAGGTATTTTTCTAATTCGTGGTACTACTACAAAATAGTTCATGGTTTTTGTTAAGTGATATTTAGGTTTTTCTTTATATTGTATAAAGTCACTTTATATATATATATATATATATATATATATATATATATATATATATATGCGAATTTTCACATCCAGTAAAGTATTTTAGTGTTTTATTCAAAGGTCATATTTTTAGATTGTTTATTATAGTCTTTTATGTGAACTTTTCCATTTATGCTTAAGTTTTGTTTTCATGTGTATATAGTCTTTTTAGGATGTTTAATAGGTTTTGTTAAATTAAATTTTATTTATAAATTTATTATCTAGAGTTATATTATTTATATTTGTTAAATTTTGATTTAATTTCTATTAATAAATTTTAAGTTATATTAGAAATTAATGATTAGTTTATTCATTTAGTTTGTTATTAAATTTATCTTTTTGTATTTAATGATTTAGAGTTCATTTTTTTGTGTATTGTCATATCGCCATGAATTTTGTATAATTAAACAAAAAGTCTTGTCAATGTTGTTAGTTTCGTTTGTGTCAAAAAGTTCAAAAAAATTATTAACAAATTGCTATACAAATGCATTTTCGGGGTAACCGACGTCCTAATTTGTAATCATTATTATTAAGCTTCAATTTAAAATTTGTTGAGTAATTAAAGATGCATGAGATGGAGGAAGGAGGTAATGAAGGAAGGATGTCAATCAACAACCTCTTGCCCGACCACAAGCGATGGGTCCACATAATGTAATTGTGACATTTTTTAGTTGTGTGTTTGATTTGATATGCGTAGAATAAGAACATAATATTTCATTCCTACTATAATATCTTGAACATGTTGTGATATGGCATGGAAGGTGTGGAATAGTGAAACAATTATATAGGAGGGAAGATAACTACATAAATCCTCTTATTGTAGAGATCCTGACTGGTCGTACTTATTTATGAAGATGATTAGCCAGTGAAATGACCTCATTTCATTCACATGGGATAAATGTGGGATGCGTTATTTTCATAGTAGTGGTCATGTGTAGTAAGATCCAAACAACAAGATTCAGACAGTAGTATGTAGACCTAAAAGTATGCGGTGGCATATGATTCTAGTTTTAGTTCCACTTTGCCCCATGTTCACACTAAGGGGGTGAATGTTAGGAATTTATATGTTAGTGTGAACATTAATATTTTGTGTGTATTTGTAATATATGAGTTGTGATATAAACAACTCATATAATGTTGTAATAGTTTAATTATATTGGTGAGTTGTGAGAACAACTCACGTAGCTAAAGTTGTGTGAGATAATAAAGGGATGTTAGAGAGATATTAGGAGATGGGGTTGAGATTATGTAGGGATTGAAGATCATGTTTGAATCCACCATTGTAGGGGTTAATTGATCTATATATGTAACTCATCAATCATGAATAAGCCATCTCGAATGAATTATGTAACATATGAGTTTTTATTTTGTTCTATTTTATTATTTTTACAATCAAATTTAAACCAAGAATAATATATATGCATAATATACCTGCAAATATAATGGAAGGAAAAAGATGCAATGTCATACAAGCTAGGAGAAAATAGCCACAAAACATGAATTTAATTTCTCAAAAACATGCACAATCCATTACAATATAGGCATAAGGAAAAATCCTTTACAATAAGCCCAAATTCGAGGCCTTTAGCTCACAATAGCTTTGGAACAATTTTGATAGAGTTCCTTTGCAAAACAGAATGAATCCCCTCAAAATGAGGTAAATTTTACAATATATAGGAAATTTGGGTCACTAACTAGTAGGATACATTAAAGAGGTATGAGGAGCCATACAATTTGGTACTTTTCTTACATGGGTAGTCATGGGCACCATGCCTCATTAATTCTAGTTGTTGAGCTATCATTCACCCACCTACCTTCACCTGGCTTGTGACTTGTCCAACCGTGTTGGTCATCTAACCCTGCTAGGTTGGGCGGATGTCCATCCTCATTGGGCCATACAACCTCCTTTGAGAAAACTACCTGGCCCACAAGCTCTTCTATATATCTAGGTTTGACGGTCAATAACCATGATCTCTACAATTTGTGAGTAGGTCATCTAACCTAATTGTCATATAACCCAAAGGGGTTAGACGACATCTAGCTTTGTGACATTACATGCTTCGGTCACCGACCAACTTGGGAGTCATTGGCTTCAAACAATGGGCTTTCTAACTTGGGAGGTTGGACGACCGTCTATCTCTTCACATATAATGTGCTAACCAACCAGCCGAGCCATCTAACCCTATGTCATCCAACCCGAAGGGGTTGGATTCCATCCAAATCCTCTATATGTTTTTGACTCATCCACCATGATCTCGTCACGCACTTGCACAATAGTCACCAACCAATCTAGTAGACTAACCTATCCATCCATCTCAACCGACTAACCCCATCAACACACCCATCCAACCCACCTGGCTGACCAAGGTGAGAACCATCCAACCCTGTGAATTTTTCAATTTCCACAATACCCAACAAACAACTCAAACATCTGCCATGGCTCACTAGCTTGCCACGAGTAAATATCAAATCAGCCGAGCCAAAGCACGTGTTTTCTTTCTCTTCTGACTGGGGCTAAATTTGATGGTCATCCACATGTCACAAGATTATAGTTCAAATCTTGAATAGGTGATCCAAATTTGGAGGGATGTAAATTAAGGATAACAATTACTACTTATCACTTTGGGTCAACCTTTCTAGTTGTTAATGATGAAATGAAAACAAGGGAATCATATATATATATATACACACACACACATGACTTACTCACTATTATTAGGGGTAATTTGGGCTATTACTTCCCATCTACTACTCAAGAAAAGATAATGATTCAAGGATTACATTTGGGATGTATCATTCATTGAATAGGAGGGGTTATTTCTAAATTCCATATCACATATTAATCTTGGGGGGAAAATAGTTTTATCCCACTATCTTCATGTGCCTAACACAAGGGCAACCTAGCTTCAAGGGAAAATATTTTATCACACACACACTAGAACTATATTGAGTATGAAATGTAGTGTAGAGATTAGTAATAATCACATTGAAGTGACCACCGAGGTCATTCGACTCAAGGATATGCATTATTTATTCCATATAATGTGTACTTGATCCTTATGTAGGGAGTTAGGGATTACATGTGTAGTTGCAATAGTGAAACCATATAGTGAAGTGGATGTAACAGAGAGTGAAAGAAATAAGACATTATAAGGTCTTGAAAATATAAGATCCAGAGCAATTTCCATGACACTAGTACCCGGTTCGGACACTATTACCTAGGATGATCCTATCCTCCTTTGGGAAGTTCCATCCAAAATACTTTTAGATTTCTTTTCTCCAAAAAATATTACTTATTTAAGATCCAAATTGTTTTACCTAGCCTCTAGCATAGAAACATCTTAGATAATGAGATACAAGCTAATTCACTCTTATCTCTCTATTTCTCACACTTGTTTGTCTTTTTCATGATAGATATTGGTTATTACTTGTCATATTTATTTGATCTTAGTCCTTTGATAAAGATTTAATTTTTTAAATTAGTAAAGAGATTGCATGCTAAAACATATCTTATCTATAAAATTTTAACTCATCATAAGATCATGCCATACAATCTCTAAATTTTCTTAATATTTTGACTAGATATTTTTCTCATCTTCTTTCATGCACTTACTAATAAAAAAAAGGCCTATGAGATTTATTAGTACCCAATTTTACTTCTTCATTATCATGCATTTTCAGTATATCTAATTTTTTCACCCTATCAATAACATCAAAATATCAGTATAGTGCCACCAATCCTCTTAGGATTTTCAATTAAATCACTTCATATCCCGAGAGACCTTCTTTCCATTCTTGATTTTTAAATAAAGGGTTCCATAACCAAGATTTGATCCTAAAACTTGGTTGGGTTGTTCATAAATCTTATGATTTGATTATTATCTTCAAATAATCTCTAGTGGTTTACATTATTAGGGATATATGGCATTACCAATACCTTAACATGGAACAGTCACTTGATTTTGGTACAGAGATGTATGAACAAAAATATTATGTAACAACATTTAATGATCTATCCATGTGCATGATGTTGACTGAATTAAAAACTCAAGTGAGTCTCATGTAGTATTCCTCTATTATTTTAGTCTTTCATTCTTTGTTGAGTATACCTACCTTACCTAATGTATAATCAAATTAAAATATCTATTGACAATATTGTCTTTAATATTGAGCATAGAGTCCATATTTAAACCAATCAAGAAATCCTCATACTTAGACACATTATTTGTACACTTAAAATATAACTTATAAGAAAACTTGAATGTATTTCCATGTGAATATTATAACACAACTCCATCTCCTAACCCTCCTCTTGAGCACACTTCATCAAATAAAATAGTCCATAAATCATCAAAGTAAACATTGCTAATATGTGGGAAACAACTGTGGTCAATCTATTTTTAAATAAATCAAGTGTTTGCCAAAAAAATTCCACATCTACATTAGTGTACAATACCTAATTTAAGGTCCTGTATGGATTTTAAATTAGGTGCAGCATCCTTTGATCTCTATGGAGCTTAAATTTCTCTCCCTTAAGTGGTATATTAACAAAATGCATGTATATTTTAATACTACCTCCAACTGAGGTATCCCACATATGTTACAACTATATAATCCACTTAGGAGGATAGTCAACCACTACAACATTCATGGCTAAGAACTTCCCATTGTAAGTTGCAAGTTGAACTACAAGTCTCTGAAACATCCCTCTATAGGAACCTCTATAGAATCCATGACATAACACTTGTCGTACATATTTGAAATACCTATTCCAAATTCATTCATTCCTGATAAAACCATTATATTTATATGAGGAACTTGAGTCTAAAATGTAGTTATGTAAAAGCCACCCATTCATAAGAAATGTGGTGTAAAATGGATCCACATTGAATTGAATCTCAACTAGTGATGTGTCCAAATAAATTTTATGCACCTTATCTAACTCTTCACTTATTTATATGGCTTCAACAGTAGAGGATAGTAGAGGAGAAGAAATTTAGATGATAACAAAATAGAATTCTCTATTTTTATGCTAAGAGATTCATAAAAAAATCAACTACTAGGACTATAATTTTAAATTGGTTAAGTAAAAACATCATATCACATACATTAATATTATACATGGGTAAATTTAGGGGTAAGGTGGTAAGAATTTTTGTAAGCACAAGACACTGAGGGGGAGAATCATTATATTAAAACTTTAATCTATTTCCATGTATACTCATTACCATCATACAACCATTCAATCAAACATTAACCATATGTGTGTTTACTTAAGCATTGAATAAACCATAAAAAAGAGAAAGAGAAAGAAAGTACAAAATAAAAAAATAAAAGTGGGAAAATCTATAGGGGAATAAAATCCACCAAAACCCATCTTATCTTACATAAATAAAATAGATTTAGTGAAGCACCAACTTCGAAAGGACCACCAACCCTATAAGGAGCACTAAACCCTAATTTAGTGAAACACTAACTCCAAAAAGAATCTACAACCCCCTAAGATGATCAAGAACCAACTCAACCATTTGAAGATTAATATCTCTAAATATTGTTTCTACCACAACTGATGGAGATCACTAATTCAGCTCACAAACCTTCTTCAAACCCTCATTCCTTCAACTTGCTCTTTCTTCTTATTTCATGGACTTGTATTGGATTAAAACCATAACATAAATGATATATAACATTATTTATATTTTCAAAAACATATTTAGGTATAATTTCATTCCCTTGAACCACTTTCAAACTTTCACCTAGGTCACATTTTCCCTCCTTTTCCAACTAGTTCAAAACGAACTAGTCAAGCACTTAAATATGCTTCTCAACTCAAAATCAACTAATAATTCGGTAATAATGGATTATCTCAAATAATAAAAATTAAAACATAACATTACATTCATAACATAACTCAGAATGGATCCATGTAGGTTGGCCATACTTAAATGTACCAAACAAGATTAAAGTAAGCTCAAACCCCATCACCTAGATCATCAAAGACCAAAAACATCATCACCATGATTATTCAAGATCTCAAATTTCTCACAAATGACAAATATGACCTAAACATAACATCCATGGTTATTAATTATCTTTCACCAATCAAATTATTCATAACTCACTCAAGAATTCTCATATCCTTCACCAAGCAACTGTTTCTAGGAACCAATTTTCACCTTTGGACCTCAAGTGTTGAGATTGTGGAGATGAATTGCTTCAAAAAGGAGATTATTTACAACTTGTAGGTTTACATAGTAACTAGCACCAGTTGGCTAACTGGATTTAGTTACCTAGCATACTAACCGACATCAGTTAGGACAAACCGACATCAGTTAACTATACGTGATTGTTTATATTTAAGTCATGGGAATTAGATCTAATACTTATTATAAAGTTGATCTAATGGTTGTAAATAAATCACTAAAGTGACCTAAGTTTGTATAGGCTTATATAAGCTATGAAACTAGCATTAGAGGTTAGATTGGGATAATTATTAGAAGGAATTATTTGTGAGAGCTTAGAGAAGCTTTTGAGAGGAAAATTATTGTACATCATGTAAGGTGTGGAAGATTGTAGATATTCAATTGTACAACCTTTGGAATAATATATTGGTTGTTTCTTGGTGGACGTAGCCCACACTGGGTGAACCACATTATATCTTGTGTATTTTCTTATGTTGGTTATTTCTATGTTTATTGCTTGTATGATTTAATATGATGTATATCTGTATAATCGATTTGGTTTAACCCCAACAACTTGTATACGAGCATGTTTGAGGGTTGTGTGTGTTGTGCATTTAATCACGGGATTTCGATTGAGTAGGAGAACAATAATGGTAGAAGATAGTAAATAAAAAGTAGAGAAATTTGAAGGCCATAATTATCAGCTATGGAAGATGCAGGTAGAGGATTATCTGTATCAGAGAGATCTATATTTACCGTTGGATGAGAAGGCAAGGCCTATAAAGATGATTGATGAAGAATGTAAGATTCTTGACAAAAGGATCTGGATCTATAAGATTGATCCTGCAACATATGTGGTTTTGAATATAACAAAAGTAGCAACCATGACAGAATTAATGAGATCTTTAGATAATTTATATGAAAAACCAAGTGTATCGAATAAAGTTTATTTGACGAAGAAATTGTTTAATTCTAAAATACAAGAAGGTGGATATGTTTCTAATCATTTAAATGATTTACATTCTATTAGAATCAATTAAAATCAGTTAATATCCATTTTTAGGATGAAGTGAAAGAATTGTTATTCTTGTGTTCTTTTCTAGAAAGTTGGGATAATTGGGTAATGGTTGATAGTAATACAACATTTGCTACTTGGTATAATTATAAATGAAGAAATACGTAGGAAAATTTTAGGAGAATCATCATCTGGTAATTCTTTTAATGTAGAAAATAGAGGAAGGAAAAAGGATAGATCCAAGAGAAAGAGTAATGGGAAATCATAGTCTAAGAGTGGTAGATCTAAATACAGAGGTAGAGGAATAACTTGCTGGAATTGTGGAAAGAAAGGACATGTAAATAAGGATTGTTGGTTCAAGGAAAATAAAGAGAATGTACCACAAAAAGGTAAAGATGAAAATGTAGCATCAGAGATAATGTAATATGCCCTTATTCTCTCTTTGGATAGTAAAATTGATTCATAGGTTTTAGAATCGGGATCTTCTTTCCATACTACCCCTAATAAGGGTTATTTTAGAAATTATGTCCAGGGTAATTTTTGGTATGTATATTTAGGAGATGATGAACCATGCATGATTACTGGTAAAGGAGAAGTTCATATTAAATTTTAGAATGGAAATACATGGATATTGAAATATGTGAGGCATGTGCCAAGCCTCAGGAGAAATCTAATTTCTACAGGACAACTAGGTGAAGATGGATGCATGGTTACATTCACAGTTGATTCTTGGAAAGTTTCCAAGGGAGATCTTGTTGTTGCAAGAGGAAAGAAGGTAAGAAAATTGTATGTATCTACCTATATTACTTATTCTTTTTCTACTTTATCTACTTCAGATTTAGATGCAAGCATGTGGCATAATCGGCTAGGCCCTATGAGTAAGAAGGGAATGTAGATATTAAAGGAAAAGGGTAAGTTATCATATTTGAAAGATGTAGATCTTGATTTATATGAGCATTGCATATTTGGAAAGCAAAATAAAGTGAGGTTTCTTAAATTTTAGTTGATAAAGAAGGATTAGAAATTAGAGCGTGTGCACTCAGATGTGTGGGGACCAACCCAAGTAGCTTCTCATGGAAGATCCCAATACTATGTGACTTTTATTGATAATACCACAAGAAAGGTATGGGTTTATTGTATTAAACATAAATATGATGTTTTTGAAACATTTAAAAGATGGAAATCCCTTGTAGAAAATCAAACTAATTTGAAGTTGAAGTGCCTTAGATCTGACAATGGTGGTGAGTACTGCAACAAGGTTTTCAATTATTATTATTTAGTGAATGAAATACACAGAGAAATAATGGTTCCTAGAACTCCACGAGAGAATAAAGTGGTAAAAGAAATGAACATAACTATTATGGAATGTGCTAGAAGAATGAGGATACATGTTGGATTACCCTTGTAGTTTTGGGCAGAAGCAGTAGATACAATGGTATATTTGATCAACCATGGCCCCTCAAGTGCACTGAATGGTGGAATACCAGAAGAAGCATGGACTGGAAAAGAGGTAGATATTTCTTTTCTTAGAGTATTTGGTTCAGAATATTTTGTGCATGTTGATAAAGAAAATAGGAAGAAGTTGGATGCTAAATCCAAGAGATGCACTTTCATTGGTTATGGTTATGGTGATTTTGGATTTTTTTGGGATTTAGAAGATGCTAAGATTGTTAGGAGTCATAACATTGATTGGAATGAAAAGAGAATGTACAGGGATCATATTTTGGTACCCAAGAATGAACCAGTGAAGAGTTTGTTGAGAAAGATGCATTCTAGATTTAAAATCAAAATCCATAGACATTGGTGTCAGTCATGGTGACCGGTGTTGGTTAGAGTAGGACTGACGTTAGTTAGGTGAACTGACATCAGCTACATACGACCGACATTTTTTGGTGAACCAATGTCAGCTATAGAGGAATCGGTGTTGGTTATAGGTGAATGATGTTATTCATTGTCGATTTGGACACGAATGTCCAGGAGGTCTAGAATGAGCCTTAGGCACCCCAAATTTTTGTAAGAAGGTCTCAAAGAGTAAGTAAACCTCTAGAAATATTTAATCCTTCATTATTTTATTTATTATTGACTGATAATGTTGAACCCAAGTTTTTAAAGAAGCAATATAATAGGATACCCATGTGTAGTGGGCTCATGGCATGCATAAGGAGATGGAATCCTTATAAAGGAATCGAACATGGGATTTAGTCAAATTTCTACCAGTAAGAGGACATTATAGAACAAGTGGGTTTACAAGATTAAGAAGGAAGGGGGTAGAAATAAGAGATAAAAAGAAAGACTTTTTGTAAAAGGAATTACACAGAAGTAGGTATTGATTTTGGTGAAATATTTTCTCCTATTGTTAAAATGACTTCCATTTGTACTATTCTAAGTTTAGTTACAGTAGAATATTTTCATTTAGAACAACTTGATGTTAAGATGGATTTCCTTCATGGTGATTTAGAGGAGGAGATCTATATGAATCATTCGTTTGGTTATGAAGTCAAGGGTAAGGAGAAACATGTGTGCAAGTTGAAAAAGAGCTTGTATGGGCTCAAACAAGCTCCAAGGAAATGTTATACGATGTTTGAAAATTTTATGCATGATCATGGTTATATGAGATGTGGATCTAACCTTTGTGTTTATTTCAAGAAGCTTAAAAATGGAAGCTATATTATTTTGTTATTGTTTGTGGATGATATGCTTATTACAGGATCTATTATGCAGGAAATTGGTGAGATTAAAAAAATTAGCTCACACATTTGCAAAGAAGGATTTGGGAGTTGTAAAGAAAATCCTTGGCATGCAAATTCTTAGGGACAATAAGAAAAAATATTATGTTTGTCTTAGGAGGATTCTAACAATAAGGTTTTGAAAATATTTAAAATACAGGATACAAAACCTATAGGTACACTTATGGATGGACACTTTAAATTGAGAAAATATTAGTGTCCTACATCACATGAAAAGGTAGAGTACATGGTACAAGTTCCATATGATTCAGTAGTTAGAAGTATTATGTATGTTATGGTTTTTACCAGACTAGACATTGCACAGGAAGTGGGAGTTGTGAGAAAATTTATGGCCAATCCAGGTAAAGAGCATTGGAAATAAGTCGAATGGATTCTCAGGTATTTGAGAGGGGCATCGACAGCAGGTTATGTTATGGAGGGTCATATACTAATTTATGGGGCTATGTGTATTTAGATATGGCTAGAGATTTGGATGGTATGAGAAGCACCACTAGACATGTATTCATAGTAGGTAGGATGATGGTTAGCTATATTTCAAGATTGTCGAAAGGTCATGGCCTTGTCTACTACAGAGGCCAAGTATGTTGCACCTACAGAGGCTATAAAAGAGATGATATAGATGAGTAGGTTCATGGAAGAGTTGGGAAATGAGAAAAAGGATTGTAGATTGTACATTGATAGTAAAGGTGTAATTCATTTAGGAAAGAAATCAACACTTCATTCAAGAATGAAACACATTTAGTTGAGATATCACTTCATACAGAAAGTGTTGGATGATGGGAAGCTGAAGTTGGAGAAAATTCATACGAATGTGAACCCTACATATATGTTAACGAAACCATTAGAAAAGGAGAAGCTACACTCCACTTCTGTTGGTCTTCGAGTTTGAGACTTGAATTAGAAGAAATAAATCCAGGAAAGGAACCAAGGATGGATCTATGCGGGATAGGGAAGCAATTTATATCCAAGTGGGAGATTGTTGAGATTATGGAGCTGAATTTATTCACAAAGGAGCTTATTTAAAACTTGCAGGTTTACACAAGAACTTACATTGGTCTAATGACCAGAATTGGTTACCTATCATACTAACTGACATCATTGGGGAAAAAACACATCAATTAGGGTAATTGGCATCCATTACATGTTCATGATTTTTTATATTTAAGTCACGAGAATTAGATCTAATCTTTGTTATAAAGTTGATCTAATGGTTGTAAATGAATGACTAAAGTTCCCTAATTTTGTATAGACTTATATAAGCTAGGAAAATAGGGTTAGAGGGTAGATTGGGAGAATTGTAAGAAGGAATTATTGGTGAGATCTTAGATAATTTTTTTAGAGGAAAAGTATTGTACATTGTGTAAGGTGTGGAAGATTGTAGATCTTCAATTTTACAACCAATGGAATAATATATTGGTTTTTTCTTAGTGGACATATCCCACACTTTGGGTGAACCATGTTATATCTTGTGTATTTTCTTTTGTTGTTTATTTCCATATTTATTACTTGCATGCTTTAATCTGATATATATATGTATAACCAGTTTGGTCTAACCCCAACATAAAGCTCAACCAAAAACATCTCAAGTATGGAATGTAACCACTAATTGGAATTTCCTTGATTTTTATATCACATAAATTATTTCTAAAATACATGAAACATCCACATATTAAAACCACACAAAAATTTTCTTCACCAAATTGACTTACCAAGAAAGTAGTTTTAGAAACACAATAGATTTTAACCCTTGTTGCAACTTTCAAGACCTCCTAAGTACTTAAAGAGGAAAAAATTTCATCCCTCTTCACTCTCCAACTAATATCAAGCATTAACCAATCCAAAACATGCATCATCTACCTCAATTTTCTAGCCTGAGTAATCTTGTCATGAAAACAAACAACCTTCTTCTTAACAAACTAGGTTGGATGACCTATTAAATATCCTCATCATGATAAAAAAATATATACTATTGTAAATCTCTCTAAATCCTATTTCTATAACACCTTACATTTACTTCCAACTCTAAGTGGAAGGCCTTCAACCAAGTCTATCTCTAAAATTGATCCTTTAGGCTTCTGGGAATCAAGAACTAGTCTTGAGGTTAAATAGCTCCAACACCTCCAAAAATAGTTAAATATTAATTAAAGCATGGAACACTATTATAAATTTTTTCTAAGCACTTAGAAACCTTCAACAAGCATGAAGAAGCTCTGAAAAATCACCAACCTTATGAAGCTACTCAAGACCAAGCTTCACTAAACATCTCCTAGATTTGACCTTCAAATATCAAGTTATAACTTGACCATACCTTATCAAATACACAAGTTAGATATATCATTGGAAATATCTCTAAATCAAGATCACCACAAAACTTGAACCAAGTATTAACTCCATCTATATCTCCTACAATTTCATTTTTACCACAAACTGGTCTAAACTGCACCAAAAACTTGTCTTCATAAATAGGGAACAATTTTCCCTTTAGGACCTCAATCATGATCTGAAACTATCACATAAACTATAAAAAAATCTGGCTAAAAAAATGTTAATTTATTCATTACCTTATTTGGAAAAAATTTCCACAAACTGAAACTCTTCATAAACTTGAATTTTAAGGTAAGGACCATATATAGTCACATGCTCTAATATACATTTATTTAAATCTAGAGGAGTCCTATACAACCTCCAATCATCACATTTACAAATGAAATAAACATTGGTTAAGTTTACTAATTTTTCTCTCGAGTCTCTTTTAGCTAGGGTATCAAAGCAGCTTATCTTCTTAACGACCATTCATAAAAATGTGACAATAAAACCACCTCATTATTTAAAAAAATATTAGATCATTGGAAAACATCCCTTAAAACCACTAATTCCCACGAAAAGAATACAATCCACAATGAGCATCAGAAGGTCAAATTTTACCTCAAAATCACACTGAAAACCCAGTTTCTCCAAAACTAACATATCTTGCAATTCCTTCAAAGATTCTCGATTTGAAAATTTTCATGAAGAATCATGAAAAAATCCTCTAATTATCCATGCTCACAATTTATCTCAAATATGCATGGAACTCTCTATCCATTAAGACTTACCTATGTTATCTTGCATGTTCTCCACCTTCTTGCTTCCCAAGGACCTCATACATGCACTAAACCTCTAAGAACTGAATTTAAACTCATTATATACCTCATGTATAATATAACCATATTGCTACCATGCTTTTTTAGGACTGAAAAGCTCCAAATCTCATACCTCCATACCATTTTGCATGCTCTAAGACTAGGAATAGGCCTAGAATGACCTAACTCAACCATGCCAACCTAGGAACTAACCAAGATGATTCAATGAAAATACATGTACACCTCATAGACCATGATGGAACACATACCAACTATTTTGACTCATATAATTACCATCCATGCTTGCACCATCTTGAAACTATACCTAGACAACATGGCAACTTGAACAAACCTTAACACTACTAATCAAACTTCATGTTTGACATTGAAAGGCACATCATGGAGACTCGTATGACCTCATGAAACCCTTTTTCATCAATTTAAATTCCATCAATGACAACAATAATACACAATGGCCAAAAATATCCCCCTTTGTCATTGATGTTAACCACCTCGAAACATTGATGGAATCCAACAAAAACAAACAACCTTCTATACCTATTTTCCATGTTTCGATGCTTCTCTTCCCATTTGAAATCTATGAAAAAGGATACAATGACGAATATACATGTAAAATGACAAAAATACATAAAACAACTTACTTACTTGACCAAATGGCTCCCCCTTAGATTGTAATTACTCTTCCTTGCCTTCATCAACAACAATAAATGATCTAATGGACTTGTAATGAGTCTGTAAATGGCTCCCCCTGAATGTATACTCTCCAATTGTATCTTCAAAAATGTTCCTAAACTTGTTTTAGACAATTATCTAGGACTTTCACATGCTCAATAACCCAACTCTATCTTGAACACTATCATCTCTACCTTTGGGTCCACAATCTCTAAACCTTGTTTTTCGTCTAATTTTGAAACCTTTCTAAATAAAATAAGATTAGTCATAGCTCATTAAACACTAAATTTAAGCTCCCCTATGACCATACTATTATACTCTGATTGAAAACTCAAAAATAAGAACTCTTATCTTACTTTCATGTCTTAGAGAGGATCACACACTTTAACACTACTTTGAGACATTTCTTGATGTTTTCTACCTTCTTTACATGTCATCATACTTGTTTGAGACAAAAACTTGTTTTCCTTTGAAAAGAACTTGAAAACCACTCATTACTCTACTAAAATAGTGTCTTAGATACCTTATCTCTTGTTTGATAGTCAATCATGGACTCCCCTATCTTGGTGAACCATATCATAACTATACCTAATAAAAATTCTCTTCACTATCTTGATACATCACCCTAGCAAGTGAGTCCTTCTAAAGACAAGATACAAACATGAATTCCTTCAAACTTTACTATCAACTCTAAGAGATTATTCCTTTGATATCTCCATGAATGTTCTTCAAACAAATTATGTTTATACCTTATATTCCTTGGTCATTTGAGGTGAAGAAAACCCCTGCTCATGGAATTTGATATATTTACAAGTCCTAAGTCACCGCTCGATCCAAATATTACACTTAGGCCACCATTTTCTCACAAATATCTTAAACTTCTTCAACCTAGGACTTGAATGTGACTTCAATTTCATTACTTTTATCTCGAACACATAGTACCTTGTTTCTTTGGGTTAGTGCATATCATTTGAGTATCTTGACCTTTTTCAACACCTGAAGTGATGTTACAAACATACACATGCATGAAATACTATTTATGCTTTAAATCAATCATATGAGGCCGAATTTCATATACATGTAGCTCCTTCAGTATAGACATTTATGAAGATACACAAGCTACAAATTCTTTAATCCATTAACTCTCCTTAACACTTTGACATAACAATTATTATCGATTAACTATACCATGTATCTTATAGACAAATCCATTCATAATTGGCAAGGATTATAATGAAGTGACATAACCTCCTCGACATCTTGACTCAACCACACACTAGATCATGACAGAGAGAGGACACAACATGGACTACAATAGATAAACCTTTGACTATGCACTTACTTGATATAAAATTCATTCTCATATTTAATTCTACTTGACTAGTAGAATAAATATTCACTATGTATAGGACTAATAACCATCCTTATAGCCTTTATCATGATGCTAGAGGATTAAACACATCTAACTTGTAGTCTTCCTTTCAACAATACAAGGTCATGACACATACTTCATATGACTTGTGAATGATCAATATGATCTCAAAATACCTAAAACAAACTTATACTTATCATGAGATGACATAGCCATATTTTCTTGGGATAAAGAAAAAACCATAACTTCGCCATCTTCTCGGGCCTGATTGGATATGAGCTTGATCTTTAACTCTACCTTGGATGGTGATGACTCTTGAAACTAAATTAAAGAGGTATTTGAACCTTTTTCACATTTATTATAGACATGGTACAACCTTCAATAACCATGTATGAAATTTTATACAAACCTTGAAGCCTTTGTTTCATCGAAAAACATTTACACAATTAGTTATAGAACTAGCACACTATATACCCTTGACTAAATACTTCTTGAGCTCATACTTATGTACATTAGCTTCACTTGAAGTCAATCTCCTCTATATGTCATTCTTATAGAGACTAAGACTAATTAATGGAATTTCATACCACTATTACATGATAAATAATCTATATTGTGCCTCTATAGTCCATTATCATACTTGTAGCATGTCATTTTAATTTTATATTGTACCTTATCATATTGCACTGGTTCCTATGATGCCTTATTCTAACCATAATATTCTTGTAACACTTCATGTATTCTTCTTTCTGATTAATTAGAATTCTAGTTCCATACTTGATCCCCTTTTCTTCTTAATACAACACTATGAATTAGTTTCATGTTGTAGGGATTTGAGTCATGACCATACAAATGTAAACTCCACAATGCATGAATGCTTCTAGTGGACATTGTTTCTTCTTAAAAATTATGCATGGGTCTCACCTCATTCATGTCACCTTATGACCGCTCGGTCATCATATGATATAATCCCTTGACCTTGGTACACTAACTTAAATGCATAGACAACATAAGGACTTTATTATTATCATGACCTTGAAACATATTCCTGAAATTAGATCAAAACTAAAATATCTAACCTCTACTATCTGAAATTCTTTCATTACTATGAAATTATAATAAACTTCATCTTCACACCATCTATGATGCACACATAAAATTTTATTTACACAACATAGTGTAATAGAGACACTACAAAAATTCTTAAATATTGAAGCACTAACAAATCACAACTTACTAACCTCGTGACTTTTGAATCAATGAAAAGATCACAAAGCACATGATCAATACAAAAAGACTCAATATAGAAATACACTTTATTCATAGACCTCAACACATATTGAAAACCTTTTGCATGACATCATACTTAGACCTCAACAATCTCGGACCTCGACTGAAAGCACATTCTTTGAGATACTCCTTGATAATATCCTAGACCTTGATCATGTATATTTTCACAAACTCAGACACCTACTAATGACAAGGACTCAAAAACACGTAGATATGTCACTTCCTATACCTTATATCTCTTGAAGTATCCCACATTCCTAGATTCTTCAAATTTTCATGTATAAGAGACTAAATGGTAGTGAAACACATGAATTTCTTCAATTGTATGATTTTTAAATAAAGTAAACATTTTTCCTTTATTTTTCTTGGGTTTGTTGAATTTGTCATCAAACTTGATTGCATTGTACCCTATTTTCCATAATTCATTTTATTAGTCTTGAGCATATATGATTTAGTATCATCCTTATTAGCTAGACCTCTAAGATTAGGTCCTTTTCTTTGCATGACAATTTCGTAGGATAATACCTTTTGATGAATATCCTATTTCTTTGGCATAGTCTTGTTATATGACCTAGTCTTTAATAGTTGAAAAAAACAACACTCTTCTTTCCTCTTGGCTCATATACACTTAGATTCCAGCCACAATCCTTGACCTTATGACCATACTCACAACATGAATAAAATTCACCTTTGAAGAGGCTTTCACTATTCCTAGAAACCTTCCTTTGCAATCTCTAGCTCTATGACCATAATCCCGACAAAGAAATAACCATTGAAAGAGTACCATACCTAGCTACATTAGATTTTATTATAGAGTTATAATTTCTAAAATTAGTCCTCTTTGTCACCTTCATGTTTTTTTGAATTCTTGGATCAACTTCTTCATCCTTCTCCTTCTACTTTACTTTGAAACCTAGCCCCGTCAAGATTTTCATTTTTAGCTCTTTTTCTCTCTAAGACCCCATCAAGAGCTTTAGTGCTCTTTTCTAACCTCTCATACATATTCAACCTACTAGATGCACCTTCTAAATCAGATTCTAGGGATTTCAATTTTTCTTCATACCTAGAACAAACTTCTTATTTATCCCTTAGGGCTTTAGTCACTCTATCAACTTGCAATTCCAAACCCTTGATGGATTGACCATGCTCTTTCTCCATGAAATTGATATTCTATTGTAGACTATTAATAAAAGACTCCAAAATTCATATTTCATTATTAATTCAGCCTCAACATCTAAAGACTTACCCATACTTATGCTCTAAAATGATCTCCTTCAAGTTATTAAACTTGTTTCTCAAGGACCTCATATGCTACCAATTATTAGAAGTAAAATAGACTGAGGTGGGGGTTGAATCAACCTATTAAAATATTAATCTATTTACAATCATAATCGTTACCAATCATACAACCATTCAATCAAACATTAACCATATGAGTGTTCACTTGAGCATCGAATCAACCCTACACAAGAGAAAGAGCAAGAAAGTACACAAGAACATAAAATATAAGTGGAAAACCCTTGAGGGGAAGAAAACCCACTGAAAATATAATTATATTACACAAATAAAAGAGATTTAGTGAATCACCAACTTCACAAGGAGCGCCAACCCCTTGTTTAGTGAAACACCAAATCTACAAGAGAATATATAACCCCCTAAGATGATAAAAAACCAACTCAAACATATAAAGAGGAATATATATAAATATTTTTACTGCCACAACTAATAGAGATCACTAATTTAGCTCATAAACCACCTTTTTCAAACCCTCATTCCTTTAACTCACTCTTTATTCTTCTTTCATGGAATTGTCTTGGATTGAAACCCTTGCAAACATGATCTTTAAAATACTTCATATTTTCAAACAAATATTCATCTCTAATTTCATTCCCTTGAACCAATTTCAAACATTCACCTAGGTTGCAATTTTTCTCCTTGTCCAACTAGTTCAAAAATGAACTAATCAAGCACTTAAATATGCCTCTTAACTCAAAATCACATCATATGTTGGTTTTAATCAATTATCTCAACAAATACAACATGAAAACATAACATTACATTCATAAAATTACTTGGAATGGACCCATGTAGGTCGTTCATCCTCAAATGCACAAAATAAGCTTAAAACCCCATTATCTAGATCATAAAAGATCATAAACATCATCATCATGATTATACAAGATCCCAAATTTCTCACACATGTCAAATATGACATAAAAATATCATCCATAGTTGTTAATTATATTTCACCAATCAAACTATTCATAACTCACTCAAGAAGGCTCATATGCTTCACTAAATAGTTGTTTCTAGGAACCAATTTTCACATTTGGGACTCAAGATCACCCAATAACATCTCAAATATTTCATGTCACTACTAATTGGAATCCCCTTGATTTTTAGATCACATAAATTCTTGATAGAACACATGAAACATCCATAAATGAAAACCACACATACTTTCCCCTTCACCAAAGTGAGATGACCATAAATTTGATTTAGAAACACAACTAATTTTCACCCTTTCTACCACTTTCAAAACCTCTAAATTCCTTAAGTAGGAATAAATTTAATCCCTATTCACTCTCGAGCTGATACAAAGCATCAAGCAATCCAAAACATGATATGGATGACCTATAAAATCTTCTCATCATGAGATAAACCATATACCATTAGAAATCCCCTTGAATAATATTTCCATAACACCTTACATTTACTTCCAAATATAATTGAAGGCCTTCAAATGGGCACATCACTTAAAATTCTCTTTTAGGCTTCTAAGACTCAAGAAATAGTCTTGAGGTCAACTTTCTCCATCACCTCAAAAACACTTCCAAGCTTAACCAAAGCATGTAAAGCCCTTAAAAATGTTTTCTAAGAACTCGGAAAACTTCAACAAGCATTAATAAGATCATAATAATCACCACCCTTATGAAGCTATTTAATACTATCCTTAACTAAACATCTCCCGTATTTGACATTCAAATATTAGGTCATAAGTTACTCATAACATATAAAAACATAATTTTTATATATCATTGGAAATATATATGAACCAAGTCTTAACTCCAACTGTAGATTCATAAATTCCACATTTACCACAAGATGCTCTAAACTACCCCAAAAAACCATTCTTTATAAATAGGTAAAAATTTTCCCTTTATGACCTCAACCATGATTTGAAACTATCATGGACATCTAGAACAACTCCCTCGATAAAACAAATGTCAATTTATTCATCTCCTTTTTTGCACAAATTTTCCACAACTGAAACTTTTCTAAAACTTGAAATTTTAGGTGGGGCCCAAATATAGTCACATACTCTAGTATACCTTTCTTAAAATTTTGAGGAGTCATATATAAAATAAAATCATCACATTTTCAACATCTATCAAAATTGGTTTAGTACACTGCATTTTCTCCAAGTCACTTAAGCAAATTATCTTGGTAACGATCGTTTAGAAAAATGTGAGGATCCAACCACATAATTATTTTTGTAACACACTATTAGATCAATGGAAAAAATTCTCCCAAAACCTATGGGTCCCATGTAAAGAATATAAACCACAATGAGCATTAAAAGGTCAACTTTTACCTTAAAATTACACTATGGAAAACCTAATTTTTCCAAAACTAACATATCTTGCAATTCCTCTAGCATTTTGACCTGAAAATTGTCATGAAGCATCATGAAAACATCCTATAACTTTCCATACTCACTATATAGCTAAAATATTATTGGAACTCTCTATCCATTAAGACTTATTAGTGTTATCTTTCTTGTTCTCCACCTTCTTTCTTCCCAAAGAACTTATAAATGAAATAAAACTTTGATAAATGACTTGAAACTCATAACACAACCCATTTAAACTATAAAAATTATTATACCATTCTTGGTTAGGAATGATCAGCAATAAATCTCAAGCCTCCATACCATTCTGCATGATCTAGGACTAGGAATAGGCCTAGAATGACCCGAGTCAACCATGCCAACCCATGAACTAACGGAGATGACTCAATGAAAACAAATGTAAACCTATAAAATACCTCATAGACCATTATGGAGCTCATATCAACAATTTGGACTCATATAATGACCATCCATGGTTGCACCATGCCTGAAACCATCCCTAGACATCATGACAACTTGATCTAATATTGACACTACTAGTCAACATTCATGTTTAAGACTTAAAGACACCTCATGGAGACTCATATGACCTCCCGATACCCTTTTCCAAAAATGGACTTAACATCAATGATAACACTAACACACACTGGCCAACAAAATTGATGTCAAGGATACGTGAAGCAAGAACTTGTGTAAATGATTGCCAGAATCAAAGGACGAAGAGGAAACATTTCTGCCTAGATTGGAAGTATCGGTTTATACTCTTTTCCTCTTACTTTGAGTATTATTATTAGAGAAATAAGGCCCCTTATTCACATTAGTAAGTAAAAGAGTCTTACATTTTAAATGTTTCACAAATTTTATCTATCTGGAAAGATGTGGTGGAGTAATTTTCTTCTCTAGAATAAAAATAACATTTTTAACTATTGGAGTCTAGTTGTAAATACTTCACAAGGTCGGGTGTAATGGAACTTCACCTAGATATATGTCTCGAAGCGTTAACCCAAAGTGTACAAAACCTACCACATTCATCCTTTCTTCACTTGTCAAGATGAGGTTTGTATACTTAATCGTTATAACATGAATGAAAATACCAAAAAGGTATAACAAAGATACATATGTGTAAACTAAACTAATCAACAATAGTATTTGGATCTCAATTTTAGAACTATAATATTAAGTGCATCATAATATATAGTTTATATTTAAACAAAATAGAATACACTATATTTATATTATTAAAATATAAACTTTTTATTAGGGGTTGGTTAAATTATTTAATCAACTAGTTAAATCGGGTAGGTGTTCCCGTCACTTAATAAGGTTATAATCATTCCGGTTATTTAAGTATGACATTAGGTCATATTCGGGATATATTTAATTGAAATAAAATCAACCAAATAATATTCCCATGTGTGGAATATGAAGGTTAATCTGGTGAAAGCATGGAGTAGTAGTGAGGATGGAGTTCTTTGGACTGGTGTTGGCGAGAAAATTTATTTGAGAAAAATTGGTGGATTTCTTGTCAATGCTCTGGGAATCTAAGCCCCTCTACTTACTTGGTTTAGTTGGTGTATATGCATGCACAAGTAAAGGTATATTTCGTGGTGGCCTTTCAATCGGAGATCCAATAGGGGCACTCCACTAACCCTGTGACAAATCTATAAATTTATTTCTAGAGAGGAATTTGTCTATAAGGTGGGAAAGGGGAGTGAGAAATGAGATAGGAGAACTAATGTTACAGGTAGAAAATCATATTCCTACACACACTAGTTAGAAACTTCAACACATGCATTTATGAGAAGAAATAACTCTGTAAACAACAACAAGACCAAATAGAATTTATGATCACAAAATATCAAGAAATCCCTTAGTTAAGGAAATCTAGAAACTTCTTCTTCTTGTATTGATTACTTAAAAAAAAGTTGTACATAGTGTGGGAATGGAAGAAAACCATTTAAGGGGGAAAATGGAAGAAAGTGGTTATCTCCTTTTTTCTCAAAGTACAATACACTCTTGAGTTTAAAAAATCAATCACCAACCCTTTGAAATTTGAATGGATTTAAAATTTATAGAATGAGATATGAATCTTCATATACCCCCAATGCCTTTTCATATTTTGTCACACAACTTAAAACTTTTTAACTTCCTAGGAAACTTTAAATTCCCTTTTTATAGCATAAAGGTGACTTATTACATTAGGAACATTAATACATATGAACAAGTGCAACCCTAATGCAAAATTAGAACATGGAGGAGATAGAATGTTAGGGGGAAGAAGAAGGAAAATAAAGGATGTCACCCCTCATGAAGTCTATAGATCCTTGTTTATTAAAAACTTTAAGTGTAGTGAAACTCTAAATCTCTGAATCTGCCACCTCCTAAGAAACTTCTTCAAATTGGCTTATGGAAGCCTTGGAATGATTGTTTAAAATTTTTTGTCAAATTACTTCATTGATGGCCATGAACACCAAATTTTAAGAGATATGAGCTCAAAAATAATCATGTCAGCTTGAATGGGCTTCTTTCACCGATGACCACAAATTCTACCCTTCATGTGATATACTTGTAATCCGAACCATACAATTCTCTAATGTAGTAAAACATGAATCCTTGAATGTATTATACCACAAGAGGCTTCCTTTCTATGATGCACGAACCCCATGAGATAAGTGTTTTTAATGATTCCATTGGTGAGTGTGAGAATCAAACATGGATATCCATTCAGAAAATATTGAAGCTTTGAAAAAAACCTGTCTTGATCTCATATAACACTACCACACTTTGCTTAGTTGATTTGGACATGATCATGATAAAGAGTCTAATAGAGTTTGATTGTGAATTCCACCTCGTAAATAATGATTGAAGCATAAAATGAGTATCGAAAGACACTTTTGAGATCCATAAAGAGAGAGACTTCATTGGTTCCCACTTCGCGAATCAACTTCATTATTTCTCAACACTTACTTTGTATTTGGAAAGGGCAACTATTTTGGCAAGTGTCAAGGTTTTCCTCCCTAGTCTCCAACTATTGATGGAAGCATGAATGTTTAACTCCCAAAATTCTCCCTCTATGAAATTCACCCTTTGGGGATGACTTGTTATTTTTAGTAAGCGTCGAAAAAGAAACTTTTTATTTTTAGCAGTTTGAAAAATTGACCCCTTTGATCCTTGATTGGTTGTGATTACTAAGAATCTCCTTCCTTATATGCTCCTCCCACTTTTGGAACAATTTTTTTATTTTTTGAAGGTGCTTGCAAAACCACTTACTATTTTTAGTAATTTCCAAATTTGGACCAAACTTCCTATTTTGATGAACTTCCAACTACAGTGCATCCTTTGTGTCTAGCGTCTCCTTCATAGGTTATTATGTTGATAATTTTCCTGAAATAGGAGTCCTCTATGCAAAAGACATACTAATTTTAGAAAGTGGGCTTATGGGGGATATATTGATGTGGAATGAATTTTCCAATATGGTTTTTTTCCCAATATAGCCCCTTTGAAATTTTGAGCTTACCCGATCAATAGTTTAGTATATTTTAAACTTTTCATTTTTTGACTTGGTAGTGCTTCTAGACATGACACCCATTGATGGACCGTAAAAATTTTAGGTTTGGTTTTACCCTCCATTTGTGAATAAATTTAGATTTTTTGATATGGTTTTTTCTTCTTATCTTACTAGTGAAATTTATCTTCGATCTGGTTGCCGGTTTGACGGGAAATTGAGGTTTTTCCTTTATAGAGCCAGAAGTGAAATTTCTTCACTGTGAGCATTTCATGCTATGAACGGGAGGTTTGAAGGAGTGTTTCTGATGATTTTGAGATTGGATAACTCAGAAACATATGGTGGATCATTTTGCATATTGGTTTGAAATATTTCTTCGATTCTTCATTCTATGGCAATGGAGTTTTCAGGCTTCTTCTTCTCTGTTCTTCATTCTTTCTTCTCGTTTCGATCAATTATTCCTCTATGACCTAAATATTATCATGAATTAGAAGTTTTCCATGCTATGAGGGAGCTGGTTCTAGGTTCATAAATGGTGGAATGGTGGTGATAAGTTGCGAGAAAACATTATAGAGCAAGCTATGCACAGAGGAGTTAGATGTTAGAAGCGGTAAGTGGGCGGGTTTTTTAAAATTTTAAAATAAAGCATAGATGGGAGATACATGCATTTTCATGTCCTTGATATCCCTCACCTCAAAGGGATGTGAGGGACATAAAATTACATTTCTAGCAATGTAGTGACATGTGGAAGACATCGACGGTAGGGGATTAAAGCCGAAAACCACTTTAAAGCACTGAGGGGTTGGAAGCTAGTCACATGGGTGACCAGAAGTCTCCTTAGGGGATGGGAGCATTTTTCCATGTTTTATGTCCCTCACCTCAAAGGGATGTGAGGGACATAAAATTCCATAGTGAGCAAGGTGATGACACGTGGTGGAGATCCAACAGTTGGGAATGAAGGCTTAACAAGCACTTAGGGGCTGAACTAGCGATCCCGGAGGTTGCATGAGGTTCCAAAGGTATTATGGGGGCTAGGAAAATTTTTCCAACCTTGATGTCCCTGACCTTGAGGGACAAAAAATCTTTCTAGGCTCCTAGAGCTGACACGTGTCCTTTTAAAATTTGACTAACTCCTAAAATTGCTTGAAGAGCGAAACTTTAAACAACGATAAATTAAGCTCCCAATGGATGTTTTTGATGAAATTTTATATGATCGTGACTAGAAATGGAATTTTAAATCCAATGGTAGGGTATTAGATCTCATTTCCTCTAGTTGATTCCTAAAAATTGGATTTTTTATTTGGTACTCCACCTCTACGTGAGAAAAACCTCCTTGTGGACCAATTTCTCTAAAGTGTTATAGAAAAAACAATTCACCATCTTTTAGGTATTGGAATTACCTTTCTAGAAATGTATTTTTCTCCTAACTCTATCCGAGCTCCCAGAATCACCTTCTAAAGCTCATTAGTTGTTTTGTCCTATGCCTTTGCTTAGGCATGTGAACGTAAATTCAGGTGAAACTTCCCCAAGTTCTCTGATTCCTTCTGAATCACTTCCATGATGTCCTAAGGCCTTTGAAACACCTTTGTGTCTAGTTTGGTTTTTTTGTCCCACTCCATGGGGTTTCGGATTGCTAGGAAGGCCAATGATAACCCTTCTCACAACTACCCAAATTTTTCACGAGAGATATCCTTTGTTACTTCTTATAGATCATCTTTGGATGCCTTCGAAGAATCTTTATTTTATAGCTCGAGGAAACTATATGAAGGAGTACTTCATCATCTTGTGGATCACTACATTCTATCAATCCTTCATCAAGAGGAGCTTTAGCTTCAAAGGCCTCAAAACTCCTTGCTTCATTTCTTCATGGTGGAAAGAGTCTTCCTCTTAAAATGGGAAATAAAATATCTCCATTTCATCATTGCATCCATCAATCATTGGCTCGGAGGGGCATCATATTTATCCTCTTTATTTATTTCAACATATCCCATCTTCACACTGGTTGAGGCTTCCAAGTCAACTTCATGCTTGTCTTGTAGATTCATGGCTTGCATCAAGAGTTCAAGGCTAAGCTCAGGGTCTTTTATTTCTTCTACGGCTCTTAGCAGTTCTTGTACAGATGGTTCTTTCCCACTATTCAAGGGATCATCATAAGCTAGTCTTGTCCCTCCATGAATGGCATGGATGAGATCATATTCATCTCCAAATGGGAATGAAAACATCTCCTCCTCGTGGGTAAGCGTATAAGCTGGTTTTTCCATTTGAGATTCCCAAGAACCATTTCCTCTTCTTCATGATTTGCGTCATCTGGCGATTCGGGGCTTCCCTCTTGTAACTCAAATCTCCTCAATGCTTCTTCAAGGTCCATACCTCTCTGGGAAGGCATGTATGGACCTATCAAGATGGGAATATCATCTTCTTCTTTAGTCATTATGAAAAGATTCATTCTCCTGCTATCTTGATACAAGATTTTGGTTCTTGGACTTCTAGACTTTCACACCGTGTACCTCATCTTCTTCTCTGGAATAAATTTCTCCATGTCCCCCTTTATTGGTATGGTTGTGGAAGACCAATTCATCTTAATTTTACCCTCCAAATGCTTGTGAAACCTTTGCTTAGCAACATTCCAAATGAAGCCGAAATGTATGCTACCAAAATCATCGTTGAAACTTTCTTTTCTAGAAATCTGGCAAGAGCCACTTGTGCATCTTTGACCTTCCCTATAAGTGGGACCTATTTTTATTCCATGGAGTAACAAGAGCCCCAAGTGGAGTCATGGTGAGTTTGAGAGCCTTGGCAACCTTTATAGGAATTACATTGTCGGAGGAACCGAAATCTTTATGCGGTTGTTCAATACATATTCTCACATAAGAAGGGATACATAGAAAGGTTGAACCTTATACTTCTTGTATGCACTCAAAGATATCATGTTTTGTGAGGGATGTGTAGGTGGGTTTGGTATTATAAATGTAGAACTAGGAGCTACAACATTAGGTGTTAAACTACCACTCATGATGTATTGAAAAAACCTCTCAAATTGTTTAGGGTGAGTGCGCAAATATTCATTCTCTATAATCTGCACCTTGGATCTATTTTCATATTCTAAAAATTCAAAGGGAGAATATGGGGAAAATGGAAATTAAGGGACTCATTTTTGAGTTGGGGTAGGTTTGGAATAAGGGTTTGATGCTAGGGGACCGGAAGGTATCTTGAATGGAACACTAGGAACTTTTGAAGTGCTAGTTCTTACGGGAGAATATTTAGACTTAGAATTAGAAGAGGCATATGAACACTTAGAATTTTGAGAGCCTTCTTACTTGCTACAAGATAATAATTTAACAATGTGTACTCCATGGAGGGTGGGAGTGAATATCTTCAATCGATTATTTTTTTACAAAGTCACCATAGGAGGATCTTCAGTCTTATGTTTCTTTGTAGCAGTGGAGGGAGATGCTCCTTTATTAGACTAAGAATGAGTGAATACTACACATGAGAAACTGGGTGCATCTTCTTCTTCATCCTCATCACCTCCATAATACTCATAGAATCTAATTTGTGTATCATTATGAAGTTCATCAACTTCTAGAAAATCACCACCTTCACTTTCATGTTCAAGCTCTTCTTCATTTTCTGACTCCTACAACTTGCATTGATAGGTGGGGCATCTAAGGCAATCCTTTGGGGTGCTCCTATAATTTTATTTGTGTTTCTTCTTTGGGAATATGCTCATTCAAAAATTCCCTCTTCAACGATGCCATCTCATTCACTAGTTTTTACAAAAACAGATTTGTTCTTTCATCTCCCGTACATTGAGCTTTTCCCTTTAATGGATTCTTGATCTTTCCAAATAGGATGAGATCATCATCTAGTTCAATGGCTAAAATTTTTCTTCTGTAATATCCCTAGGTTGAACTCTTCGTAGGAAAAATACCACCTTCGATGATTGATCATTAATGAATAATCTCTTGACGTTTTTTAGATGAAAAATATTCTTTCAGGTATCCTGCAAAGCAACTAGTTGAAATGAGACACAAAGTCTCTCATAGTTTCACTTTCTCCTTTCTTCATTTGTGTTAATTGAACAAGGAGGTCTTGAAAGTCCTTGGTGAATTTGAATCTTTCCTTAAACTTCCTTTTGATGTCATTCCAACAAGTGATGGATTAGGTAGGTAGGAGGTAGAACCATTCCACTACTTTTTCTTAGAGGGACTCCATAAATAGTCTTATGACAACATCTTCATGTTAAACTCCAATAATTTTGCATGATATGGTGAGAGTTGCGATGTGTTCTTTAGGATGTTGTGAGTTGTCACCATTGAACTTTGGAAAGTTCTTACGTAAACCTATTGGTAGATTGTGAAGACGTGGTTCAAGGGACAATGTGTTGAAGTCTTTCTTCTTCATCTTCCATTATTTTTATTCTTCTACTTAAACTCTTGTGTGATGCCCATTAAAACAACCCACTTGAGACCCAAGAAATAACCTAGGGTTAGTTAGAAAATTATGGAATAATATTTTTTTATTAGAAGTGTCCACAACCAAGTTGCAAGACAACAGTTGACCCTATTAGGTTCCGGAACAATTCTAAAATACTAGAACATATTTTTCCTTCATTAACAAATAACAAGTTCACATGGTTCAAATTTTAGGGTTAGAAGTTTCAGTTAGGTTTAGGGAGAAATTTATCCCATACCCACTCTCTAACAGGCTCAGAGTTTCAACTTTATTTTTATTATAATTAATTCTTCCAAAATCTCCCTAAATCATTCCCATTGGATAGGAAATTTTCTCACCTTTCCAGTGATATAAAGAATTCCTCCTAACTCCTTGTAGAACTCAAGTTATAAGAAAACAGACTTTAGGGGTTAAATTTTCCCCAAGGGGACACGTGTCAAGCAGGGGTGAAAGCAAAATTCAGGTTGGCGGGTCGCGGGGCAGCGTTTGGGATTTTTCCTTATGTGGGATAAATTTCCTAGTTTCTCCTGCACCTCCATAGGTCCTCTAAAGACATGTGGCGGCCTTTGAGTCATCATCGGCAACAAGGAAAGGAAGGGCGGGGGAAGCGGGAGAGTTTGGGGCATTTTGCCCAAAGGAGAAGAAAAAAACAATGCCCACATGACTATGGGTTTTATAGGGGCACATGGCACTCCATGATTCACCATGGGGAGAAGGGAGAGGGAGAGGTAGGTGGTGGAGTTGATTTGTGAATTTTACCGAAGGGAGGACAAAGGGGAAGTTGGACGTGTGGGTCCGTGCGCCCGCGAGAAGAATTTCCCAAGGCAAGGGCGGGGATACGGGGCTGCGGGAAATGGAAAATTTTCCAAAATTTTAACAAAGGTCTAAGGGAAAAAGAAAATGATGTTCCTCTACCGCTGACCCATGAGGACACATGGCACTCTTTGATTGACTATGGGCCAGTGGAGGAAAAGATGAAAAATTTCCCAAGTCAAAAGATTTCAAAACTTTTCTAAGGATTTTCCAATAGGAATTTTTTTCAGCCACAGCCCGCCAGAAAATATTCCCAAATTTTCCCACCAAGGCATAAAAATTCAAAGTTCCATAACTTGACCTAGAAAGATTGGTTTTGGACAAAAAGGACTTTCTAGAAATATCTCGATGCCCTCTTTGCACAAGAATCATAAATTTTACTTTTTGATAAAGTTTAAAGGGTCAATTTTACAAAAATGATCTGCAGGATTTTAATTAGCAAACTGGTAATTTCCAACTTCTAAATTTGATTAAATTGGATCTCCTCCTTCACTCAACATGTCAAATAGACATGGAGGATTGCTCTAGGAAGGATTTAGAATGTTTTAGGGAAGTAAATTTGTTCAATTTCTTCAAGTTGCATTTTCCAACAAATGATAGAAAAATGACTGTTAGAGGGATTGGATTTGATTTTACAATGGTTAAATTGTTTTCTTAAGTTTTCTTTGTCAATTTGAGTTCATTTATGATACAACATACTAAATTTTAACATCTCCAAGTTGATTAATGTGTGTAGGTCCAAACTGTACATTTTTATTAAAATTAATTGCCAGTTTTAAGTTTGTAATAGAAATCCCATTTCTAGAAATTTGTTTATCAAATTCATCCTTCAAATATGGCACTTCATTCCTAAACTAGTCCAATACATTCAGTTGTTTATAAACAAACCATTTCAAAGATAAATTGCAAATCTGATTTCCACTTTAATATATTAAAAAAAAGAAACAATACAATATAATTTCCTCATACGTATTTCTTCTTCTTTCAATTTTCAAAATAGAGATTCCAATTACTATTTAACATTCTAACTCAACCCAACAATGCAATGAGAAGTAAACTTGCAATTCTTCCGTAATTCAAGAAGAGAAACATCTTTACATTTTTTTTGGATGTAATTAACAGAAATTCTATTTCTATCTTTTCCATGTACAAAGTAGAATGTGAATGTCTTTCACACTTTAAATAAACACTTTGAATCCAATTACAACATATTTTCTTCACAATACAAATATTATAATTTCATCCACTTCAATTAGGAAAGGTTACAAATGAATATGTTTTCACAAGGACTATCAAAATTGTATTTTTCCTTTGCTTCAGACAACAACATGCACATTTTCTCTTTTTCCAATTTGATCACAAAAAAAAGAGGGGGAAAGGCAACGCTCTCCACCCAATCAAGACATCCAATGAAAGGAGAAGCCTTCCTTCATCATTGGCACTGAGCCCCAACAAAATACAATAATATATGAAATTCAACCCATGGAAACAAGCTGGATTCCACAACAAACAACATTCTTTCAACATGCATAATTTCAATATAAAACATAGTTCAATACAAAACGTAGTTCACAACTACAATTCAAAACATTCCAATCAAAAATCAAGCTTGACCATGCAAGCCAAAGGAGCAAGGTCTATCGGGAAGCTACTTATGCCTCCCAATCGGGAATCGGGCATCCACCAATAACAAACTACCAATATATTTCACCATACATATCCGTATGCCCCCACAAATCCCTCCTTATCCCCCACAGATTTCATTATGCCACCCACAAAGTAAGAAATGAAAGTTAGTTCTTTTCCATGGTGGATCCCAAACCCAAACTCCCTCAACAAAATCTTATCGCCAATGACATTCTTTATGCCCACCCACATGGATTCCCAATATCCTTCTCCTACACCTTCCTAAGGAAGTCTACCCAACTAGCCAACAAATAAAAGTAAACATGCACCATTCACTCAACATAGCAAGATAATAACAACATAAAAGGAGAGTTAAATTCCTAATTCTCCATGGTTACTTTGCTTCTAAATAGAAATATTTCCAAGACAATAACATAGTTCCAAACAATAATGCCAAGTATGAATATATATCCCAATTCCTCCACAATCCACAAGAGCTCCAAAACAGCAAAAATGCACCCCTAAGGAAGAATGCAAAAAGGTTCAACAACCCAAAACAAGCAAGGAGTTTGAATTATATAGATGAGGGAGAGAAGAGGATGATGTGGATCCATGTAGGATGCCACATCACACATCCTCCAATTCAAACACACAAGAAAAAAACCATTCTCCCAAGCACAATAAAGAGGTGGGTGAATAATTACAAGTTACTTGCACACTCCAAAAAGCCTAGACCTCAAGGGACAACAAAATAAATAACATGTAAGAAAGTGTAATTAAAAACATGCAACATGACTTAATATCATGCATTATAAAAATCACAAATCACATCTCCAACCATAAGTATGGTTGGTAAATTAAATTTAGAGGCATGGGACAAGTTTTACTTGTCCCACAAGCTTCCAAAAACATCCCCCAAGGACAAATTCAAATTTTCATGGAGGTGGAGTATTTCATACTCCAAAACTGACTTACACAAGCTCTTACACAACTTACACATCCCTTACATATTAAATGAAAACAACCAACAACTCTTATAATTACTTTCCCATATCCCAATTTAATTTATTTAAATTTTAATCATATGATTCTCACATTAATTCTATCAAAATTTAATTAATTACAAGAAGGGAACACATTACTAATAAAATACATACAAAAATAATAAAAGAAACACATTAATTAAAATACACAAACCCATGGTCACATATAAAGGAAATCCCCCCCATGGGAATCCCTAACAAAACAACACTCAACACAATAAAACAAGTTGTCATGGTGACCGTGTCGAATTCACCTATAATTCTATTGTGGTTGGTCTTTGATTCCCGATGTTTTTGTGATGTTTTTAACCTAAAAATACAAATACCTCCTTCACCTCGTGACCATATCGAACATCCAATTGATATAAATAAAATCACAAAATTATCTAAGTGAATCACAACAACATTGAAGTAAAAACTACATTATTTGTATTTTTAATCAACAACTATATCATCATCAAATAATGTCCATTTTCTAGATCAACTCATAATATCCAAATCACATGTCTAAACAACATCCATTAAACATCCATGTCAAATAATATATCATCATCCACATATAAGGTGTCTCTAATAATCATCAGGCATCATAATCAAATCAAGATCAACAATAATCCATGATCAATGTCTAACAACATACTAAATCAAATCATAATAATGTTTATAATGTAATCACAATATCAAAATAGTTATCCAAAATGTGTCAAAGGGAAGTGGAAACTACATTCCCCTCACCTTATATGCAACTTCCTCCTGGAAGTCACTGGTACAAATGTAGAAATTGAACTCGTAAAGAAGTAGCATCCTCCCATGTAGCTGCAGTCTCATCATATCTATCCCACTGCACCCAAACCTGATCAACCTCTCTTCCTCGAAGGCCTAGGGTCCTATGATCTAAGATGTGAATGGGCTCCACCATCACTTGCCCCTGATCCTACACCTATAATGATGTCCAATCTAACACATGAGAAGGATCTGCAATATATCTCCTAAGAACTAAAACATGAAAAACATCTTGTATGCAAGACAAGTTGGGTGCAAATGCTAGATGGTAGGCCAAAGGGCTGATATGCTCCAATATCTCAAAAGGACCAATGAATCTAAGAGCTAATTTAGACCCTTTTCCATAACGGAAATCGAAACTATGATCGATCCTATGTTGATCCGCATACTTCTTCTACTTGTCATATGCCTCCTACAACCTCTGCCTGATCAACACTACAAACTGCACCATGTCCTATAAAAGAGCTGGTCCAAGAGATATTCTATCCTCTAACCTATCCCAGCTAAGAGGTGTCCTACACTCTCTACCATACAAAGCTTGAAAAGGAGCCATGCCTATAGAACTCTAAAAATTGTTATTATAGGAAAACTCCACTAAGTACAAGTACTCCTCCCATTTAGACTGCTGATCCATCACATACATCCTGAGCATATCCTCTAAAATCTGATTCACCTACTTGGTCTATCCATTTGTCTTAGGGTGATATGTTGTGCTAAAGTTGATCCTCGTCCCGAGGACATACTGCATGGTAGTCCAAAAATGTGAAGTGTACAAAGGATCACGGTCACAAATGATCTTCCACAGAATCTTGTGCAACCTGACAATCTCATCTAAATATACTCGTGCCACTACTCTAGCTATATAAGTGGTCTTCACCAGAGAAAAGTGAGCCACTTTTTTCAATTTATCAACCATGACCATAATGGCATCATGGTGATATATCGACATCGGTAGCCTAATAATGAAATCTATGGAATTGGTGTCCCACTTCCATTACAATATAACATGTGGATAAAGAAGGCCTATTAGATGCTAATGATCAAAATTAACCCTCGGCACTCCAAACATTGTGACATGAAATTGGCCACATCTCGACAAACTCCTCTCCGATGATACAACTATCGCAAGGTGGCGTGCATCTTCTTCACCCAAGGATGGGCTAAATAGGGTGCACGATGTTCCTCTACTAAGATGTCATGCCTCAAGCCTCCATCTCTAGGAACATATATCCGACCTCTGTGCCTAAGAAGACCATCTACCTCTAAGGTAAATCCATCAAACTTCCCCTCTATGGGTCTCTATGACTCGATCTCTGCTTAAACTATAATATAGAAGCTGTCAAGAGGAAGTTGTTGAATAATCATGCTCCACAAATCTATGGTCACTAAGGTGGCCATAGCCACATGTCTCCATCTATTAAGGGCATCTACTACCACATTCTCCTTACCCTTCACATGCTCAATATCAATGTCATAATCACAAAGAAACTCCATCCAATGCATTTGCGACGAGCATTGAGATTGGGATGCGTGAAGAGTTAACAAAGACTCAAATGATCTGTCCTAAGGTTAAATCTCTAACTAAGAAGAAAATGCCTCCATCAAACCAAGGCATGCATAACTGCCATGCAAGCTCAAGATCATGAGTCAGATAATTAATCTCGTGATCTTTGAGTTTACGAGACTCAAAAGCCACTACTCTACCCTCCTGCATCAACACACCTCTAAGGCCTACCAAAGAAACATCTGTGCAAACAAAGCACTCACCATATGGATCCGACACTGCAAGAATAGGTGTTGTAGTGAGGAATTCCTTTAGTGTCCCGAATGCCTACTCGCATCTATCTAAATAAAAAAACTTCTTCCCTTTCCTCTAAAGGAAGTGATAGGAATGCTATTCGAGAGAAGTCTTGAAAAAATCTCCAATAGTATCCTGCTAATCCTATGAAGCTATGCACCTCGGTCACTATAGTGGGTGCTTGGAAAATCCATGATGGCTCTAATCTTAGAAGGATTGACTAGAATACCTTCCCTAGAAATAATATGACCCAAATATTGTACCTCTATCTAAAGAAAGCAAACTTCCAAGTTCTCGTAAAGATGTTGCTCACAAAGACACTGAAGAACCTATCGAAGATGCCCCTCATGCTCCTCACGTGTATGTGAGTATATAAAAATGTCATCTAGGAAGATGAGCATGAATCAATCTAAGAAGGTCCTGAATACCCCATTCATCAAACTCATGAACACTGTGAAGGCATTAGGCAAACCAAAAGGCACCACTGTGAACTCAAAGTGCCCATATCTCATGTGGAAGGCAGTCTTATGAATGTCCACCTCCGAGATCCTCAGATGATGGTACCCTAACTTGAGATCAATCTTAGAGAAAACTGTAGCTCCCTTCATTTGATCAAACAAGTCATCAATACGAGGAAGAGGATAACAATTCTTGATCATTACCTTGTTCAACTGGCGGTAATTAATACACAACCACAAGTATCCATCCTTCGTCTTCACAAAGATCACCGGTACACCCCAAGGGGATGCATTAGGATGGATGAGGACTTTCTCCAAAAGACCCTTAGGTTGTAACTTGAGCTCATAGAGCTCTGGGGTGGTCATCCGATAAGGTTCCCGTGAGATAGGCTCTACTCCAAGAACTAGATCTATATGAAAATCAATCTCACATGGGGGTGGTAACCTGGTAGCTCCCCTAGAAAGACATCTGCAAACTCTCTCAAAATGGGATGATCATCTAGCGATGGTCCACTAGACCCATCCTCTAATCTATCACTAACCGTCATAGTATACATATAACAACCCTATTATACACACTGCTTAAGCTTAAGATGCATAGCGTAGATAGTGTAAAGAGAAATGGGTCTCCTGACCCCTGAAATCACCGACTCTACTCCCAAATCATCTGCACAAGATATAGTCTTGTGATAAAAATCCATCCTAGCCCTGTGTGCAGATAACAAAGACATACCCAAAATGACTCCATATGAGCCCAAAGGAAGGATACGGAGATCTGAGGTAGTGGTGAAAGGTCCCAAATCCACTACACACTCCTTAACTAAGGATTCTATAGAGATCTTGGCTCTAGAATCCATCTCGACATCCCAACTAAGACCATGCCTAACTACCACCAGCCTCCATCGCTCTACTAAAGATGGTGCAATGAAAGAATTAGAAAAACTAGAATCAAACAATACAGAGGTAGGAATACCACCAATGCTACCTATGGTCTCAATGACTGTACTTTGGTGCTCTATCTAGTGGTTCTCAACTACTGCATATATCCTATGGCTACATCCCATGTCACCACAAGTTGGCTCTGAAAGATATGCCTTACCCTTGTTGTTAGGGTTCTATGGAAAATATCTCCAAAAGTGTCTAGTAACCCCACATCTAAAACACCCTCCTGATCTTCCCTAATGAGTAACACCTCCAGTAGGTGCGCTAGAAGTCTGTGGTGTGGACCTTGATGATCCAGCTACAGTCTATTGAGGTCTCTGATGGCGAGCTCCTACTGACTGAGCTCTAAGTCCACCTTGTGTCCTAATGGGACCCCTAGGAGGAGGCCCCATACTCTAACCTTTCTGTGCAACAACTCTCTATGGAGGTCTATGAGGTGGGTGGGAATACTTTGCTACTCTCTTTTGGGCCTAAAGGATGACTATGTTGTACCCCTGCCACCATGAGAAAGGGGTACTAACCCCCTCAATATACCATTCTACATATGTTGTATGTGGCTCCCGACTTGGTATCTAGCTCTGTTGGGTCTTTCCCCAAGTCTCCTCTATAATATAGGCCTTCTCGATACTCTGCTAATGTCTCGTGGGAAGTGAATCCACACCGCACCTCCAATATCCAAATTCGGGACTGGATGAACCCGTGAATTTACACCTACTCATCCTACATGTACTCTACATACTGGAGTAGATCCAAATCTACTCTCATACTCTGCTATAGAAAGAGATGCTTGTTGGAGGTCATGGAACTCGTCAATCCTCTGCTGGATGAACCTCTGTGATAAATACCTACTCTTGAATCTCTCCACAAATAGTTCTCAAGTCACTGTCTCTAAATCTACATGGAGCTTCTACTCCTCTATTCTCCACCATACTCATGCTCCATCCCTCAGTAGATGGATCGCAACACAAGATTTCGTGTTTCTAGAACAAGGACAAGTCTTGAAGCAACCGCTCAAGCTCACTAGCCAAGCCTCTACCTGAAATCCACCCATGTCACCTGAGTAATGTGATGGCTAAATCTTCAAGATCTCCTTGATATGATCTCGCTACCGTGGTCCGATGGCCTCTAGGTCTCTCTCGCACACTCATCCCTAAGCCTAGGGCTCCGAGTCCTCTCTTTATGCTCGGAACTCTATCACCCCCGTCTCCTAGGTGGTGACTCTTCTCTAGGCCGACTCTACATGGGATTTCTCTCCTCTATGCTCGTCACTTTGAGTTGAGGAGATACCTAACCCTTGATATAAGGGGATTTGTCATGACTAATTGCATGGACCTCCTCCTAATCCTCGCGTAGAGTGGCATTAACATCATAAAGGGTCTATAGAATCTAAGGTAGCATGGTGCTTTACTCCCCCGATCTAGTGGTGGTGGTGGTGGTGGTGATTCTGAGTCTCTACGAAGGTTCCTCTCACTCTTTTTGAGCCTCTTGCACATACCAAAGTGAGAGTTAGTTCATTTTGCTAAGTTTTACACAACTTCCATGTTTACTAAAATATACAAATTCTAGCTAAGTTGTTTTCTAGGTTTAAAAGTGTGCTAGGTTTAAGTTTCATGTCTCAAGTTTTCTAGTGTTCCCAATGGTCCAAGATTTTGAACCACTTCTCTGATACCAAGTGTGATGCCCGTTAAAACAACCCACTTGAGACCTAAGAAACAACCTAGGGTTAGTTAGAAAATTATGGAATAATTTTTTTATTAGAAGTGTCCACAACCAAGTTGTAAGACAACAGTTGGCCCTATTAGGTTCCAGAACAATTCTAAAATACTAGAGCATATTTTTCCTTCATTAACAAATAACAATTTTACATGGTTCAAATTTTAGGGTTAGAAGTTTCAGTTAGGTTCAGAATAAATTTACCCCATACCCACTCTCTAATAGGCTCAAAGTTTTAACTTGATTTTCTCATACTTAAGACTTCCAAAATTCCCTAAATTATTCCCATTAGATAGGAAATTTTCTCACCTTTCCAATGATATAAAAATTCCTCCTAACTCCTTGTAGAACTCAAGTTCTAAGAAAATGGAATTTAGGGATAAAATTTTCCTCAAGGGGACACGTGTGAAGCGGGGTGAAAGAAAAATTTGGGTTGGTAGGTCACGGGGGTGGAATTTGGGATTTTCCTTGCACGGAGAAATTTCCTAGTTGTACCTATGCCTCCGTAGGTCCTCCAAGGACACGTGGCGGCCTATGAGTTGTCACTAGCAAGAAGGAAAGGAAGGGTGGGGAGGCGGGGAGTGTTTGAGACATTTCACTCAAAGGGAAAGAAAAAAATGAACACCCATGCACTGCGCGGGTCCTCCAGGGGCACGTGGAACTCCACGATTTTTCATGGGGAGAAGGGAGAGGGAGATGTTGGTGGCGGAGTTGATTTATGAATTTCACAAAAGGGAGGAGAAGGGGGACGTTGGACACGTGGTTTGTGTGCCCAAAAAAATAATTTCCCAAGGCAAGGGTGGGGATACGGGGCCAGGGAAATTTTCATGAATTTTAAAGATAGAATAAAAATAAAGGTTCCTCCCCCTCTGCTAGAACCCAAAGGCTGCCATGTGGCACTGTGATAGGCTACGATGCGGTGGGGTGAAATGGAATTATTTTCCAAAATTTTCAAAAATTTCTAAGGGAAAAAGAAAGCGCCACGTCTCCACCGCTGCCCCGTGAGGACATGTCGCACCCTCTAATTGGTTGCGGGCTAGTAGAGGAAAAGATAAAAATTTTCCCGAGCTAAAAATTTTCAAAGTTTTTCTAAGGATTTTCTGACAGGAAATTTTTGAGCCAGGGGCTTGCTAGGGAAAATTTTTCCAAATTTTCCCACCAAGGCAGAAAAAATTCAAAGTGCCATTACTTAAGCTGGAAAGCTCAGTTTTGGGAAAATGAGGACTTTCTAGAAATTTCTCGATGCCCTCTTTGCACAAGAATCATAAATTTTACTTTTTGATAAGTTTTAAAGGGTCAAGTTTACAAAAACCGAATCTGCAGGCTTTTAATTAGCAAACTGGTAATTTCCAACTTCTAAATTTGATTAAATTGGATCTCCTCCTTCACTCAACATGTCAAATAGACATGGAGGATTTCTCTAGGAAGGATTTAGAATGTTTTAGGGAAGTAAATTTTTTTAATTTCTTCAAGTTGCATTTTTCCAACAAATGACAGAAAAATGATTATTAGAGGGATTGGATTTGATTTTGACAATGGTTAAATTGTTTTGTTAAGTTTTCTTTGTCAATTTGAGTTCATTTATGATACATCATACTAAATTTTAACATCTCCAAGTTGATTAATGTGTGCAGGTCTGAACTGTACATTTTTATTAAAATTAATTGCCAGTTTTAAGTTTGTAACAGAAATCCCATTTCTAGAAATTTGTTTATCAAATTCATCCTTCAAATATGGCACTTCATTCCTAAACTAGTCCAATACATTTAGTTGTTTATAAACAAACCATTTCAAAGCTAAATTGCAAATCTGATTTCCACTTTAATATATTTCAAAAAAAAAACAATGCAATATAATTCCCTCATACGTATTTCTTCTTCTTTCAATTTTCAAAATAGAGATTCCAATCACAATTTAACATTCCAACTCAACCCAACAATGCAATGAGAAGTAAACTTGTAATTCTTTATTAATTCAAAAGGAGAAACATCTTTACATTTTTTCATTCCTTGATGTAATTAACAAAAATTCTATTTCTTTCTTTTCCATGTACGAGCGAGAATGTAAATATCTTTCACACTTTAAATAAACACTTTCAATCCAATTACAACATCTTTTCTTCACAATACAAATGTTACAATTTCATCCACTTCAAGTGGGAAAGGTTACAAATGAATATGTTTTCACAAGGGACTATCAAACTTGTATTTTTCCTTTGCTCCAGGACAACAACATGCACATTTTCTCTTTCTCCAAGTTGATCACAACAAAAGAGGGGGAAAGGCAACACTCTCCACCCAACCAAGACATCCAATGAAAGGATAATCCTTCCTTCATCATTGGCCCCGAGCCCCAACCAAAATACAATAATAGATGTAATTCAACCCATGGCAACAATTGGCTTCCACAACACACAACATTGTTTCAACATGCATAATTTCAATATAAAACATAGTTCAATACAAAACAGCAGTTCACAACACTGCAATTAAAAACATTCAATCAAAATTCAAGCTTGATCATGCAAGCAAAAAGAGAAAGGTCTATGGGGGAAGCTACTTATGCCTCCTAATTGTGAATTGGGCATCCACCAGTAACAAACAACCAATAAATTTCACCATACATATCCTTATGCCCCCACAGATTTTCTTATGCCCCCACAAAGTAATAAATGCAAGCTATTTCATTTCCATGGTGGATCCAAACCCAAACTCCCTCCACAAAATCTTATTATCAATGGCATTCCTTATGCCCCCACATGGATTCCCCATAGCCTTCTCCTACACCTTCCTAAGTCAGTCTTCCCAACTAGCCAATAAATAAAACTAAACATGCACCATTCACACAACACAACAAGATAATAACAACATAAAAGAAGATTTCAATTCCTACCTCTCCATGGTTACTTTGATTCCAAACAGAAAGCTTTCTAAGACAATAACATAGTTCCAAACAACAATGCCAATTATGAAGATATCTTCCAATTCATCCACAATCCACAAGAGCTCCAAAACAGCAAAAATGCGCCCCCAAGGAAGAATGCAAAAAGGTTCAACAACCCAAAACAAGAAAGGAGTTTGAATTATATAGAAGAGGGAGAGAAGAGGATGATGTGGATCCATGTAGGATGCCACATCACACATCCTCCAATTCAAACACAAAAGACAAAATCCATTCTCCCAAGAACAATAAAGAGGTGGGTGAAGAATGACAAGTTACTTACACACTCCAAAAAGCCCACACCTCAAGGGACAACAAAATAAATAACATGTAAGAAAGTGCAATTAAAAACATGCAACATGACTTAATAAAATGCATTATAAAAATCACAAATCACATCTCCAACCATAAGTATGGTTGGTAAATTAAATTTAGAGGCATGAGACAAGTTTTACTTGTCCCACAAGCTTCAAAAACAACCCCCAAGGACAAATTTGAATTTGTCATGGAGGTGGAGTATTTCATACTCCAAAACTGACTTACACAAACTCTTACACAACTTACAGATCCCTTGCATATTAATGCAAATAGCCAACAACTCTTATAATTACTTTCCCATATCCCAATTTAATTTATTTAAATTTTAATCATATGATTCTCACATTAATTCTATCACAATTTAATTAATTACAAGAAGGGAACACATTACTCATAAAATACATACAAAAATAATAAAAGAAACACATTAATAAAAATACACAAACCCATGGTCACATATAAAGGAAATCCCCCATGGGAATCCCTAACAAAACAACACTCAACACATTAAAATAAGTTTCCATGGTGACCATGTCGAATTCACCTAGAATTCTATTGTGGTTGGTCTCTGATCCCCCGATGTTTGTTGTGATGTTTTTAACATAGAAAATACAAATACCTCCTTCGGCCTCGTGGCCATATTAGAACATCCAATATGATATAAATAAAATCACAAAATCATCTAAGTAAGTGATTCATAATAACATCGAAGTAAAAACTACATTATTTATATTTTTAATCAACAACTATATCATCATCAAATAATGTCCATTTTCTAGATCAACTCATAATATCCAAATCACATGTTTGAACAACATCCATAAAACATCCATGTCAAATAATATATCATCATCCACATATAAGGTGTCTCTAATAATCATCAGGAATCATAATCAAATCAAGATAAAAAATAATCTATGACCAATGTCTAACAACATACTAAATCAAAACATAATAATATCTATAATGTAATCAAAGTATCAAAATAGGTATCCAAAAGGTGTCAAAGGGAAGTGGGCATTACATGTTGATTCTAATAATTTATATTCAAATTATTATTATTTTGAGAACTTAATGCTCAACGGGGTTGAAAAATGGGAGAATTTGAAGGGGGAGTATCAACAGGAGTTTGGATAGGATTTCCAGGTGAACTTCTTGAAGATCCGGATGGAGAGGAGGCTTGAGAGAAGAAGTATGGATTATCTCTAATTCATTCTTGCTGATTTTGTAAAGCCTTGAAATTGGAATAAACAACACCTCTCGACCTACTCAACCTGGTGTATCTTCCTTTAGCCAGCTTTTGGAAATTCTTGTAGTGGGAATATGAAAAGACACCATGGAATATGAAAGGTCACGTGTAGGAATTGACAATGTATTTTTCAGAAATTGCTTTTCTCTAACTCTTTTTTTGTTTTTTCAATATTTTATTTTAAAAATAAAAATTGGACCTTACGGTTGTATTTGGGTACAAATGCTACTAAATCTTCTCCATGATGGGTGCTAAAACCTATTTGTAATAAAATTTGTCGAGGAGAAATTGGTGGGTTTCTTTCCAATGCTTTGGGAATCTAAGTCCCTTTACTTAACCAATGCAACTTCCATATATGCATGCATGAGTAAAGGTGGATTTCTATGGTGGCATTTTGACTAGGGATCCAACAAGGGCACTCCACTAACCTTGCAGAAAAGCTAGCAATTTCTTGCTAGAGAGGACTTTGTCTGTAAGGTGGGAAAGGGGAGTGAGAAATGAGATAGGAGAACTAATGTTACAAGTAGAAAATCATATTCCTACACACACTAGTTAGAAACTTCAACACATGCATTTATGAGAAGAAACAACTCTATAAACAACAACAAGACCAAATAGAATTTATGATCACAAAGTATCAAGAAATCCCTTAGTCAAAGAAAGCTAGAAACTCCTTGTATTAATTTCTTTAAAAAAGTTATAGGTAGTGTGGGAGTAGAGGAAAACTAGTTAAGGGGAAAATTTGAAGAAAGTGGCTATCTCCTTTGTTCTCTCAAAGTACAATACACTCTTGAGTTTAAAAATAAATCACCAACCTTTATAAATGGGAATGAATTTACAATTTATAGAATAAGATATGACTCTTCATCTACCCCCAATGCCTTTTCATATGTCCTCATACGACTTAAAACTTTTCAACTTTCTAGGAAACTTTTAAGTCCCTTTTTATAACATAAAAGTGACTTATTATATTATGAATATTAATACGTATGAAAAAGTGAAATCCCTAATGCAAAATTAGAACATTGAAGAGAGATAATGTTAGGGGGAAGGAGGAGGAAAAGAAATTATGTCACCCCTGATGAAGTCTACAGATCCTTGTTTATTAAAAAATCAAGTGCGGAGAGACTCAATCTCTTAATCGCCACCTCCCGAGAAACTTCTTCAAGTTGGCTTATGGAAGCCTTAGAATGAGTGTTTGAAAAAACTTGTCAAATGACTTCACTGATGACCATGAACACCAAATCTAAAGAGATAAGAACTTATAAATGATCATGTAGGCTTGAATGGGCTTGTTTCACTAATGACCAAAAATTCCACCCTTTATGTGATATACCTATAAACCGAACCATGCAATGCTCCAATGTAGTGAAACCTGGAGCCTCAAAGGTATTATACCACAAGAGGCTTCCTTTACATGAAACACAAACACCATGAGCTAAGTGTTGTTGAATGAGTCCATTGGTATTTGTGAGCATCAAACATAGAGATCCCTTCGGGAAATCTTTTGAAGCTTTGGAATAAACCTATCTTGATCCAATGCAACACAGCCACACTGCTTAGTTGATTTGGACATGATCCTGATGAAAATTTTGATGGCATTAGATTATGAATTCCACCTCATACATACTTATTAAAGCATTAAATTAGTGCCGAAGGACACTTTAAGATCCATAAAGATAGAGACTTCATTAGTTCCCCCTTCGTGAATCTAAACTTCATTGTTTATCGACACTTAATGTATGTGGAAAAGGAATTTAATTCGTCAAGTGTCAAGATTCTCCTCTCAGTAGTGTATAACGGTTGATGGCTGCATGAATTTTCAACTCCTAGAATTATCCCTTTTCAAAATTCACCCTTTTGGGATGACTTGCTATTTTTAGTAATTTCCAAAAAAACAACTTATTATTTTTAGCGATATGAAAAATCATCCCCTTTTATCCTTGACTAGTTGTGATTACTTAGATCTCCCTCCTTCTACGCTCCTCCCACTTTTGGACTGATTTTCTACTTTTGGTAGATCCTCACGAGACCACTTTGTATTTTTAGTAAGTGTTGAATTTGGAACAAAATACTCATTCGATGAACTTCAAAATGCGGTGTGTCCTCTCGTGTCTAGTGTCTCCTTCGTAGGTTTTTCTATTGATGATTTTCCCAAAATAGTAGTCCTCTATGCATAACACCTAATATTTTTAGAAAGTGGGCTTCTAGAATTTAGATTGATGTGGAATGAAGTTTTCTAATATGGGTTTTTTTCCAATATAACCCCTTCAAAATTTTGTGCTTACCCGACAATAGTTTAGGAGATTTTAAACTTTTAATTTTTTGACCTAGCAGTGCTTCTACACACAACAACCATTGATGGACCTAGAACATTTCAGGTCTTGTTGTACCCTCCATTTGAAATGAAATTTACATTTTTGATATGGATTTTTCTTCTTATCTTACTTGTGAAATTTCTCTTCGATCTAGTTGCTAGTTTGACGGGAATTGAGGTTTTTCCTTCGTAGAGTTGAAGTAAAATTTATTCACTATGAGAATTTCGTGTTGGGTACGGGAGGTTTGAAGGTGTGTTTTTTATGTTTTTGAGAGTGGAGAAATCAGAAATAGATGATGGATCGTTTCATGTATTGGTTTGAAATATTTCTTCGATTCTTCGTTCTATGGAAATGGAGTTTTCAGGCTTCTTCTTCTTTGTTCTTCGTTCTTTCTTCTCATTTTGATCAATTATTCCTTTGTGACCTACATATTATCATGAATTATAAATTTTATATGCTGTGAGGGATATGGTTCTAGGTTTAGAAATGGTGGAGTGGTGGTGAGAAGTTGCAAAAAATGTTACGAGATCAAGTGTGCATAGAGGAGTTAGATGTTAGAAGTGGGAAGTAGGCGGGTTTTTTTAAATTTTGAAATAAAATACATATGGGAGATACATGAATTTTCATTTCCCTTAAATCCCTCACCTCAATGTGATGTGATGGATATCAAATTCCAAGGTGAGCAAGGTGGTGACATGTGGCGAGATCTAATGGTAGGGGATTAAAGCCAAAAACCAACTTTAAAGCACCGAGGGCTGAAGTCTGGTCACATGGGTGACAAGAAGTCTCCTTAGGGGCTGGGAAATTTTTTCCATGTTTTATGTCCCTCACCTCAAAGGGATGTGAGGGACATAAAATTCCACGATGAGCAAGGTGATGACATATGGTGGAGATTCGACATTTGAGAATAAAGGCTTGGCAAACACACTGGGCCGAACCGGTGATCTGGAGGTTACATGAGAGTCTAGAGGTATTATGGGGGTTAGGAACATTTTTAAAAAAATTGATTTACATAAAATTTATGGAATTGAGGGACACAAAACCCCCTAGGTTCCTGGAGCTGACACGCATCCTTTAAAAATTTGACTAATTCCCAAACTCGCTTTAAGAGGGAAACTTGAAACGACAATAACTTGAGCTCCTGGTGGAATTTTTTGATGAAATTTTATATGATATTTACTAGAAATGGAGTTTTGAATCCAATTAAATTGATATCAGGTATTAATTCCTCCATTTTATTCCTAAAAATATGATTTTATATTTGGTACTCCACATATGCATCAAAAAACTTGCTTGTAGACCCATTTCACCAAAGTGTTGTGAAAAAAATAATTTCAACATCTTGTAGGTCTTGAAATTACCTTTATAGATATGTTTTTATCCTAACTCCATCCAAAGCTCCTGAAATCACCTTATGAAGTTTGACCGTAATTTTGCTCTGTGCACTACATAGGCTTGTGAACCCTAATTTTTGTGAAACTTCCCCAAATTCTCTGAGTCCTTCTGAATCACTTCCATGATGCCCTAAGTCCTTTTAATTACCTACATTTCTAGTTTTTATTTTCTTTCCCACTCCATGGGGTTTCTCCATCCTAGGAAGGCCAAAGAATAGCCCTTCCCACAACTCCTAAAATCACCTAGGGGTTGATTTGAATTTCCAAAATCACTTAGAGGAATTAATTAACACCAATTGGGAGGTTCTTGGGTGACCGGGTAGACTGGGGTGCCTCGAATGATCAAAATGAAAAAATTGTTACAGGGATATCATTTTCATGCTTAGAAATTATCAATTTCCCTGTTGCACATTTAATGACAAAAACTAGTAATCGTAAAAGTTTCTCTATAATGAATTATTATTCCATGGTTTTTACCCATTTATGGGCTTTCCACATTAAATTCCATGTCACTGTGTTATGGTGTTCTTTAATTTATTGCATTTATTTCATGTTTATAAAAAAATTTATGATGTATGTGTAAACATTGTTTGTTATACTTATTTAATATCTCCGTCCCGACATGGTACCAGAGTGAGATTAATTTATTAAATTTAATCCTAATGTAACCTAAGGTCATAATGGTTGGGAAGGTAGTTGAAATATTATTTAAATCCCCCCTTCCCATTCCACATAGTTGGTTGGATGAATATTGCACAGGTGAAAAGGCATTGTGGATTTTTAAGTGTGTGGAAATAGTTATAATTCGATAATTTCTAGGACCTAAAACTAAGGTAAGGGTTGTAAATATTTGAAAAATTTGTATATAGTTTTATATAGTTTTCTAGGGATTCAAGGAAATAAAAAGGGGAAGTAAAAAAATCCAATTTAAATTCAAGTTTACAGGGGAGACAAGATTAAAAAAATTAAGATTTTCTATTTTTTTCATTGGCCAAGTAAATTTCGTGTCCCCTATAATACATTTGTGTTTTACATTTGTTTTTGAAAACCCTTATTCATGTCTTGAATAGGGCCCCGAGATTTTTTTCCTATAGTTTAATTCAACTATAATAGTTGAATGTTTTTTTAATCTTTTGTATTTTATAAAAAATACAATTTTAATATATGTATAATTTTTATATTTATAAAAATTATATGGTGTATAAAAATATATGTATAGTTTTTATGCACACACACACACACACACACACACACACACACACACACACACACACACACACACACACACACACACACACACATATTTGGTTTATATAAACCTAACCTAACATAAACATATGAACCTAGCCTAAATCTAATAAACTTAAACCTAACCGATGCCATATATTTAAAAAATATATAAATATAAAAAAATAAAAATAAATTTATAAACCTTAATAGGGTCAGATTCCTCTATACCACCCCCCACCTAATTTGGTGCCAAGTGGTATTCACTAATCACATATTGAGCCCCCTCTGCTCACCCTCCATGCATCCCATGGGCCCCTCCACCACCTCGCAACCCCGCCCCTCCCCCTCTACTTATATTATGGGTTCGGTCCCACATGGGGATGATCGGGTAATGGGAAAGGCAGTAAATCCTTCCCACAATGTTTTGGTGGTGTGACTTAGGTCACACCACCCTCCTTTGTTAATCGCTTTGCAAGCGCAATGCTTGCTTTATTTAAGTGGCTTGGCCATGGGTCTTGTCCATAGTGGTTTGTTTGGCATTGACATTAGCATTTCGGTTTAGTATTAGAATTATCAATCGGTTCAAATGGTAATATGGTTTATAGAATATAAAGTCTTGCTAAGTTGATGGTTATATGGCTCGCTAAGTTAGTTTATGAAATATAATGGCTCACTAAGTTAATTATCTAATCAAAAGGGATAGATATATAAAAATATAAACTATGGAAAAATAATTTGTTTATTATTTTTTAAAAAATATAGACAAATTATAATTTTTTTTGTAAAATAGTAAAATTATCATTTTTTAATATATTCCTATACGACAACAATTTTTTCATTGTAATTTTGTTACAAAACTTAAAAAATTTCACTCACATTCAATTTAAGTTTTGATATCATTCTATATTTTTTGTGTATAGACTATTTAATTAACAAGACCTCCTTTTGTGGCGTAAAATTGATCGTGATCGATAATGAGAATTAAAGTATGATGGATGAATTTCTATAAAAATATTATTTTAATCCTTGTTTTTTAATCATTTATTTTATCTCTATTTTACCCAAAAATGGGGTCTAATAAATTTTCAATTGATAAATCTCGGATGTTGAATGGAAACGACTACATCAAATCCATTATTATTACTATCCAAATAACTCTCCTAGTTATTTGGGTACTTATATACACATCCCGGCTCAATTCCACATTGAAGGTTGCACGCACTCAAGTTCAATAGGCACAAATCCTTGGTTATAGTTTCCCCTTGGTGCCCCTTCTATTTTCCTCTTCCTCTTTGTTCTACTCCTACCTTGCACCCAAATTTTGTGCTTTCACTTTCTTCTTAAGAAAATTCTTCACCCTCCCACACACCTCCCACTTGCTTCAATCGGCTAAGTCCGTAGCCCTCCCACATGCCACACTCATTACTTTGTAATAGTTGCACCTTGACCAGTAAATTTTATTCTCACTTGTTTTCCTCTTTACCTTGCATGTCGTGCACAAAGCCTTCTGTGCCTTCCTCTGCGTGTCCTTCCCTCACACCCTCCTTTGCACCCTTTTTCCATGTCATCTTCTCGACATACTTGAATGTGCCACACACAAACATTCAAAGCGCATTAGTATGGTGCCAAATCATTATGACAAATCGAGTGAGCGACACATGGTAGAAATGATAAATATTTGCACAGTTGGCCATCATTTCAGCCAATCTGTGTGTGCCACGTGTTTTGTGTGCACCGAAGACTCGACATCTTCTCGACATCCATATCTTTTTCTATAGAGATTAGATCATCTCTTACCTAGACTTGTTATAAAGTTGCTAATATCAACTATAGTGACAAAGATTCAAATTCAAATTCTTGGCGGATCTAGTAGGTGAGAAATGGGAAAATGTATTTTTGAGCATTAATAAGTAGATCTGATTTCTCCAACCACCCGATTTGATATGATCCACCCTCCTTTCTTCTTCAACATGCCAAATAGGATTAGGGAATCATTTTTGACATATCTCTAGGTAGATTTGTAGGCATTCAATGCTTCTTGTTGGTGGTTGTGTTTCAAATTTGGGTTTTCCCTCCTTCCCTTCTTCCTCCATGGATTCATCTATAAATGTAAGAGAAAATCTCATTTATTATGTTGGACACTCAGATCCTTATGCATTTTGCTAAGGACTCCATACTTTATGTATTTTGAGTTGCAGACCTCTAGATCTAGCTCTTGCATGTGGATATCGGCCTCCTTCATCATTGTAATAGTTTTGGGCATTTTTGGAAGTAATAAAAGCATAATTTTGTGACTATTATTTTTCCTAATGTTTTTCATTCCTTGTTCTTGCCTTTATTTTATGTTGTGTGCTAGTTGTGTTATTTCAGGTCACTTTAGTTGTGTTCCATGAGAACGATTTGGTGATATGTGTTTCGATGTGTTACTCGTGCCTAGCCTCCTTTCATGCATTTTCTTTAATTATTTCTCAGAATAGATAGTGTTCATCCCTCTTTTCTAGTGCTATCACCTTTTAATGTAGTTTCCTTTCATGTTATCCTTCTATCGCTGGTCCCTTGGCATCATTAGCTTAGTTTTCCTTTCAACACTAGGAGTAGTAATAGTAGTAGAAATAGATAGAGGAACCGGCCTTCTCCAGATATCCGTCCCAAGCACACAAGGCACCACAACTTGGGGATGGATCCATTGTGGTCTCAAACACCTCAGTCCTTCCAAGATCTGATATGTGGGTACACGTTTGAGGAACCAAAAATTTCTGACATGCCTTGTGGGAGTAGAATTGAAAGCTTAAATTTCATATCTCTAAGTTTTGGTGTGTGGAATTAGTGTTTTAGCCTTTAGAGGCTCATTTCAACACATCCGGTGACTCGAATATTTTAAGGTCTCTATTTCAGCAATCCTAAGCACCTTTCATGTGAAGAGTGAAAACAAGAAGAAGTGTAGTAGATGAATAATCTTTTGAGTACCTCCAGCTATCCTCAAGGATAATCCATTACAGAAAGCCAATGTGTGCATCTCCATCTCTAATGCATTGCACCCATTCAAATCCTCCTCAAAATAGAAAACTTGTGCACCCTAAAATGACACATCAACAACCTCCTCCACTGAGAAACTTTGCAAAATTTGTTGGAGGAAGTCCCTTATTGTGGTCAGTACGACGATATGCCAAATGGCGGACTCAAGAGTATTCCATACTTTACTGGTGAGAATCAATTTACTCCTCAAGAGCATATCTAGGATATAGAAAACATGTGTTCACTCTATCTGATCACACATGATGATGTAGCAGTCAGGCTACTTGTAGCCTCTTTCAAAGGTAAAGCGCTTCAATGGTACCGAGGCTTGAGACTTGGATCTATCACCACCTAGGATGATCTGGGAACAACTCTTTGTAACTACTTTGAAGACAAGTCATATTACCTATCTCTAGTGGAGTAGTTGAAGACAACAAGGAGGGTGCCCCACGAGTTGATGACTAATTTCAACATCAGATTTTAGAAGACTTTGGATAGAATCCCTCTTTTGGTAAGACCTACACCAAAAATGCTTTCTGTATTATCACGAAGGTGCTCAACAAGTAATATTTTAGTTATGATCCAATCCATGGGATGTAGGAATTTACTTGTTGCTTATAGTATTATAGTAACGGAAAAAATAGTCTCGTTCGTGTCGGAAAGTTGGCTCTAGACCACATATGCCCTTGTTCCTAGAAATGTCACAAGCACCCCAACCTTTTATGGCCTTTGTTCATGTTTGTGAGAAAATCACATAACCAATTGCCTTAACATATTACTCTCTAGTGTAGCAGAAGGAAGATGAAGAGTTCAAAGCCCCGATTAGAAATTTATCAAATAAAGTCATATCATTAGAAAAAAATAGGCGCAATCCTATAGAGGTAATTCTAATCAGGTGCATGGCCAAAGAAATCAACCTTGGCATAATCAATATGGAAATCAAATATACATGCCCAACCAATAGAATGATAGATGGCATCCCAATGCACATCTTCCCTTGCAAGTTGTTCCTCTCGTGCCTTCTCTTCCAACACCTAGTGTGATTTGAGTGCTTGTTCCAGTTTAAAAAAATTGGCTTAAGAGTCGAATGGTGCATCCCTTGTAACATACCTCATAATCAATATCATTGTGCCAATGCCGCACATGCCCAAGCGTTCATGATCCAAAATGCTGCAGTATGTGATCCTTCAACAAGCAGCCTTGAAGAAGATAACCAAGAAAGACCAGAAGCTCCTCCAGAAACAAATTTGAAGTTCTTTAGTGTTGAGGACTTTTGTGCAATCAATAAAGTTGTAGAAGATACAAATAGATCGCATGCCCAAGTTGCCGACAACACAAGATACAAGAAAATAATGTTAGATTTAGACACACAGTCCCAATCCCATCAACGTAAGAAGATCCTCAGATGAAGAAAGAAGAAGACAAGGCATCTTGTAGTAAAAGAACTCAAATCCTTATGTAGGAGGCCCCACATAAATCTCTTTCTAAATAGCACACACCCCTCTTTTAGTATGTCAAGCCTCTACTCTAGCTAAGATCCTGGCTTCTGCACCTAAACAGTCAAGAAGGAATGTTGTTCCCCAAATACATAAGACAGGTGCCTTCCATTTAGCATTGTTTACTAGATGAAGAGAACAAACATAAATGTCACAATGTGGGATGCCCTGACCATTCCATCCCAAAGTGGGATCTGTTGCATGAAGCTCTATTTTAACTCCCGCATTGATCCATTATACAAAAGCCACACACTACTATCAACATCTTCTAAGAAGAGGAGAAATAAGTAAGTAAAGTTTTCCCTCCCTTTTATATTTCCTTGATCATAGGTAAGAACCTAGTGCATAATTGCATTATTGACTCAGTGCTTAGTACTTCTATTATGCCTAAGAAAATAGGTGATGTTTTAGGTCTAAATTATAGCCCTTTGTTTAAAATATTCCTACAGCTTCATGGTTCAGTTTTTACCACCTTAGGATTCATCAAGGATCTTGAGTTATCCCTCCATTCATGCCCAAGTCTTACCATTACTCAAGATGTGTAAATCATTGACTTGCCTCCTTTGTTTTCCCTATGTCTATCATGAGAATTTATTGCTAGAGTGGGTGGTTATGTGTCTTCTGATTACTATCATATGCTACTCAAGACAAGGTATGGTACCAATTTTACCATACAAGTTGAGCCTATATTTTCCTATCATGTAGATTCATATGTCCCATCCCCTCTCCAAGCCAACTGTTTAATCCAAGAAGAACAAGCTGCAGTTCCTGAAGAGCAATCTCTTCCACCCTTTATTCCTAACCTAGTGATTGATGAATGGGCATAAAGGTACCATAAATTTTATCCCTATGATGAACAACTGGAAGCTTATGAAACTGGGCTTGGTACTTATTACATTCTAGAAGAAGAAGCTATGCTACCATGCATGCTCAAGAAAGACAAAGTTTAGTACGGTATGTGGAAGTTGTTCTTTGATGGATCTAGAAGCAAAAACACGGGAGTAGGAGTGGTTTTCATTTCCCATAAGGATGATAAATTATTATTCACGCACAAGTTATAGTTTGCATGTTCTAATAATGTGGTAGAGTATGAAGTGTGTTAGGTTGTGGAGCTAGATTGCTTCATAGTTAGCATGTAATGGAAAGTGACTGTAATACAATAACCATCAATGGTCAAGGTGGAACCTTCTTGGTCACCCAAAACTGTCATTAGTCGACAGGACTGATATCAGTCAGTGCAAGTGGGAACCACAACCTTTCATCAATCAGATAGACAGACATCAGTCAAAGCAAGTGGGAACCGGCCGCGGTTAGGTCTAACCGGTGTCGATTACCTGTGTGATGTGTTTTATTTTTAGTCACGGGCTTTAAATATAGATTTTATTTAAAGAAAATATATTGGATGTAATTACATAGCTAAGGTGCCCTAAGTTTATATATTTATATATAAGCATGAAAGTTAGGGTTGAGTAGAAGAGTCAAAAGAGGGATCACATTAGATCCTCGATTCTCTCCCAGACCGAGAGAATGAAGACGAAGAAGAAGAAGAAGAAAAAGGAATAGGTTACATGAAGACAGAGACTCCATGGAGAGGAGCTAGACAGAAGGAAATAACAGGCTACTATATTTCCTTTGTATATTTATTGTCTCATGTAATGGCTTGCATAGTATGTAAAGCACATAGCATTTCTTCTTGTAGATCCACATGTTGGTGAGATCTTGTATTATAGATCTATGTAGATCTAGTCTTGCATTGTAGATCCATGAGATCTTGTATTATTGATCCATGTAGATCTAGATATTGTAGAGGTCTTGTTTACATATTCACAATACAGTGAGAGCTTGGTTGCACAGTGGAAGATGTAGGGTAGCTTCAGGTATGTGAGATCTGGTTATGTTTGAGAGGCACGATTGTAGTGCACTCAGGTAGATCCGGTTAGAGATCTAGAGGAGACACAAGTGGTGGTATGGAGGCATGGTTTAGTGTACTCATGCAGATTCGGTTGGAGATTTGGGAGGAAGAGATACTCTTGTAGAGATACATGTACTCTTGTGTAGAAGATTTGGTTTGTAATCTCTTGTTATATTATATATATATATATATATATATATGAGATCTCTATCTTTGGTGGACGTAGCCCACATTAGGTGAACCACGGTACATGCTTGTTATGTGTGTATACTTTTGTGTGATTTGGATTATTCTAGTTTATATTCCCACTACTATAGATTTTGTGGGGGATTGTTTAGATCCTGTGTGCATGATTTTGTTTGTTATTAAATCATAGCACTATTCCGCTACCCCTAAAATCCCAACAACTAGTATTAGAGCAACGTTTGTTTTTCCTGATGAGAAGATCACAGGAAGAGATTTAATCTCAAGTGGGAGCTGGAAGAATAAGGTTGCTGGAAGTTACAGGGTGACCATGGTCGGTTATTGAGCAGCCTGGTTATAAATAGAAAATCATAGATCTGAAGAAATGGAAAGATACATAGATTGTATCTTGTTTGTTGAGGTGTCCCCAGTTCTTGGAGGCACAAGCATGTTGGTCGATTGCAGATCTAGTTATTGAGGTATGGTTTTACCTTGGTATTGCAGTGCTTATATTATTTTGGTTGCACATGCATGTTTGGGACTGCAGATCTAGATCTAGAATGAGAGAAAAAGGAGCAGTTATGCATCCTTTGGTGTAGTTAGATGCACGGGCTTTGGTAGAGAGGCAGTAGCATAGAATGAAGATGGGGCTTCCATCAGAGAAGCATGTACTTCAGTTGAAGATGTAGTTGAGTGTCTTGGTGCTGGTAAGGTGATGTGTTTCATCTTGATGCAATTTATTGCATGGATTTGTTGTATTATTTTTGTATGAGATTTGGATGCTTCTTGAAATGACTGGCTCAACTCAACTATCAGCTTCGGTTGAAGTAGGCACCTAGTGTGGTGTGCTATGCCAAATTGTGTGGCATTGGGTTTGTTCCAATAACATTGACATCAGTCTAAGAAATGAGGTCAGTCATAGAGGAACCGATCTTTGTCAGGCTAGCCATGGCTGGTTAGGGGATGATCGTGGTTGGTCCTTATGGCTACTTATATGTATAGGGTTTTATACAGCAAGAGAGGGCAGTTGGTTTAGTGTCCTATTTTGGAGGATTTGGTTTCTGGCATAGTGTGTACAGGTAGAAACAATATTGATCACTTCAATGGTTTGGATCAGAAAGAGGACAAAGTTGGTTCTTAGTCCATTGAGACTTTGAGTTAGGTATCTCTATATGGTTCATGTTTTATTTCTTTCATTTGGAGCAAATGATATTATGTTTGGACTATGTGCACAAATTTACACCATGGTTTCTTGGTGTTGTTTGAATTTTATTTCCCGGTTGTGTGTAATCTTGAGGACAAGGGTTCCTAGTCTAAGGATAAGATCCTTAATGAAAAGTCATGGTTAGACAGAGTTGCAAGTAACGAAATATTTTTAGTATACAGGATGAAAAGAAATTGATTCACCTACTTCACAAGAAGTCCAGACTTTTGTGATGTAGAAGTATTCTTTGATAAGAAGGGAATCAATTTATATTTTCTTTCATCCATTTTTATTTCTCACTAACATATTAGCTTTTGAGCTTGGTGTTAGATGCAGTGTAGGAAATTTCATGTTCATTGGGAGCAAGCAATGGTTATTGGCATTGAAATATTGGATACATGATGCACATGTAGAGTGAGAGGAGATTGCTACTATTCAGAGTGCAGAGGCACTAGTTGGTTTCAGAGAATAGTCACAGATTTACAGGTATATTTAGTTTATTGCTTTGTGATGTCACTTCTAGTTTATTTTGTGGTTCTTGGTTATCCCTATGGGATTATAGTTGTTGGTTAGATTCAGCTGGGTGAAGATGATAAAGCAATTTTTCAGAGTTTTAAGGGTGAAAAGAAAAAATATGCTAGTTACAGAGACCAATGTCAGTTAGGATTAACTGTGGTCAGTCATCTGGTTAACCATGGTCATTCAGGAGTTGACCGTGGTCGGTTAGGGGAAACCGTGGTTGGTTTGGTCACAAGTTTGACAGCAGTGTTTATTTACCATTTTAAGATGGTGCCCTTGTTTTTGCTTTCATCTTGGTTGGTTTGTGTAGAGTATGTTGATGACATGTTTGTTGGTATTTGCACTTGGTATTAGTGGCATGGTTTAGCATGGATGTTATTAACATTGATGAGCACATGATTCATATTCAACTTTGGAGTTAGTCGGTGGAAGACTTGGAGCTTCTGGAGAGTTGGTGATATGGATGGGTGTACATGGTGAGTTTTTACATGTTGGATAGATTTAGTTTTGTTAGTCTATGATGATGCGGATGTCCTGATTTGCTGAGATAGATGATTTGAACATGAGTAGGGGATGTTTGTATTTCCTCTTATTACTATGTTACTCCTTGAGAGATGTTATCTATAGATGATTGTCTTGGACATGCTAGTTGTTTATGCAGGGTTGGATTTGTAGATTGCAGTGTTTGGATTCTTTGAGTTATGTAGGTTTGTGGATTGATCACCCACTATTACAGGTAGAACTCATTTGGGATGTCTTTACCTAGGATCTTGTTTTGCTTTCACATATTCTAGTTTGACTTGTCTTGGTCAGTTGCATTGGTGGTTGCATGGAGACATGGATAGATGGATGGAGAACATGGTTGATTTTATAGGTATGGTTACCAATGCACTTGAGGCTCAAAACTTCAGTTTGAGGGGAGCTCTTGTAGGTGTGTTAGTCATGATGGCTTGGCTACATGAGAGGCTTGGTGTTATGATTCAATGGGAGCTTGAGGCTTGGTGTCACGGATCAGTTATAGCTTTGTGTAGGTTTGGTAAGTCATGGTTTCATCTTCCTAGTTTGAGAAGATGGTTTTGATCTTCCTAGTTTTATTTCTTTGAGAATTATTGAAGGAAAGAATAGATGGTCTTCACGATGTGTAGAGGATGGTGATGTATAGGTATAGGTACAGAGGTTCAACAATTTATCTCCAAGTGGGAGATTGTTAGGTTGTGGAGCTAGATTGCTTCATAGTTAGCATGCAATGGAAAGTGACTGTAATACAACAACCATCAACGGTTAAGGTGGAACCGGATCGATCACCTAGAATTGTCATTGGTTAGACATGACTAACGTTGATCGGTGCAAGTGGGAACCACAACCTGCCATTGATCAGATAGATAGACATCAGTCAGAGCAAGTGGGAACCATCCGCAGTTAGGTCTAACCGGTGTCGGTTACCTATGTGATGTGTTTTATTTTTAGTCACGGGCTTTAAATATAGATTTTGTTTAAAGAAAATCTATTGGATGTAATTACATAGCTAAGGTGCCCTAAGTTTATATATTTATATATAAGTGTGAAAGTTAGGGTTGAGTAGAAGATTCAAAAAGAGGGATCACATTAGATCCTCGATTCTCTCCCGAGAATGAGAGAATGAAGACGAAGAAGAAGAAGAGGAAAAAGGAATAGGTTACATGAAGACAGAGACTCCATGGAGAGGAGCTGGATAGAAGGAAATAGTAGGCTACTATATTTCCTTTGTATATTTATTGTCTCATGTAATGGCTTGCATAGTATGCAAATCACATAGCGTTTCTTCTTTTAGATACACATGTTGGTGAGATCTTGTATTATAGATCTATGTAGATCTAGTCTTGCATTGTATATCCATGAGATCTTGTATTATTTATCCATGTAGATCTAGATATTGTAGATTTATAGTTTGTAGATTCACAATATAGTGAGAGCTTGGTTGCACAGGTGGTAGATGCATGATAGTTTCGGTATGTGAGATCTGGTTATGTTTTAGAGGCACGCTCTAGTGCACTCATGCATATCCGGTTAGAGTTCTGGAGGGGACACAAGTGATGGTATGGAGGCACGGTTTAGTGTACTCACACGATCCGGTTAGAGATCTGGGAGGAAGAGATACTCTTATAGAGATACATGTACTCTTGTATAGAAGATTTGGTTTGTAATCTCTTGTTACATTATATATATATGAGATCTCTATCTTTGGTGGATGTAGCCCACATTGGGTGAACCATGGTACATGATTTTTATGTGTGTGTACTTTTGTGTGATCTTGATTATTCTAGTTTATACTCCCACCGCTTTGTAGATTTTGTGGGGATTTTTTTAGATCCCGTGTGCATGATTTTGTTTGTTATTAAATCATAGCACTATTATGTTGCACCTAAAATCCCAACAAATTGTTGGTGCGTGGCTTTCTCATTGCTTAGAAGAAGAAAATTAAGGTGCTTTGCGAGATATTTGGGGACACATAATTTGTTATCCATTAGGTTACCAAAAATTCCTAAAAAATAATAAGCTTCTCAAAGCTTATAAGTATAGAATATGGTACCTCCTTATGAGAATTGATGTTTTGAATTTACGTAGTGCCACATAGAATGAACAAGGAAGCGCAGACCAAATGGCAGCACTTAATTCACGCTTTCCTCATGTTGAGGACTTTCTCAAAGGAAACACTCAAAGACATCAGGATGGTGATTAGACCATCCATTCTAGACAACAATACCAGTTGGAAAGTGTTTGATAGTGATGCGTAGATCATCCAAATTTATCCGTAAATGAAGATTAATTTGCATCAAACATGCAAGCCGACTTGCATGACGCTTATGGTGACCAAGTGATACATCTCAAGACAAACAAGTTTCCTAAAGGGTTGTTCACCTTAGAGCTAATGTTTAGCCTTGATTATGAGTTCAAGGGTGAATAAAGGTACATGTGTGCCACACAATAAGAATGCTCATTAGTCAAGTGTTGCGTGTGGGAAAGAGTTTCTTCTCAACAAGACTTGTGTGCATGAAGAGAAACAAACCTTTATCTCTCTCTCAAAAAATATATGGTGATATGTTCTCATGGGAATATGAATACCTAAAGGTTTTGATCCAAGTGTTTCTTAGCACTCCATTGACCTTTATCCTGGTATCAAGCCCATCGAAAAAAATCAACATCCAGTCAATCCAAAGATAGAGCCCTCACGAGGAAGGAATTATCCAAAATCATTGAGGAAAAAAATATTTTTCCTATCATATACTCTACCTAGGTCGCAAATCTGGTTCCAGTGCACAAGAAGAATGGTGAAATCAGAATTTGTGTTGATTTTAGAGATTTGAATAATGCATCTCTAAAGGATCATTATCCTTTTCATTCAATAGAGTAGATTTTGCAAATTGTGGCTAGTGCGCAGAGGTTCTCCATGCTAGATGGGTACTGTGTTTCAATCAAATCCTGCTCAAGGAAGAGGATCAATTCAAAACAACGTTTACGACTAAGTGGGGAACATATGCATATTAGAAAATTCTCTTTGGTATGTCAAATGTGGGTGCCACATTTCAGCGTGCTATGAATATTACCTTTAAAGGATATATCAATGAGTTCATCTTGGTTTACCTTGATGACATAATAGTCTTCTAAAAGTAGAGTGCAGATCATATGGTGCACCTGGAGAAAGTATTTGAGAGATACAAAGAATTTTGGGTGTCTCTTAATCCCAATAAGTGAAATTTTGTAATGGTGCAAGGTAATATTTTAAGCCATGTGGTTTCAAAGGATGGCATTGCAATTGATCCTGAGCACATTTCATCCATCTTTGCTCTTTCCCTAGTGGTGCACAAAAAGGCCCTATAGTCCTTCCTTGAAATATCAGGTTTTGTTAGGTGTTTTATCCCTAACTTTGTAGAACTCTAAGGTCAGCCCGTTACCTTAATGCTAAAAAGGACATAGCCTTCGATAGACAACACGTAAAATAAATCTTCAACAAAATCAAGCAAGAGATTACTTGCACGCTAACACTTATCAACCCAGTTTATTTCAAGGAGTTCATCCTTTATGCTTATGGTGCTAATGTAAGTGTTGTTGTTGTTGTCATGACACAATAAAATGAACAAGGGCTGAACAACTAGTGGATTTCTTCAGTGATACACTAAAGGATTATGAACTAAAGTTTAGTCACATGGAGAATAAATTCTTCGCCATCATGCGCACGCTCAAGAAATTCAAAAGTATGCTCACCACCAATCATATAAGGGTGTTAATCTCCCACTCTTTGGTCAGAGACTTCATCATGGGATTAGAAATAAGTGAGAAAAGAGAACGATGGGTGACCAAAATCATGGAGTATGATGTGACTATTAAGGCCACAAAGTTGGTAAGAGGTAGCACGTTCTATAGGAAAATTTCTAAGGATGCACAGACTGAGCCTGAGGCTTCATTATTTCTGGATGAAGGTCTCCCATGAATAAAATTTGAGAAGAACATAGATCATGGTGCATGTGATTGGATGAAGGACATGATCACATTCCTTTCTAAGGGTGCATACCCTCTTGGTCTTAAAAAGAAAAGAGAAGACATCTGAGATTAAAATCTATCCCTTATGTGTTGATTGATGGACTTCTCTTCAAAAGAAATCTGGATGGCATGTTGTTAAGATGTATCAACAACGTGTAGACTTTGAAAAAGTGTTAGCAAAATTTCATGATGGATTCTCTGGTGGACACTTCTCTACCAAAACTACAGCAATGAAGATCATAATGGTAGGTATCTTTTGGCCTACCCTATTTTTATATGCACACAAATGGGTCACAAAATGCAAGGAATACACTTTCTTTGTAGGAAATAAAATATTGGTAGTGCTTCCCCTCCGACCAATCCAAGCGGATCATAATTTTACGTAATGGGGTCTCAACTTCATAGGCATGACCAATCCACCTTCAATCATTAGACATAAATGGGTGTTGACAACTATAGATTACTTCACCATATGGACAAAAGTTTTCACACTTAAGGAATCGACTCGAGTCATCTCTTTGAATTTCTCAAAGGCATAGTCACAAGGTTTGACGTTCCTCAAACCATCATCTATGATAATGCAAAGGCCTTCCTTGGTACTAAAATCACTAATTGGGCTCTAATTTTGGGCATTTACATGAAGAATTGTTCCAGCTATTACCCTCAAGGACATAGTTTGGCAAAGTCAAAAATAAGAACCTAATCGGAATCATGAATCACACATTGAAGATCAACCAAAGAAAGTGGCATACAAAGGTCTCGCACACACTGGGGAAGATAGAATCATGGTAAAAATGCAATAGCAACTTCACCTTACAATCTTGTCTATGACAAGGAGGCTACCCTTCCTTTGACACTAGAGCTACATTCATTAGCACTTACCTAGCAGCTAGAATTTGAATGCACGTGACTAAAGAGAAATTATAATGGAAGAGCTGGTTAATCTTGAGGAATTAAGGAACTTTGTCATGATCAAGCTAAAACAACATCAAAGCAACAAATAAATGGTTTAAAAGAAAGGCTAGGCCTCAAGATTTCAAGGTTGGGGACTTGGTTTTAAAATGGGATGCTAATAAAGCTAAATTAGGGTGCCATTCAAAGTTTACTACACTTTGGAATGGACCATACATCATCGGGTTCTGTAAAGAAGCTAACTCTTTTGAGTTAACTCATCTTGATGGAGGTGCATTACAAATCCCAGTAAATGGGATATATCTCAAACCCTTCCATTAAGTTTTCTACATCATGTTGTATATATTAGAGTAGTTTTAATTTATTCAAGTGTGATGTGCACACATTGTTTGTTTGTACATAGTTCTTTCTTCTTGTGTTCTTCTTATGCGCACTCTTCCATTGCTTATAGAATGCAAAGCTTCTCTCAAATAGTTGAAAAGATTCGCAATGTTAGAGTTAAGAAATGATCCTCAAGTGACTACAAGGGTAGTTTCATAGTTACATAGCAGACTCCATGCCCAATGGATTCTCTAGGATATTGATCTCCTTCATCTAGCAAGAAGATGGCCCCAAAAGTCACCAAAATTGTTATCCAAATAACTCTCCTAGTTATCTGGATAACTTGTATACACATCTTGGCTCAAGTTCCTCATTGAAGGCTGCGCGCACTCAGTTCAATTGGCATAACTCCTTGGTTGCAGTTTCCCCTTAGTGCCCCTTATTTTTCCTTGAGTGATGTTGCGTGATTTCTATTCTCTCCTTCCATTTTCCTCTTCCTCTTTTTCCACTCCTCCCTTACGCCCACCTTTTGTGCTTTCACTTTCTTCCTAAGTAGCTTCTTCACCCTCATGTGCACCTTGCACTTTCTTCAATCGGCTAAGTTCCCCGGCCCTCCCGCATGCCGCACCTATTACTTTGTTATAGTTGTGCCTTGACCATGAATTTTCTGCTCACTTGTTTTCCTCTTTTCCCTATATGTCACACACGAGCCTTCTACGCCTTCCTCTCGTGCACCCTTCCCTTGCGCCTCCTTTACACCCTTCTATGCCAGGTCATCTTCTAACATACTTGAGTGTGCCATGCACAATTAGTAAAAGCATGCCAATAGGATGCAATCATTGTGACAAATAAATGAGTGACACGTGGCAAAATGACAAATATTTGCATAGTTAGCCATCATTTCATCCAATCCGCGCATGCCACGTGTTTTGCGTGCTAACAACTTCGACATATTCTCGATAACCATATCTTTTTCTACAGATCTCAAATCGGCATGCACTTGGACTTGTAAAAAAGTTATTGACATAAGCTATAATGCTAAAGATTCAAATTCAATTCTTGGTAGATCTGGTAGGTGAGAAATGGGAAAATGTATTTCTGAGCATTGATAAGCAAATCTGATTTCTCCCACCACCCGATTTGATATGATCCACCCTCCTTTCTTCTTCAACACACCAACCAAGATTGGGGAAGTATATTTCATAGATCTCTAGGTGGATTTACAGGCATTCAATGCTTCTTGTTGGTGGTTGTGTTTCAAATTTAGGTTTTCCCTCCTTCTTCCCTTCTTCCTCCATGGATTCATCTATAAATGTAAGAGCAAGGATCATTTGTTATGTTGAACACTCTAGATCCTTATTCGTTTTGCTAAGGACTCCATACTTTCTGTATTTTGAGTTGTAAACCTCTAGACCTAGCTCTTGCATGTGGATATCAACCTCCTTCATCATTATAATAGTTCTATATTTTTCTGAAAGTAATAGAAGCATCGTTTTGTGACTATTATTTGCACTAACATATTTGTATTCCTTCTTCTTTCCTTTTCTTTTCGTTTGTGTGTGCTAGTTGTGCTATTTTAGGTCCCTTTCAGTTCCATATTTAGTTGTGTTCTATGAGAACCATCTAGTGAATACATGTTTTGCTATGCTACTCATGTTTAGCCTCCTTTCACACATTTCCTTTCATTCTCACTTAGAACAGATAGTGTTCATCCCTCTTTTCTAGTGCTATCACCTTTTAGTGTATTTTCCTTTCATGTTATCCTTTTATCCCTAGTCCCTTGGCATCATTAGCTTAGTTTTCCCTTCCAACACTAGGAGTAGTAGTAGAAGTAGAAATAGATAGAGGAACCAACCTTCCCTGAGATCCGTCCCAAATGCGCAAGGTACCACAACTTAGGATGGTTCCATTTTGGTCTCAAACACCTTGGCCCTTCGAGATCCGAGACATGGTACTACATACATATATACGTGTCTCTACTCACACAATTTCATATATCACATGAGGTGTGACACCTATTTATATTTAGTGGGAACATTCCCTTCACTTATTACATGTCCTAAATATAGGTTACATTATTTTCACCCTTGCTTTAGTCTTTAGCTTGCACTATAAATAATTCATGCTTTATCCATGTTTTAATCATATAACTAGATTTTTCCTTGCATGTTATTCATCTATCTTTCATGTCACTTGCATTTGGATCCTTATTTATTTCTCGGACGTTCCTGCTTTACACCATCTCTACTTTTTCCTATTTTTAGCCTTCTCTTTGAAAATCGACTAACTCCCATGTTCATGAAATGACATTTGTACATTGGATCCTTCTTTTCATTACAAGGACCTTCACACAAAGACCTTTCTTTGGTATTTAATTTCACACGTGCATCCATGTATTACTCTATGTTGGACCCCTAGTGATCTCGAAAATGTGTGTTGTATTTTTTCACTTTTAAAAGTTTCCAAAGATCGTGATTTTATTAACCAATTTTAAGTATTATAAACTTCACAAATTGATTAAATTCTAATTATTATTCATCCAAATTTTTTTAGAAAACTTGGTTAACAAATAAATAATCAGAAAAATAGAAAACACTCAGATAACAAACAAGATTGTTTAAAGGGTTCAGAAATTCCTACGTCCCTGGGTTCGGATTAAACCGATCCATTAATAATATTTAAATGTAATTAAAATAACTCTTACAAACAACCAATAATGAATCAAAACCTGCAAATGAGCTAATTAATGTCCCAAGAACTCGAAAAGAGGAGAAACTGTCCTAAGAACGATCTGTGGCTCCTATAGTTTTTTCACAATGTGATCTCCCTGCAACTGCGTTGGAAAAACACCTAAAAATGGATATTTAAAAACATTCTATGAAAAAAAATCATATATTTGAGATCATCTCTAAAATATAAACACTTTTCATGTTTACACCAAGTCACTTTTCGGACCAGAAGTGCATTGAAATTCGTGTTTTCCAACTAGCTATCTTGTAGATCCCTGTTAAAAACTACATTCAAATCTTCCAAAAATAGGATAAAACTCAACAAAAACATCAAATATTACATATTTGGAATATTCTCATAATTTCCTTCATTTCACCTTTTTACTCTGAGTTCCCAATCTGAGTGCAAGGCCTTCAAAATGCCATTTCGAGAACTACCTCTTTATGGCTTTTACATGACTGCCGACACTTGTCTTGTATAAAACCCTCATGAGCCCCATTTATAGCACTTCACCAAAGGTGGCGGGTTGGTAAGTCTACCTATTCTTTTGGTGTAGGTCAAGGGTTCAAATCCCTTTGATTGTATTATCCACTATATATAGCAAATGGAAATCTTTTATCCTTATATGGGAATCAATCCCATAGTCCACAGGAGATAATTTTAGCCAAACCTTTTAATAAGGCTCAACCATCCTATTTTTATGTGGAATGACTACTCATAGAATTTTGATACCAAAATTAGAGGTCCATGTGCTCAAATGGAGTTCTGCCACGTGTCATCATGTGATTGGTTCACCTTTTGTCACGTCACTTTTTCTCGCAAGTTTGACCCAAACTTTGACTGACCATATCTTTCGCATATGGACTCGATTTTATCTATTCAAAATGCGTTGGAAAGATCATGAAAATCTATATGCAATAGAAGTGATTTTTTCATATTAAAAGACAATTAATTTTCTATTTTGACCAACTTTGACCAAATGTATCTGGAGCTCAGAGTGTCCGTTTTTCACGTTCTTTTAGTCGTCAGAAATATCTCTAAAGGATCTAATGCATTGTCATGTTTAGGGAAATTTAGGGAACATTTAACAGTGAAATTGATCCCCTGATCACTCCTCCCTACTGAGAAGGCTTTTTGTCCACAAAAATTTGTTTATCAACCCACAAATAATGCTATCTCTTCCTATATTGCACAAACACATACAAGAACCCAAAATAACATTATAGGTTAAGTAAATGAAAATAGTTGATTAGATAGTCACATAACCAATTAGATAATAACACCCAATTAAGCTAGTGTTCAACTAAAAAGATGTAACCCGTTAACTCTGCGACAATCAGTAAATTTTCATACCCCACCGTAATGTCATCATAAATAATTGACCAGATAATAACACCCATTCTATTACAGAAATCTAGTGTTCAACCTGTCACTTTGTGATGCGTCCGATTACAAAAATTACAATTTCATACTACATATCAGTATACAAGACATCTAAACTTCCCAAAATTAGGCTAGTGCCCACTACCCATCTCAAATCAAATAGAATTGCAAGTATTCACTATCGAATAAAAAGACTATCAATGCCCAAAAATATCTATAGTCAATCTTTGAATCCACGTGAAGTCGCCAAAACATTGTATCACCATCACAAATAATAAGTCAGATAATAACACCCATCTATAATGGAAGCTAGTCTTCAAATGACACTTTGTGATTATGTTGATTACAACTGCAAGTATTCACTATCCATAATCATTAAACCATTAACGCCCAAAATGGCTATAGTCAAAATCCGAATCAACATGAATATGAAAATATTTTATCCATACACTGAAGTGTAAAGGGATAGATTATACACTGTATGCTTACCTAAATTGGTGAACTACCATAATCTACGAAATGATCACTGGTGCCTTTGTAAACCAGTTTGTTAGCATAATAAATTTACACCCTAATTGCAACCACATATGATAGTTACAAAAATCAATTTTTCCCAAAATAAGGCTCTTATAAATTAGTGAAAATAACACATGTAGATACAACAAGTATTTCTATCTATTACAATATCAAACAGGTGCCCAAATGGGTCTTATAAGCATCGATAAATTTACACAAATGAAAACACTATAAAACTGCAAGTTTCAAAATTGACATTTTGATGATGCCCATATCCCTACATATTGTTGTCAGAAATGGAATAACCAACCAAAATGTGAGAAGATGAATATGAGTATGATGAACCTGTCACTCAAATCTTCTCTACGACTACTTCCAAATTATTTCAAAGCTGAATATAAACATAGGATCAAATCCCTAAAATATAGCTTTGAAAATGTTTGCATACTATCACCAGTTACTGTAATGCAAACATAAAGTTGAGGAATGTTTTACCCATCCAATTACTTGGATTTCTCCATTTAGGTGGTTTTACTTCCCCAATACTAGAATGAGCATTTACATGAGTTAGATCAACAAATTTTGGTTTGACATTATTTTCCTTTTTAACAACTTTCCAATGTTGCACTGAAGGAACATACCAACACATCTTAACATCATGACCATTCCTTTTACAATGGGAACAAAATTTAACTTCCTTATTTTTAGGAGTCTTACCCATTTTTTCATTCCCTAAACTCTGTCTAGGAGAATGATTCCTTTGTTTAGGAGAGGTAACATTTTTGCCATTTCTCGCTTTACTAGAGTGAGATTGGTCTTTTGCACCTGCCTTATCATTCACAAAAGGCATTAAATTCTTAACCATTGTTTGCTTCTTCCAACAATATCCTACAGAATGATTAGAACCTTCACAAAACATGCAAGGAAAACCATACTTTTGTCTACCAAGCTACATTGTTCAAATTGATAGAGTGTTTTAGAAGTCTTAAGATTTAATTTCCCCTTAGTGCTATTTTTAGTGTAAGTGGGAGGAGGTGGAATTTCATTACCTTGTTTACCTATTTTCTTACACCTTTCATTGTTCCTCTTGATGACAAAATCCTATAATTCTAGTGGCATAGATCCTTGGCTATTGGAAGATTATCTTCCTTCAACTACTTTGGAACTTTCTCCAATTTCCATTTGCCCACTAGAATAACCCAAACCTACAAACCGAGGCTGATCCTCTACCTATATTGGGCTAGCATCACCTTGTCCATTTTTACAAAGGCCCTTTCTGTTAAGTCTCATCTTAACCATTAGTTTAGACCCAATTCCCTTAGTGTATTTTTCAAACTGACCCAAAGGAATATCTAAAGCTGAATGAGAGGAAGAATTAAAATGTGAACAACTTACAATGCATTCTATCATAGTACCTACATCTGATTTGGAAGCAATTTCCTTCTTATGTTCACCTTGTTGCATCTTTGCCAAGAGGGCATCCTTGGTCCGTATTTCTTCCTGTAACACTTTAACAAAGCCCATCAAATTCTTGCTTTGTGTAAGCATCTCATTGACATACTCTTTTTCTTGGTTATAGAGGATTGTGGCTCAAATTTTAACCACACTATTTCCTGTTATCCAAAATGTACCCCTTGCTCATTTTGTGGCTAACTCCTTTCATTCTTCCCTCTCTTGTGCCTCGGTCATAATTTTTTGGCTTTTAGGCACTCAAAACTATCTGGAAATGGCATCATTGGATAGAGCTCTTTCTCATCTTTCCAGAAAGGTAAATTTTTCCTCCTAACACCATGTATTTTTGAAGTTATGGCCCGATGGAGTTTTTGTGGGAAATTTTCCCCTGAAAGTCCCGAAACCAATGAAATGGTCCCACGTGTCCAAGGAAGTGGTGGGGATCGGAGGAAAACTTGGTTTTTTTACCAAGTGTTTGGAAAAGTTTTCAAAAGGGATACTTTTCCCTGTGGGCCCATTGACAAATCAGATTGTGCCACATGTCTAGGGGGAAAAATTGAAAAATTTAGCTAAGTGTTGGCGCCATGGAAAATTTTGAAGGAAAGGCCTGCGCCCAATCATGTTTTGCCACATGTCCTATGGCATCGGACCAGTGGAGCGCAAAGGAGAAGTTAGAATTTTGGCGAATTTTTTTGCCAAATTTCAAAAGGGAAATTATGGCCCTCAGGCCCGCCGACCATTCAAAATAGGCCACGTGTCCCTGGGCACCCGAATGGTGGAGCGCGGGGAAGATTGGGATTTTTTCCCAAAGGGATTGTGCAAAAGGAAAAATGTTTACAGAGGGTCCATGGCGAATGAAATTATGCCACGTGTCCCGGACTAGTAGAAGGTGGGGAGAATTTGGGAAATTTTCCCAAAGGAAAAGGAAGGAAATTTCAAGGGGAAAATGCCCCCCAAATGCGGACCAATCACATCATGCCACGTGTCCGGTGGCGACAAAAACTCAAGAAAAGCCTGCAAGGAAAATTTGAAGGGGCAAGCCTACATCCAATGGGGTTTTTCCACGTGTCCAATGGGAAAATGGTCAAAAGGTGACGAAAGAATTTAGGAGGACAGATCCGCAGCCAATCAAGATGCGCGCCACGTGTCCCGAGATTATCGGCAAGACAGAGGGAATTTTAGAAAATTTTCCAATGGTGAAAACAAAGGAAAATGAAGCACAGAGGGCCCGCGCCCAATTAGAGCATGCCACATGGCACCCAGACTAGCAGAGCGCAGGGAATTTTTAGAAATTTTTCCAAATGACCAAAAAGTGGAAGATTTAAAAAATTTTGCCCGCCAATCCGATTTGGCCCTGTTTTGCCCTAAAATTTCAAACGGCCATATCTTTCGATCCAGAGCTCAGTTTTTTGAGTTCTTTATATCAATGGAAAGTTGGTAAAATTATCTACAAGATTCCATAGTCATTTTTGAATTTTGATGGAGTTTAGAGAGAGAAAATTTAAATATTCCTTTGGCACGTGGTCATGGGACGAATGACGTTTCAACCACCTTTTTTAATGAAGAATGGCTCGCATTCTCTCCCAAAGCGGAAAATGTCGTGGGATGGGCCTGTAAGATTCCCATGATGTTTTACTATGTTTTTGGTTGGTGGTTGAATCTCTCCCATGTTTTCCCATGTTTCTCTCTCTCCCGCATCGTGGCTTGCACTTTAAAAGCCAAAATGGGTTCATTTTTGAAAGACGGAGACACTTTTTCAGCTCTCAGTAACTTCCCTTTTTCTTCCTTTTGCGTAATTTGTCGAAATTTTTACCCTTCCATGTAATGCAGCACCATTTTTTCCTTTTGATCACCGTAATGCATTGTATTGGATCCGGAATGTTAATATATGTGATTAAAAATCCTCAATCCTTTCATATATCTACCATTGTTTTCCCGATCTTTTATTACATTTTGAGCAATTTGTGTATATATTGTAGTATCGGTGTTTTGTAACTCCTTTGGTGCATCACCTCATTAGCATTAGCTTCATTTTCTTGCATTCCTTATCTTTGTCCCCTTGGAATTTAGAGTAGGAACTAGGAATTCAAACCTTTGCAACTTGTAAGTGATATATCTAATCAGAGGAGTTGAGGAACTAGCCTCTAATCTGGAGATTCCTCTCCCATTTTTACAAGTCCCACACTTGGGGAGAGGATTCAATGTTGTGCAATCACACTGGATGTCCAAGATGTCAAACTAGAAGTCTGATCAACATCCAAGGGTGCTGCTGATTTGCAACAACATTTCCTCTTCCAAGGAATAAAAATTAGCTCTCAAGAAAGATTTTTCTTCTTGGAGTTGATGGTTTATGGCTTCAAGATCATCTAATTGCTCCTGTTTGGATGACTTGCCCATGATTCCTTGTTCCTACAAACACAACTTATACTTCCAAAATCGCACACGACAAAAAGAAATTTAACAAGCCCCAAAACTATCTACACACTGAAAACTAAAATCAATACTAAAACTGAAGCCTAATTTTCAAACACAATTATAAGCTAATCTGCAATCTAATCGCTCCGATACCAAACTTGATCTCAAAACATCATTGCATTTTTTTCACTTTTAAAAGTTTCCAAAGATCGTGATTTTCTTAACCAATTTTAAGTTTTATAAACTTCAAAAATTGATTAAATTATGATTATTGTGCATCCATAGAAGTGTGAAAAACTTGGGTAGCAAATAAATAATCAGAAAAATAGAAAACACTCGGATAACAAACAAGATTGTTTACGGGTTTGGAAATTCCTATGTCCTCGGTTTAGATTGAGCCGATCCATTAATAATATTGAAATGTAAGTAAAATAACTCTTACAAAAACCAATAATGAATCATAACTTGAAAATGAGATGATCAATGTCCCAATATCTTTGAAAACTAGGAGAAATTGTCCCAAGGAAGATCCGTGGCTTCTATAGTGTTTTCACAATGTGATCTCCCGCAACTACGTTAGAAAAACACCTAAAAATTGGAGATTTAAAAACATTATATGAAAAAAATTATATATCTAAGATCATCTCTAAATTTTGAACACTTTTCATGTTTACACCAAGTCACTTTTCGGACCAGAAGTGCATTGAAATTCGTGTTTTCCAACTAGTTGTCTTGTAGATCCCTGTTAAAAACTGCATTCAAAGCTTCCAAAAATAGGTTAAAACTCAAAAAAAAACATAAAATATTACATATTTGGAATCATCTCATAATTTCCTTCATTTCACCTTTTTACTCCGAGTTCCCAATCTGAGTGCAAGGCCTTCAAAAATGGCATTTTCTGAGAACTACCTCCTTATGGCTTTTACACAGACCTGGCACTTGTCTTGTATAAAACCCTGCGAGCCCCTTTTATAGCACTTCACCAAAGGTGGTGGGTTGGTAAGTCTACCTATTCTTTTGGTGTAGGTCAAGGGTTCAAATCCCTTTGATTGTATTATCCACTATATATAGCAAATGGAAATCTTTTATCCTTATATGGGAATCAATCCCATAGTCCACGGGAGATAATTTTAGCCAAACCTTTTAATAAGGCTCAACAGTCCTATTTTTATGTGGAATGACTACTCATAGCATTTTTATACCAAAATTAGAGGTCCATGTGCTCAAATGGAGTTCTACCATGTGTCATCATGTGATTTCTTCACCTTTTGTCACGTCACTTTTTCTTGCAAGTTTGACCTGAACTTTGACTGACCATATCTTCCGCATACTGACTCAGATTTTATCCGTTAAAAATGAGTCAGAAAGATCATGAAAATATATACACAATAGAACTGATTTTTTTGAGATTAGAAGAAAAATAATTTTCTATTTTGACCAAATTTGACCACATGTTGTCTAAACTTTGACCAACTTTGACCAGACGTATCTAGAGCTCGATTGTCTGCTTTTCACGTTCTTTTAGTCATAAAAAAGATCTCTAAAGGATTTATTGCATTGTCATGTTTAGGGAAATTTAGGGAACATTTAACAATTAAATTGATCCCCTGATCACCTGGAATATTAACCAAGTATAAAGGCGCATAGGCACGCAAGATCCCGATTATTAAAAGGCGTGCAAGGAAAAAGTGCAAGTAAGAGAAAGGTTTAAGGAAGAACATAGCATGCAAGACACATGAAGGAGGTTAAAAAATTAGTCAATTTGAGCACCTGTGGTAGAAAATGTGAAAATCATGATCAAATGTGTGTGGATAAGATGCCAACCTCGGTGACAGTGTTGGCCCCTATAGGGGCATGCCTTGGAATCTTCTAGAAGAACATCATGAGATAAAGTGGAAAGCTCAAGCTTGGAGAAGCATGCTCGCATGAAGGACCAAATTCGACACTTGGCACTAGATCTGAGGGTTCTGGAAGACAATTTTGCAGTGTAGGAGAATTATAAATACAAGTGCCTATGGAGTAAAAGAAGAGACACTAGGAGTTTGAGATACATGGTGAGTTTGAGATATAGTATGGGCGGAGCTTTGTAGAATTTCTATGAAGACTTTGTTAGTGGATAATTGATTAAGGAGAGAATGTACTAGGCATGGAGTTGTAATTTTTATTTTGATAGCTTAGTTACACAAGTCCAAAGGATATGCATGACTGTGGTCTTCTCTTTGTGACACTTTATAATGAATCAATGAATGTAATGAGGTTACCTGATATAATATATACATGAATATCAATGCTTCTAATGCATATTTCTCTCTTATGAGTTCTCTTTCCTTTCATTCCATGTATGAATGCTTGTATAATTCTTTTGTCATAATATATGTTCTGGATTCTATTAAAGCACTCGATCTGAAGTGACTATAAGGATCTAGAGGCCGTTTTGAGCCCTATGGTTCTTGTATGTCTTAACTTCCCTCCTAAAAACTCTTACACTAATCCTAGATGATGATTCCCACTAAACTCACATAAAAGAGAGACTCGGTACCCACACGTGCCTCAGGTGAGCACTCAGCTTCTGCTAGGTGATAAGCCGACACGTATGGGGGTTCCTTCCTTTTGTGATGGGAGTAAAAATGACTACATATTTGTTCCATTGCCGGGACCTCTTTTTGAAGTTGTAGTGGGATATAACATACATTAGGATCTGTGTAATGAGTAATGACAGAGTGGTTAACATTGGAAAATGTTGAATCATGGTTCAAGAGCACAAAGGATGAATTTTCTCAGAGATTCAGCATTAGACCTGAGTTTAATGCACGTAGATGGGTAGAAGAGAACCTCTACCACGATCTGTATGAGACCTTCTTTTGTTGCTTCCCAATAGAACTATATGAATGGCTTTCAACCTATGCATCTAGATCAAGTTGGCATTATGGATCGCATATGTGGACCAAAGAAGACTACCAAAGGTTGCAGGATGCAGATCTGACATGGACCCGTGTTATAGATCATTGGTGGAGAGGAGTACTGACTAGTTACACTCTAGAGTATGCCATTTCTACGTACTCTTGTCTAGAGGTTGTTGAGTTTGAATTTATGCAAGAACCTAGAGGAATGTTTCTATGTGCTATTCCTCTAGCTATAAAGATATTGATGGTTACCATGAGTTTAGAGGCATTCCCAATGGCCGGCTAGACCTTTCTGAGCATTGGGTAAGGAAGATTTTGTGGAGGAAGATGGTAGATATCACGATAGAGAAGGAGAGGGAAGAGAGACGGCTCAAGTATAATGAAGCATGTGAAAGGGAGATTACTAGATGACACAAGGTTGCTAGTGTGATGGATCTATGGAGACAGATGTTATGGGAAGGAGTTAAGGTTCACACAAAAGATGTGGAACCTAGGTAGTATATGCTACCCCATCTTGGCAAGCACATGAGGGAGACCCCTTCGGCTTCTGGTGAGATTTTGTCACACGGAGAAAGGAGAGTCATTGGCACATATCTGAACCCACCCAGTGACCGAGCCTTGGCGCTTGGTTTTCCCAAACCAAGAAGAAGTGTTATTGACCCAATTAATATTAGTGGAAGAGATAGATCCATGCCTAGAAGGTATAATTTTACAGTTCCTTCTTCTATGGCTACACATATTCCAATATTTGGAGGAGTCTTTGGATAAGGAGCAAGTGTACAAGCTTTCGGTATCACATCAAGGAGTGGCGTGGGACACAATAGTGGTAGAGGAACGCCATCATAGACCATTGGCGCATAGTTCAGTGGGACCATGGGGGGCACTTGGCACAGCTCCTATAGGCCCTATTGGACCTAGTGGTTCTGGTGGATCTGGTGGCTCTAGAGGCATAAGATCCAAGGGATCAAGTGGTGGAGGAAACACTAGAGGGAACCAAGGCTTTAGTTCAGAGGACAGGGACCCCAACCACCACCTCAAGTATTCTTTGAAATGTCTCTGCATTTACCAGATTACAGGGGCATTGAGGATGTTGTGGAACATGTTCACAAGTGTGAACTGCTATGGTGCGCAAAGGGTATTACAACCCCATAACGGAAGGCTAGTCAGTCGCAACCACGTTCCAAGGGCGCGCACATAGCTGGTATAGGAAGTATGACCCTCATCAAATGGTAGTGGACTATACTTCTTTAAAGAATGCATTCTTGGTAGAATTCCACATTCTTGAGTTTGAGCAAAAGAGCATTAGCACTCTGAAAGAGATCCAACAAGGAATGGTAGAGAGTGTGTGGGAGTATGATGTGTGTTTTAAAACTCTCTTGTCTAAATTATCATATGATATTCATCCTTCTCATGCAAAATGGTTTGTTGGAGGATTAATCACCCCTTTTAGAAGGGCCTTGTCTCATAAAACTTTAGAGACTTACACAAAGCATTGGAAGTTACCCTATGAGCCGAAGCTATTGGTAGTATTGATACTGGCGTTAGCCCATTCTTGGAGGCTCATATTGTTGCTATGGAAAAGTAGTTGGAAAAATTATCCGTAAACTCATCCCATGAGACTCATAGTGGTTTGTGGTGCACATATTGTGAAATAGAGGTACACGTTAAGGATAATTGCCCCCGGAGGATGGTACGCGCTATGAAAGTATATTGTGAAATTTGTCATGGGGACCATGATGTAAGTATATTTCCCTTGTTGTAGCATACAATCAGGAATAATTTATCTTGTTATTACAAAATTTTCACATCTACAACCCATGATACTAAGGATTGTAGGCTCATTGATCAGATCCATGAGGCCATTGATCATGGGGTGCGCCAAACTAGCATTACTGGTGGTTCTAAAGGTGACGATCACCGTTATGAGGAGCACACAGATGGAGGCATGTGTAGAAGAGGTTTTCAAGGAGGATTCTATGGTTAAGGTAACCGTAGAGGAGGAAGGAGTGAGTTCCCACGTGGAACATGTTTCAACTGTGGATCTATAGAACATTACAAACGTGAGTGCCTGGACCTATTGTAGTGCTCATGGTGTGGAAAGAAGCATAAGTATGAGGAGTTCCTAGAATTATTTGAGCATATGAATCAACAACACCAGGAAGGACAAGGGCACTGCAATGGTCAACATCAAGAAGGTAGACATATAGTGGATGCCTCGGGTAACACAGGATGTAAGTTTGGAACCTGTCTTGGTAACAACAAGGGTAGAATCCACGTGCGCAAGAGAGGTACCAAGATAGAAAACCCTAGTTTCAAGGGAGGAGGTCATTCATGGAAAGTATCCAAACCCTCACATCAAAAGGAGATATATCAGGACACCATGGATGTTATTCAGAGCTTACAAGGGGAGATCTAGTGTCTAAAGGAGCAATCTAGGAGGGAGGAACAAGGAAGGAGAGTCGAGGTGCAAAAGGATGACCTGGATGAGGTCAAGGAGGTGTGTAAAATGCTAATGAACGAGAATATGATTCCCTTACTAGGATCCCGGGTTGAGAGAGAAGGTACCACACACCAAAGAAGAGTGCGAGAGATAGGTCTTGTACGCAAACCTTCTCCCTCACAACCTCGTTTATAACAAGGAGATTACGTTAAATGTAGTTGTAGATGGATGGCTCCTCAGCAATATCCTCATTGACACAGGCATGAAGGTTAATGTTCTAACTTTGGATGCATGGCATTAGATGAGAAGACCTGCATTGCAACCATCTTCGAATGTGTTATATATGGAAAACAAGACTAAGGAAATTCCCATCGGTGTCTTGAAGGATGCAACTATTACTATCTAGGGAGCTAAGTTTATTAGGGACTTTGAAGTCTTGGTGCTCACAAAGGTAGACAATTTCCCAACACTACTTGGGCACCCTTGGTGTTACAAGAACAATGAGAACCTTAAGTTTAACAAAGGGTACATCAGTTTTGAGAATAAGGAGGAACAGGTCATTACACCCTTGGCTAATGGGAAGTCAACACCATATATTGAACCATAGGGAGAGGAAGTTCTAGACAAGATTTATGTATGCTCAATCAAAGACCCTGAGATGATACACCCTACTAATGAGGTTATCCAAAAGATGCTCGGTTAGTGAGTGATACCACCAACTAACATTTGACAATTGGGTGCATGGAAATTATGAATTAATGTGTGGAAGTTGAGAGGGTCGGTGACCAAGGTGACTAAGGTGTGCACGATTAGGCACCTTGGAGGAAAAGAACTACCCAAGTATTCAAGAGGAGCCTTCCACGAAATATTTCGCAAGAGGTGGAAGCTTAGTGGAAGGATGGAACAGAATGAAGGGGGATGTTAAGTTATGTCTTGATTGGCAAAGTATCTTGATGGTGGGCCACACATCAGGAGAGCCTTTTAGAGTGGTGCGAGGTAAGAATTGCTCTCTTTGTTAGATTTTCTAGGAGTAATGTACCCACCATCATCAAGGAGTACCATGGGAAGGATCCCACCTCTTTTCATATCTAGGAGTGTGAACAAGTCTGAGAGAAGGCACAAAAGCTTTTCCACCATCCCTCTAGGTGCACAAGTTATATTATACACTGTAGAATTGTGCGTGTGCATGGTACATTCATTCGGAGACACGCCGCTAGACAAGGAATTGGCAAGAGCTTGCATGGCTGACCTTATTCAAACCTTTGAATATCAAAGTACCAAGCCATCAGTTGATAAGGCCTTACAGGGTATCAAGTGCCTTACCATGGGGGATAGTGCTAGGACGGAAGATAGGCTACTAGAATTACTAGGTGAACTAGGATTGGAGGCACATTTTGAAGAAGAAGAGGAAGCAGAAGAGTTACAACTTGAGCACATGTGTTTAGAAAAGGAGAAGGGAAAGTTGGTATATGTGATTGATGGAGAGGAATCGAAAAGCTTAGATGTTAGCCATTATGTAGGGATGTGCAAGGTAGTGGACAATGTAGATACTCCATGCGTGCCTACCATGAGCCTTTAAAAATGAAGAAATTTAACATTGGTTCAGGAGAAGAACCTAAGGAAGCTATTATTGGGGATTAATGGAAAGAGAAGGAAGTATCGAAGATCATTGATCTACTATGTGAATTTGAGGATTTATTCCCACGCGGGTACCATGAGCTCAAAGGTGTTCACCACTCCTTGGGAGAGATGAAGATAAAACTAAAGGATGGTGCATGCCCAGTTAGAAAAAGGCCCTACCGGATGAATCCCAACTTACGCGTGAAGTTCAAGGAGGAGATAGACAAAATAATAGCTTCTAGGATCATTGAGGTAGTGGAAGAATTAGAGTGGATAAGTCTGATGATAATCAACATCAAGAAGGATGGGTGGATTAGAATTTGTGTGGATTATAGGGAATTGAACACAGTCTATGTCATTGATCCATTTCCGACCCCATTCACTAAAGAAATTTTGGAAGGAGTCACTGGGCATGAAATCTATTCCTTTACGGATGGATTTTTAGGGTACCACCAAGTTTAGATTGCAAAGGAAGACTAGGAGAAGACAACTTTCACCACTGAGTGGGGAATTTTTGCATATATGATCATGCCCTTTGGATTGAAGAATGCACCAGCTGTCTTTTCATGCATAGTGGTGAAAGCATTCTAGGACTTCATCCATAAGTTTCTTTAGGTCTATTTGGATGATTAGGCACAAGACTGGTCTCAGTTAAAGACTCATTGTCACAAAATCACAGCACCCCTGGATGTTGATCAGATTTCTAGGTTGATCACTCTAGCATCCAGTGTGATTGCACAACATTGAAACCTCTCTACAAGTGTGGGACTTGTAAAATGAGAGAGGAATCTCCAGAGAAGGCTGGTTCTTGCTCCTAAACTACTTGCCACAAGCTATTCTAGTGCAGGCAAGCTAATTTAATCCTAATCTAACCATGCCAAGGAGACAGAGAGAGAGAGAGAAAAAAGGAAAAACAGCAAAAGCCTACACTAAAATGGTGATACACCAGAGAAGGAGAATGTTGAACATCTATCAAAACTGCCATGGAACAAGGAGAGGTGAGCAATGGGAAGGATGGACAGATGCATCACAAACCCAAGGATATATTTCACACGAAAATGTCCCAAAACTCCATGAACACAAAATTCTCCGACCTATAATGAACATTAGAACATGCGCAAATACCTGTAATGAAGAGAGGCAAGAAGAAAACAAGCAAAAAAATGAGCAAGGATGGACAGATGCATCACAAAAAAAAAAATTGTTGCTCCAGAAGTTTGCACAGAACATCATTTCAATAGTAAAAGGCAAAAATGCCATTACAGAGCAGGGGAGGAGGTTCGAACTCCATTTTTTCAACCCTGGAGAAGAAAAAGAAGGGAGGGCAGAACTGAAAAGATGAACCACCATAGAAAGAAGCCCCTCCTTACAATTTATAGGAAGAATGAGAGAGGGAGAAGAGAGGAATTCGAAATCTACCCCAACCACCTCCAGACTGCATTTAATTATCTCATTATGGTGGTAGGTGAGAACCCTAGCGAACCCAAAAAGTGGCAAACTGTATTTCACATTTTTAAGAATTTGTTCTCACCTAATTAAAGATATCCAGTTGTAGTTAGATAGAGGACCTTGTAAGATTTCCAAAAAGTCCAACCTTGCATGAATCCGAGCTCCCAGTCAAAAGTTATGGCCATCTGAATATCTACGCCAGGGTCTGCTTCCTGTCAGCGCTCAAAATGTTGCACCTCCTGAAGGTGCGCCATAGGCACATCCGTGTGTGTGTCGACATCCTCTTACATGTGCCAAGGTGCAAATTTTTCCCTATTAACACTCAAGAAGGATGTGGATTATGCACCATTTCCGTGCGCCTTGGGCACATCCTTTACCCTGTCGACATCCATTTCATGACCACTTTCCCTGCGCCTTGGCGCATACATTTCATTTTGTCGACACTCATTTCTCGTGTGCCACTTTCTTTCGCCTTTATACATTTTAGTGTCAACACTCATTTCTATGCACCACTTTTCTTGCACCTTGCGCATACATTTTAGTGTCAACACTCATTGTCATGTGCCATTTCTGCATAGTGCACAAGGGCGCATCCTTTACCCCCTATGCGACATCCATTTCGTGCGCCACTTTCCCTGCACCTTTTCAATGTCGTGATTTGAGCTTCTTTGATTTCTATATTCTCTTGTTTGTCTATATCGACCCGGGGGGAGATATTTACAACAAAGACCATTGTGAAAATTGAGGTTAATGTTTGAGTGGTGTGGGCGGTTGAGGATATCCCTCAACATTAAGAAATGTGTGTTTTCTACACCCTTTGGGACTTTATTAGGGCATATCATATATAAGGAGGGCTTGCTAGTAGATCCCGCTAAGGTTGTAGTTATTTTGGGGTTAAGGGAGCCTACTAGCTAGAGTGTAGTGCGTGGATTCCTTGGGCATATGGGCTATTATAGAAAATTCATTAAGGGATATGCCAAGATCACCGCACCTTTAGAGGAGCTACTTAGACATAAAAGTGCCTTCCATTGGGGAGAGGTGCAGCAGAGGGTGTTTGATACATTAAAAGATAGGCTTATCACCATGCCTATTTTACATTTTCCCTCTTGGGACAAGCCCTTCCATGTCCATGTAGATGCCTCAGGGACCACCATTGGAGTAGTGGTTGTATAGCCAGGTGAAGGGATCATTGATCACCCTCTGTGCTTTATAAGTAGGAAGTTGACACCAGCAGAGCAAAACTATACCATAACCGAGTGCGACGCATTGTCAATGATCTACACGCTCTTCAATTTTAGATAGTATCTGCTGGCAACATCCTTTGTGTTTTACACCGATCACACGGCATTAAAGTATTTAGTGAACAATCTTGTTCTACAAGGATGCATATGTCAATGGGTATTGTTGTTTCAAGAGTTTTAATTCACCGTTGTAGTGAAGCCCGGAGAAAGCAACTATGGGCATGATCATCTGTCAAGAATTGATTTAGGGGAGGATGTGCAGAGTATTGAGGAAGCAATGCTAGATGTGTAACTATTTAGATTATGGCATGCGCCCTCGGATTTGGAAGAGATTGCAATATTTTTAAAGGAAGGTGTGGTGCCGGAAGGAATGAAGACATTGGAAAAGAAGTAGTTGGCCATACATGTCATGCCCTACATGTTAATCACTAGAGACTTATATAAGTTGGGATGTGATGAAGTTTTACACAGATGTGTCTTAGTGCATGATCTCCTGGCCATCATGGAGGAAGCACATGGAGGAATTTCGAGTGGGCATTATGTAGGTGATGCCACCGTGCGCAAGATATTAATGTTAGGTTTGTGGTGGGAAACCTTGTACAAAGATTGTAGAGACTATTGTAAAGCATGTGACCATTATCAGTGCATTGGTAAACCAGGGAAGGAGAGATGAGATGCCTTTGCACCCTATTCCTAGCACAAAGCCTTTTGAAAAGTGGGTGATAGACTTTGTAGGACCTATTGCACTGTACACATAGGACTAGGTCACATTATGTCATCACTTGCATGGATTATCTCACAAGGTGGGTAGAGGCAGCCCCAACTAAAGACTACACGAAAACAATAGTGGCAAGGTTCTTATGGGAAAACATTATCACAAGGTATGGATGCCCGTTGAGTTTGACAAATGATAGGGGTACACATTTCTTGAATGAGACCATGAGGATCCTACTATCGAGTTCATGGTGGCTCATCTCAAGACTACGCCCTATCACCAACAAGAAAATGGAACTGTGGAAGCATTCAATAAGTTACTAACTCATACCTTCACCAAAATTTGTGATGTCGAAAGACAAGATTATTATGACAAAGTATCGGAAGTATTATGGGCTTACAGGGACAACGTATAAAATGGCTAACAAAGCCACACCTTTTCAATTGGTTTTTGCGGAAGTTGTTTTCCAGTTTAATTTATGTTGCCTTCTCTGTGAATAGCACATGTAGGAGGGTTAGCTAATGAAAAGTGCTGGAATAAAGAATTGATGAGTTAATGAAATTGGATGAGAGACACTCACTCACTTGGAGCCAAGCAACCGAAAAGGAAAAGGAAAAGGCTTGGCATGATCGCCACATTAGGAACAATAAGTTTGAGGTTGGGTAGATGGTGTTACTTGTATGATTCCAAGTTTCTTTACCATCCTGGGAAGTTGAAATCCCATTGGTTGGGTCCTTACAAAATCTCATACATTCTTGATTCGGCGCGTGCGATTACTAGTGTTGGATGGGACAAAGTTACCTGAAACTTTAATAGGAGTAGGATGAAGCCCTACTATAAATAAGTCTTCTTGGTATTTGTAAATAAGGTAGTTTTTCCAGTTAGTTTAGAAGTTTCCTTTATGCATTTTCCCTTTCTTGTGTTTCCCTTTCACGTTGTTGTTTTGTTTTGTGCCTTGGGCGCTAGTAACCTTATTGCTATTTTTGAGAATTTGTAGTGTGCGTAGAGGACCACACATCATTTTAAGTGTGGGGTGGAGAAAAGTGAAGAAACACATGATTAAAGTACCAAGGAAGTTGTGTTGAAAATCCTTGTTGAGTAGCTGGGTTGAAAGAGGTATATAAAGAGAAAAGATAAAAGAATGGTTGGTGCCAGGGTAAAACTACTTGTAGATCCCATGTACTAAGGAGGAAAAAGTGCATTTAAGGCAACATGAGGTAGGTGAGAGTAAGAATCATGATAGAAGAAGTTCCTTCGCACGAGTTACGCACATGTAAGAGTCTCCTGTCAGGTTGGATTGGTTGCATGCCAAAAGGTTGGAGGATTTTTCACACAGGTTGGGCACGTGAGTAAAGGCACTAAAGATGGGATTTTTTTGAAAAAGCCACATTAAATGAACAAAGTATAATGGTAGGTGAAACAACATTTAATGTTTAGAAAAGAGAAAAACTATAAGTAAAGGGTCGGGCACTCTCATTTTTACTTTGTGAAATAGAGGAGTTGGAGATATAAGCGAGTTCTATAAACTAGGGTTTTCATATTCGATCAAGTGAAGGAAGATCTGTGAGATTGAAGCATGAGCAGCCAGTTTGAGTTTGTGAACTAGAAGGGGTTACACAAGTGTGGAAAGAGTTGAAGAGGTGCTATCTTGTGAAGATTTTATCCTAGTTAGGGTTTGAAAAACTAGGGCACGGGTTCAGAAGAGTTATATCATGGATTTGAGATCGGAGGATTGGAAGAAGTAAGACAGAGTAATAAGGAGAGAGTAGGAGCAATAAAAGGACCTCGATAATGACACCCAATAAAGGGAAGGCCAAGGCCAAACAACAAGAACCCAAAGTAAACACAAATGAAGAATGGTATGTAGAGATGCAACACCCGGATGGGGTGATGATGGGGAAGGAATGGGAATCCCACCTAAGAACTATACTTTTTAGTGACTATAATCATCAACACAAACACAATAGAAAAGGAAATGGTGCTGGAATTAGTGTGCCCCACTAGAAAACGAACACCAAAGGGTTTGCCAATATATAATGATGATGTTAAGGTCAAAATGAAGAAGTGAAGGCTATTGTAACTCTATGAGTTGCCCTATTTTAGAAAGCCGAGTTCTGTACTCATGGTTGAGGTCATAAGTACACAAAGATTACTTCCACTATGTAGGGTGTAAGATGTGCATGACTCCCAAGCTTATCTCACAATTTAGAGACCTCATATGTGAGGGAGATAGCTTGGAAGATGACCTTGGCAACAAGGAGGCTATTTAAGACACCATCACTAAGTATGCCTGCAAGAAGGGGTCATGATATTACAACATTTCAAACATCAAGGACCCCTTGGTGAAAATGGCCACACATTTGGTGACTAAGCCGAATGGCTAGGAAAGGTGGACACAAGTCAACAAACTCTAGTTACATGTCTACAGGACAATTGCAAAAGGCAACATATACAACCTATCCACATACATCACAGAAGAAATCATTAAATATGTGAAGGAAGGGGACAAGATCCTCTTTGACAACGTCTTACTCACCATTTTACTCATGGAGATTGGGGTGCCTAACGCACCAGAAAAATTTATATGGGAGTACCCCACCGAGGATCCTTCACCCGTAAAGTGGTTTGAAAATTATGGCTGTGATATAATGACATCACCCCATAAGGCATGGTTGGAGAAATGGTACATGCACCTGAGGAACGCATTCAGGATAGAGTGGAGAATCCCTGAACAAATCCCAGAATCCACTGAAGGGGAAGCCAAGTTCGCTATCTATTAATATTTTTTCTTGGGCAGGTTTAAGCTAATAGATGAATCATGGAGCCGTTGGTGCAAGCTTCCCTTTGGGTTCACTACCCAATACTTCTAAGTGGGAGTAAACAGATTTAAGGAATCAAAAAAGTTAAGGCTGGAACTAGGAATTCTAGACCAGGAACATAGGGAGATGAGGAAGAAGCTGAATTACCCTAGTGACAAGCACACGTACGTGGAAAAGGACGTGTCACACAAGATCCAGATGACTAGGCCGATAACACTACCCATCGCTGGAGGAGCCGCAATGCGTGTGTACCTCCATATAAGGCCAAATTATGAGAAGGGTGCGTATCTAGAGAATGAAGTCTCCATACCTAAGGATCCCATGGAGAGAAATAATCCCACGACCAAGAAAAGGGGAAGAGAGGAAAGAGCACCAAGTGTGTCAACTTCTCAAACAGTGAGCATGCCAATAACAAGCGCCAAACCAAGCACCTACATATGGAGAAAGAAGTCCCTGGTGAAGGAGAAGATACCAGAAGTAGAGCCACCTAGGTAACCCTATGTTAAGGAATAATTTCCTGAGGGAGAAGATAAGGCTAAATCCCCAGTTCAGGAGCCAGCTCTTAGGAAAAAGTAGAGGGTAGACGAGGAAGTTGACTCGGAGGTGACCGAAAGCTTGGAAAAGTACATGGGCGGAAGAGGGGATGAGAGTGAAGAAGATGATGATGAAGAAGATGAGCCCAAAAAAAACCAAGAGCCATGAGTTTTTAGCATCTACGACTTGGAAGAGGAGAGTGGAGATGAGAAGCAAGAGTTCATATTCATGTGGCGCAAGGGTACATAGGATGAGCAAGACATTGGAGATAGGGAGGGGAATGAAGAGGTTGGTGGGGAAAAGCAGGGAGCCATAAGTTTTACAAAGGAGAAAATCACTAAGGTGGTGGAAAGATAAGCATAGAAAATGCTCAAGTCTTGTAGACCAAGAGTTGGACCGCAAAGACGACATAGTGCTAAAGGAAGGGAAGGAGGAGAATCCTAAAAAGAGCATGATAGCACGGGAGGAGGTCCCGCTCTAACAGTGCAGTTTCCCCAAAGTCACGTTCTTGGGTAGGAGGACTCTTGATACGAGAGTAGAGGTAAGTAATGGGCTATGTTGATAACACAAAGAAGGTGCTACACGTGCATTTCCAAAGCACTCGTGATAGCAGAAAGACTTCTAGCCATGGGGTCTTTTGAAAAGGATGGCGTGTACCTTAGAACAAATAATATTCTCTCTTGGGCGTTTGAGTCACACATTGATGAGCCATACTTCAAAGTCTCTGTCAGGGGCGCTCATAACATTTCCATAATCTAAGGGGGTCAATCCGTTAGTGAATTCGAGGACTCTCGGATGAGCAATTCTACAATGCACTTACCAAGGTCGCGGTTGAGACCGAGGATAGACTCTTCGCACGAAGTTATAGGATAAGATTCTTGGAGGAAAAACTAGGGAAGAAGGAAGAGGAGCTGGCGAAAATACCAAGAGCTTGAGACAAGAAGAACTGATTAGTGCATAGCTAAGGTGCGAGTTAAAGGAAGAGAAGATAAAGGTGCAAGAATTGTACAAGAAAATGGAGTCTATCAAGGGTACCACCCTTTTAAAGTACCCATACTTAACGCCCCCACACGTAAGTACTCGTCCCTTCCTTCGGAGTGTATAGAAGATCTAATGCGCATCCTCACTATGGAGAGACAACCTTTGGCCCCGAATCAGTAGAATAAGTGGCCACGTGCTTGAAGGAGGAGGAAATATTGAAGGTGGTAGCACTCATTTCAAAGTATAACCAGGTACTCACGGAGGTTAAGGTTACTGCTGTCATCACCAATCCGGCACTATGATAATTCTTCACGGAACTCCTCGTGCTATGATTATTTACTAATGCACATCTTTTAGTTTGGTGGATGTAATCTAGAAACACAACAACAAACATAACACAAGAATACCATAGACTATGATAATAAGGAATGATGATAAATCTGAAATATAAGTGTAAATTATAATATCAACATGAAATTTTTACAATCTCACCCATGAGGTACTTCAAGTGTTACTGAATTCACTTACCTTCCAACCATAACTATGGGAGAAACTTCACAATTACACCTCTTTATGGCTTATTTAACACACCTTCAAAATGATGGCTTCCTTTACACACTTACTCATACAATATTTCTCACTACTTCCTTCTATGCTAAATGAGGGGGTGGCCTCTCTATTTATAGAACATCTAGGTTTATCCATCTTATCTCTAAGATAGGATAAGAAATCTACTCGACGAATCATATTTCATATCTTAACTCTTATCTCGTACATGTAAGTGTATCTTTTAAGATAAGATAAACCTTATCATTTCACATGGGTTCCAAATTTTTAGACTTTTTATAAATAAAATACACAAAATATTTATGACCTCATTCCTTGTCCTTATTACCAATATAATATTTCTAATTCCTAATTGATGAGACGTTGTATTACAGGTCATTTAACCAACTCATAGACAACTTGGTGTCATTATAACCAAGGCGTTGTCTAAAGTTGTATGTAAAAGGAGAAAGGAAAATCTTATTCAACAATACATCTTCCTAAGAAAACATACATAAATTAAACATGCATGAAAAAGAAACACACAACTAAACTACATCAAATAAATCTGCAAAGAAATAAACTATGCTAAGAAATAACAAAAAATCCTCCTCCTTGGGGAAGAGTGACTTTTGGCCATTCTCTTCCCTTTGGATTTGGTGAAACTACAATTAACTTTTAAAACTGCACTTGTATTGATTCAAAACTGATTTACAAAATATCCCCCTTTTTCAAATATATGGAAGAGGTATTTACGTGACATTACTCCTAGTTTACTTGGTCCACGCTCCAAGAACTAACTACCTATTCTTGGGTGGATTTATTCAAAGCAATAAATACTCGAGTGTGGTGGAAAGATAAGCATAGAAAATGCTTGAAGTCTTGGTAGACCAAGAGTTGGAGCGCAGCACGGACATAGTGCTAAAGGAAGGGAAGGAGGAGAATCCTAAAAAGAGCATGATAGCCTGGGAGGAGGTCCCGCTCTAACATTAAGTTTCCCCAAAGGCACGTGCTTGGGTAGGAGGACTCTTGATACATAGCAGAGGTAAGTAATGGGCTATGTTGATGACACAAAGAAGGTGCTACACGTGCATTTCCAAAGCACTGTGCTAGCAGAAAGACTTCTAGCCATGGGGTCTTTTGAAAAGGATGGCATGTACCTCGTAACAAATAAGATTCTCTCTTGGGCGTTTGAGTCACACATTGATGAGCCATACTTCAAAGTCAATGTCAGGGGCACTCATAACATTTCCGAAATCTAAGGGGTCAATCCGTTAGTGAATTCTCGGGAGCTCTCGACGAGCAATTCTACAATGCACTTACCAAGGTCACGGTTGAGACCGAGGATAGACTCTTCGCACGAAATTATAGGATAAGATTCTTGGAGGAAAAACTAGGGAAGAAGGAGGAGGAGCTGGTGGAAAATACCAAGAGCTTGAGACAAGAAGAACTGATCAAGTGCATAGCTAAGGTGCAAGTTAAAGGAAGAGAAGATAAAGGTGAAAGAATTGTACAAGAAAATGGAGTCTATCAAGGGTGCCATCGTTTCAAAGTACCCATACTTAACGCCGACCACCACAGTAAGTACTCGTCCCTTCCGGAGTGTATACAAGATCTAATGCACATCCTCACTATAGAGAGACAACCTTTGGCCCTGGAATCTATAGAATAAGTGGCCACGTGCTTGAAGGAGGAGGAAATATTGAAGGTGGTAGCACTCATTTCAAAGTATAACCAGTACTCACGAGGTTAAGGTTACTCGCGTCATCACCAATCCGGCACTATGATAATTCTTCACAGAACTCCTCGTGCTATGATTATTTACTAATGCACATCTTTTAGTTTGGTGGATGTAATCTAGAAACACAACAACAAACATAACACAAGAATACCATAGACTATGATAAGAAGGAATGATGATAAATCTGAAATATAAGTGTAAATTATAATATCAACATGAAATTGTTACAATCTCACCCATGAGGTACTTCAAGTGTTACTTGAATTCACTTACCTTCCAACCATAACTATGGGAGAAACTTCACAATTACACCTCTTAATGGCTTCTTTAACACACCTTCAAAATGATGGCTTCCTTTACACACTTACTCATACAATATTTCTCACTACTTCCTTCTATGCTAAATGAGGGGGGTGGCCTCTCTATTTATAGAACATCTAGGTTTATCCATCTTATCTCTAAGATAGGATAAGAAATCTACTCTGACGAATCATATTTCATATCTTAACTCTTATTTGTACATGTAAGTGTATCTTTTAAGATAAGATAAACCTTATCATTTCACATGGGTTCCAAATTTTTAGACTTTTTATAAATAAAATACACAAAATATTTATGACCTCATTCCTTGTCCTTATTACCAATATAATATTTCTAATTCCTAATTGATGAGACGTTGTATTACCAGTCATTTAACCAACTCATAGACAACTTGGTGTCATTATAACCAAGGCAAAGTGTCTAAAGTTGTATGCAAAAGGAGAAAGGAAAATCTTATTCAACAATACATCTTCCTAAGAAAACATACATAAATTAAACATGCATGAAAAAGAAACACACAACTAAACTACTGAAATAAATCTGCAGTAAATAAACTATGCTAAGAAATAACAGAAAAATCCTCCTCCTTGGGGAAGAGTGACTTTTGGCCATTCTCTTCCCTTTGGATTTGGTGAAACTACAATTAACTTTTAAAACTGCACTTGTATTGATTCAAAACTGATTTACAAAATATCCCCCTTTTTCAAATATATGGAAGAGGTATTTATAGACATTACTCCTAGTTTACTTGGTCCACGCTCCAAGAACTAACTACCTATTCTTGGGTGGATTTATTCAAAGCAATAAATACTAAACAAACTTGACTACAACAACCCACTTATCGTGGAGAATATTTTTACAACTCATCCCTTTAATCTAGGAACACAATGTGGGAGACTACTTATTCAACATTCATAATACTATTCCACCATTTGCTCATCCTTGAAACATGGAGAGAAAAAGAGTGCTAAGTCCATGACTTTGAATTCTTCTTTCAATGCCACATGCATTCATGACTTAGGATTGCCACATGTTTGGATTTATATTCTTGGTTGATGACGTGAAAGTAAAGAGTAGGCTAAATAGTTCGGTGCTCCTTTACATTATTTTGGAACAAACCAAAATACTTTCACTAGTGGGGCATTTCCGTAGCTGCGTGAAGAATTTCCATAATCGGCATTTCGTAGCTATGTGAATAATTTTTGTAGCTGCGTGAAGAATTTTCGTAGAGCTGTGTGAAGAATTTCCATAGCTGCCCGAAGAATTTTTGTAGTGGGCATTTCCATAGTCAGTGTGTGAAGAATTTCCGTAGCTGCGTGAAGAATTTCCATAGCTGCAATCTATGAACTTGGAGTATAGTTCTTTAAGACTTGTTTTCTACACACTATTGCATTCCAACTTTAGAAGAAGTATCAAGAAATAACTACGAGTTAGATTGCAAATAGATTTCTAAAGAGATGATAAGATAAATCCTATATTCTACCTTAAATATGATATTTGTTATTAAAACTTCATCTAAATTCACTTGAAAACTTTATTTTGAGAGAGAGAATAAGAATGTTATTTGGTGATATAATGAGACATATTTTTGTCTCATAATTTCCCCCACACTTAACTTCTTGCATGCCCTCATGCAAGCTACGATCTTCCCGTGTAGAATCTAATTTTGTTAATACTTCGCATCTTTCAAATTGTCTTCTCCTTTTTCATGATAGTAGCAAGTAAACTGATATTTTAGAAGTAAAATTTTTACTTTTTTTTAATTCATGCTCTCATGAGGTTTTCCGTAGATAATGTAGAGATATTTTTCCCACACTTAACTCTTTGTTTCCTCATGCATTCTTCAAAAAATTGAAGAGAGTGAGTCTCCCCACACATAGCTTTGTGTATGCCCTCATGCAAACAAGTTTTTATTTTTAACTCAACAGCTTATAGATCTCAATTGCAGTAAACTGAAAAAAATTCATCTCGCATCATTTTCTTTGTTACTTGACTTGATCAACACATGGAGATCTTGAAAATTTTCTCTTTTTTTTTTATGTTTTCAAGAAGTGAATCTATTTGTAATTAAAACAACAAATAACAATATTCAAGAATAGAAAAATAGAAGTTACCATACCATAATCAATAGTTATCCTTGCTTTCATCATGTTGTATAACCGTGATTTCCATCTGCAGTTGAAAAAAACAAGTAGATATGAAGTCAAGGTCACTGCACCATAGAACTTTTTAGAAGAAAATGATTTCATCAACCAAGTCAGCATAAAAGAAGCAGTCATATGAATCCAAGAAAGACTTTGGAGTGCAAATTTTTTTATTTTTTTGGGGTTTGGGAAAAGTAGTCATTTGCTAGTTTTCAACTTTCCCCATTTTTTTTGAGAAGATTAACATTGACTATTGCATATCGGAGGAATTTTTGGTGTTTTCAGAAGTTGGGAAAATTAATTTTCACAAAAAATGAGACAAAGAGGGTAGCATGGAATGAATCAGGTACTGAAAATGAGGAGTACTGCAAAATACTTGCATGCATCATAAGATATATTTATTTAAAAAAAAATCTTCAACATGTTATTTTTTAGCAGCATGCATTCAAAATGTGATATCTTGGTCATTTCTCAATGAAAATGAGAAATTAAAAATGATCTGGAAAGCTTAGATTGTGTAAAATAAGACCTTAAATCATGAGTGATTTCTTTACGAACTCATGAGTAGTTTGGATCAGAAAACAATGTTATCAAAACAGTCTGCAACATGTTATTTATTTTGAGCAGCGTGCATTCAAACTACAATATCTTGGTCATTTCTAATTGAAAATGGGTGATTAGAAATGATCTGAAAATCCAATTTCATTTAGAACAAAACCTAGAATTTTTTTGTTCTATTTCTTTATGAGCCGCAAAGCTTTGTATCGTAAAAAATATGGCTATTTTTGTAACATCCTCATTTTAGACAATAGAACAAGTCAATTTTTTTCTTTTTATAAATGCTTCCTAGTTCTAAATACATAATTTAGAACTCACAAATCAAATAACCATTCTTATAACAGAGATAACCATATGCAGTGTAATGACTCGTAGTACCTCCGATCTATTCATTCCATGACTCGGTAATCTACCGATCTATTCATGAGTAATAAGAGTTGGCGTTTTATTTAACACATCACTCTTGCGGTTCTCTTCCCTATTCTCGGGATTCAATGCTCATCAAGGAACCTAACCGAATAATCAAGTACCATTATTCATCGGCATCTCATACCTTAGATCGGGTGACTCAGACAACGCAATTAGCAGCATGCGATACTTTGGCCAAAGATTTGAAACATACCGCTTATGTCTTGTATTCCTTAATGGCATACTCGTCAATCTGGAATACATCCTTCACCCCATTCTTATGTTATGTATAATGTCTTATACCGACTTTTGTCACTCCCTCCTATCCCAAGTTAATCACTCGGAATAGATTAGTAAGGTGAAAATGTTATATGGATGCACTTGAGGACTAGGGATAAGATGACATACTGGGTCAACCCTAGTTAAACCAGTGTGTAGTGATACCCCGAGTCTCCTAGGTAGCCATATAATGTGACCACATTCCTAATCGGTCCCAAAGTAACTTGTTCGAGTTAAAGGTGTAAATCTTAACGATCAATGCAAAGGGTGTCGTCATAAGTCACCTGCATTGTTGTATCTTTGAGAAGATCCTAATCTTCTCGAAGGTACAACCCTGCAGTTGACTTGTGCCATCAACCTTTAAATCCACCTCGAAAAGATCTACTTACTAATAAGCGTTACGCACATAGAGTTAAATTATATTAAAATATGTTCCCCTAAGGTTAGCCTTTCCCGATCCCTGGATTCCTCATCATAGAATGACCTTTCTCAATAAAACTCACTACATAGAGAAGTTATTAAGGCCAAGGTCTCATCAAGGAGTTCATAGAATATACATAATTCTAAATCAACGAAATTGGACAATAACTCATAAACTTCACATGAGATTGCCATCTGAACCCCATTTAGGTTTATATCAGTTCTCATAACTGAATTTATATCGTACTTATTAGTATCAAGATATAATGATTAAGAATCCAATTAAATGTTGTCCTGGCATAATCAAGACTAGGGATTAATAATTTAATTCAGCTTGTTTAGCGTTCTGCTTAGGTTTATTTTAACCCTATCTTTCAGAAAGACAGTGATCTAAATTTCAATTTAGCTTCTGATAGAACATACAGGAACTGCTAAACAATCATAAGAATTCAGTCTCATATTCTTGCAAGCTTATATTGACAATCACAAAAGTCTCCAAATATAAACAATAATAACAATGCTCTCAAGATATTTGAACCGAAGAAGGTCAAACTATAAAGATAAGAATACCAACACATAAGTAACAATTATCAATTTCCATTCCTTTCAGAACTAATCAAATACATTTTATGCATTCAGCATACTTGATACAATACTCAACGGAAGAAGAACATCTTTCCTCTTATAGTACATTTAGAAAATCAAGCTGTAATTCAACTTAAAATCAAATTAAACAATCTGATCATCCTATCAGATCTGCGTGCTTTTACCACTTACGGCATCCATCTGCAAAAATTTTCAACATGGGTCAGTTCGATGAACTGAGCATGATAAGCACTAACTCTTAAAACAATTGCAATCCATCAATTGTTTTCATTAAACACCCTGTTTAAATGAGATCAATTTACCCAACAAGTAAACATATTTCATCATAATATTAGGGATCAAGAAGAACGAAAGTATCAGAGACAACTATCCATCTGAATTCCCAGGACAGCAAACATCAGACAGATCATTACATTCATCATAGTAAAATGAATATCATAACAACCCATGCTTCCAGTAGTAGTTAAAACAGTTCCAACAGTTAGATAAAAATATATATCAACATATACTTTACAACAGAAGAGAAATGAACAAATCATACATATTTCTCTCCGAACTGACTCATGACTGTACCGTCTTTCCAAGAGACAAGCATTCACTTAAAACACATGCAGATATAACAGACGAGACCGCCATAAACACCACAGATTTGTTAAAGATCAAACATAACAACTACTGTAGTTATCCAGCAGTACAGTAGCTCTCACGCTAAACAGTGATGACCCTCTACCAACAGACTCCACAAGACCTTCCACATGAAGTGGCAAACAAGAAGATATTCACCATATCGCCTGTCGAGGTGCAGTCGACGGCTCTTAGTTCAGTCAAGCTCAAGACTGGATATTCATAATATTAGAAGACGTAACTAAGCACAAGCATGACTACAAATCCACCCAGCAACGTACAGCTCAATCTCATCCCAACTAAAACTCTGCGAGGACTTAGTTTCCAGGGCCGTAATCAAAACAACCTTTTTATCACAGTCAACCAAGAGGCTCAACAACATTAAAACAAATGATGTTTTTCCCTATGCCTATGTAGTGATATTCGTACTGAATCCACACAACACGCACAACTTCAAAAACTGGAACAAAATTTAAAATAACACAACCATGACTAACAAGGAGTCTTTTTCCAGGAAACAATTTCAACAAGGTCTCAACCAAGTAAGTTATGAAAAGAAAACTCTTCCTTTACTTTCCCCAACAACAGACAGAAGGAACACGAGAAATTAAAATAAGTGTCCGAACGTTATACATGTATAGCGAAGGTTAAATCGAAAATCAAGCCACTTCGCATCATTTCAATTCTCTAACTGTATCCATACCACTAATGCTCTAAATAGGTTTATACTGAAATTGATTTCATGAGACCACGACTCAAGAATTTCACAACAGTATTCACAACTGAGAAAATTCAGAAGGAAATCATAATATACGCCTCCAGGATAAAAAAGAGGTCTTACCCATGTGATATTTTACAAATAAACTTCTACAGAAGCCGCTATACAAGATGAATGCATTTAAATGATAATATTCACTGTTCAGGCCTATACAGAAGCAAAATACTGGTTAAGTAACAAGGATTCCAACTGAGCCCACAAAAACAATGTCCGCTCTAAGTTACACAGAGAGGAAAACATATCATATGCATCTATGGTTTAAAATAAGCCAAACCCAAGTAATATTCTCCATCAGAAACTCCTTCAGAAGTCAAAATACTATCAACTCAAGTATTCAATAACAAGATGCATTCGCAACTGTACTTCCTCAGAAAACGAGACGTAATTTTGTTTAATGAAGTTCAACAGCATCAATAACGTATAATACCCATGACATACAAAATACAGAAGTTGGTATATCATGCACCTTCAAGAGTTTCAACAGTATCCATCTCAACAAGTGAAAACAACAAGGTATCGACTGAATCAAACAAGAAAACAATGCATGAACTCCCACAAGCCGAATTCGTGTATTTTTCCTTGAAAGCATTTCTTCAATTCTAACCGAAATGCAAAACCCAACAAGATAGAGCAACAGTAAGCATTAACAACAAGTATTGACAGTAAACATTGACAACAAGTATCAACAGTAACCTGTACCCATCAAGAGAACAATTCATGGGCTCTCACAGAGCAAGCCCAGTACACATTCCTGCATATATATTTCACAAAATAAAGCCGGAATACACAACACCAAGAAATATTGCAACAGTTCGAAAAATAAAATACACCCATCAAGGTTTAAATTGAAAAATCGAACCAGCAAGAAGATACAGTGACAAAATCACACAAGGCTACCATATAAATCATCTAATTCCAAAAATCATCTGAACAGAGTTGTTCTAATGAAATCATTTGAAAGAGAGAAATATTTTTAAAGGTTAGGGCCTAACATGCCTGGATATTTGCTTAAAATTTTGAAGCGCACCACGAAAGAGATCGAACCTTCTCCTTCTTTTCCAAGTTAGATCCACCAACAAAAATTTGTTGTTTCCATGACTTATAAATTTTCCTTGCCAGAGAAAAGAGCTAGTTACGCTCATACTTGCCATGCAACACCAAGAAGACTGGTGCGAAGAACTAGAGATCAGACAGAGGAAAACTGAGCGCATGCAAAACCCAATTAACTATTAACTTTCCATTTTGCATGCTTCCCCATGAAATCCGAGCTCGAAGACCGAGTCCATAAATGGCATTTACTCCCAATTTCCCGCTCAATCTCCACTGCCACCGACCGCCATAGTTGGCGATGGAAAATTGCACATCAAAGACCATTTCTAACTTTGGCGACCTGCCACATCGGCTCAAGTTAGCCATTTTAAAACCTCCACCAAATTTCCTGTCCCTCATGCTTATCCTTGCATTTAATAACATAGAAACTGCCGCCCATGGTTCGCACCCCTCCATAGGTCCCCTTAATCCTTACTCAATAGTTAGGTTAGTAACTTAGGTTAGGATTTAGGATAACACCTAGTCTAACCTCTTAGAACATAGATACTAACTTAGAACATTAGCTCTTAGCCTAGGTCTAGGTTAGATTAACACTAATCTAACCCCTAGGTTAAGTTTAGTTTTAGGTTACTAACATTAATAATTCCAGTTAGGTCTAACATTTCATATGCTCAGAAAAAGAACCTACAACATGCATTCTCGAACAGGGTTCACTCCTGTACTGCCATTAGGCTACAGAATTATATGTAACTGAATTATTACCTGGTCCACGATCAAGACCTTCCAGATATATTTCGATATCGGGAACCAATCCATTTAACACGATCAACCTGAGTTATACTCCGGACTAGCTCACTCAATGCATCCGACCTTAACCTCGCTTCAAGATCACGTAATTTTAATTCATCACGAACAAACTTAAAGCAATACTTGGATCAATTCCACTGATCCAAGGCTAGGTCTTATAGATGGATAACTCCATAATTCATTCCGAGATCAGATTAAACTCAGGCGTAAAATGAAAGAAATAAAAGAGTCCAATCATATTTCGACTCAGTCAAAGATCTGCAATCTGCAAAGAAGATACAGTACATATCAAGCACGACTTCTCAATCAAAGGAACACATCCTTTTTTACAAAGAAATCACATATCAACACTTGTATGCTCGAGAGGAAGTAACAACAGCTTCGTGGTGTTACAATTTTTCATGCGCGATTTCCATATCGATGATTCTTTTTCCTTTGACCTCCTCTTTAATGCGCCATGTATGTTGATTTTGTAATTTCTGCATTAATTATTTCATCTAAAAATAGATGCTTACAACAATTAGCTCCTTCAAATTCAAATCTCCAATAATTATTGAAAATAATTAGAAGTCTCTCTCATTAAATAAATAGAGTCAATTTAGGAGCACTCTTTGCATGAGACTTAATTGATTAAAAATATGCAATCTGTAGCATTCATTGCATGTAAATTTATTTCCTCTTTGTATGTAAAATTTATTTCTAAATCAATTAAGTCCACATGCAAGGAATATCTTAACAAAATTTGACTAATTCATTAAATAAAAGAGATAAAATAAGAATGCATGTTATTTAAATTTTTCTAACCGCATGAGTCATTGCATGCAAAAAGGAATGTCTTACTTCATTAAATGTAAGAGTTAAAAATAGAATTCTCTTGTTGCATGCTTGAAATTTTCAACCAAACGAGTTGTTATATGAGAGAATAATGCATACCTTTTTGCATTTGTCTACCATGTTCTAATAACTTTCATTATTGTTGTAGATTCATTTTTGATTGCAGGAATTTGAGGTGCAGAGATGGATTTTTTCCTTCAACATGACGTTTCCTTCTTCCGTGTTAGAAGCAACTCAACTTTTCCTTCAACTCTCAATCTGTTTACACAAATATTCCACATAAATCTTTGTCTCGGCTAACATGCACAAAGTTAGTTTTTTTCTTTTTTTCCTTTTTTTTCATTTCTTGCATGCATGAACTGGTATTGAATCTAATACATGCAAATAAGAAATATTCAGAATAGGAAACCCAAATCAATTTAGACCCTACGTAAATATATATAATGTTACAATTTTTATAAAGATTAAAAAAACTTATCATCAAATTCTTATTGTATCCATTCCATCACACCAAAATACATGGGTAACTAGCCGTGGTAATTGTTGTGTATATAGGAAATAGAACTAGGTACGGGTTTTATTCGATGATAATACATATTTATATTATGAATTTTTCATTCATATGTTGATTAAGTAGTCATTCTTATCAACAATCTATAATATCATATTGAAATTCTCAATATGAATATAATAGAAATATTTCTTAACAGAATAAATAATTGTATAAACACATGTCTGATGGACTAATATGAAATGGTGTTTCCATGTTATTGAGGAGGGGGTTTCTTTTGGTAATCTCCATCAAGTTTCTAAATCTAATTGCAAAAAAATTTAATCTATTTGCAGAAATGAAATTGCTAGAAAATAAATTACATAAAATGAAAATTGATGAAAATGAAATTGTTGAAAATGAAATTGCATGAAAATAAATTCTAAAGAAGTTATTGAATTAGAATCACCTATCACAAATCTTGATAAGAGGTATTCTACTGTCACTATAATGCTCTTTTAGAAAAATATGAGTCTCCTAATAACACCATGGTCCCTTATAGCTTGCGCAAAAATGACGGTCATTGTATTACCAGTCATTTAACCAAATCATAGACAAATTGGTGTCATTATAACCAAGGAAGTGTCTAAATTTGTATGTAAAAGGAGAAAGGAAAATCTTATTCAACAATACTTCTTCCTAAGAAAACATATAGAAATTAAACATGCATGAAAAAGAAACACACAACTAAACTACTGAAATAAATCTGCAGTAAATAAACTATGCTAAGAAATAACAAAAAAATCCTCCTCCTTGGGGAAGAGTGGCTTTTGGCCATTCTCTTCCCTTTGGATTTGGAGCAACTACAATTAACTTTTAAAACTACACTTGTATTGATTTAAAACTGATTTACAAAATATCCCCTTTTCCAAATATATGGAAGAGGTATTTATAGACATTACTCCTAGTTTACTTGGTCCACACTCCAAGAACTAACTACCTATTCTTGGGTGGATTTATTCAAAGAAATAAATACTAAACAAACTTGACTACAACAACCCACTTATCATGGAGAATATTTCTACAACTCATCCCTTTAATCTAGGAACACAAAGTGGGAGAGTACTTATTCAACATTCCTAATACTATTCCACCATTTGCTCATCCTTGAAACATGGAGAGAAAAAGAGGAGTGCTAAGTCCATGACTTTGAATTCTTCTTGGAATGCCACATGCATTCATGACTTTGGATTGCCACATGTTTGGATCTATATTCTTGGTTGATGATGTGGAAGTAAAGAGTAGGTTGAATAGTTCGGTGCTCCTTTACATTATTTTGGAACAAACCAAAATACTTTCACTAGTTGGGCATTTCCGTAGCTGCGTGAAGAATTTCCGTAGTGGGCATTTCCATAGCTGTGTGAAGAATTTCCGTAGTTAGGTAAAGAATTTCCGTAGTCCGTGTGAAGAATTTTTGTAGGCTGCGTGAAGAATTTCTATAGCTACAATCTATGAACTTGGAGTATAGTTGTTTATGACCTGTTTTCTACACACTATTACATTCCAACTTTAGAAGAAATAAATAAAATTAGATTGCAAATAGATTTCTAAAGAGATGATAAGGTAAATCCTATATTCTACCTTAAATATGATATCTGTTATTAAAACTACATCTAAATTCACTTGAAAGCTTTATTTTGAGAGAGAGAATAAGAATGTTATTTGGTGATATAATGAGACATATTTTGGTCTCATCACTAATCATGTAGATCCTACATCTCTACTTACCCTAACTTTGACATTTTAACATTATTGGACCACTTACGAAAAATATTTACTTTTTACCACAACATTCCTATTGTACTTTTTACTATTACCATACTATACATTATTGGCGGCGTTATACCGACAGTGCCATTATATTCTATCGGACGCTACTACTAATTATACTTAACAACATCCTATTCCTAATACATACATTAATGAAATAGAAATTACGGAGGAAAATTTTAGTGTCGACATCTTCCCCCTTCCTAGATTCTACTCTGTCCTTGGAGTAGACTATTCCGGTGCTTGGAAAATCTTTAACTTTTTGTGGTTGAACCATTTCATAATGGGAGTGCCATCCAATTTCTCTAGTCGGTATGTACCATTTTCATGCACAACTACTATTTTGTAGGGGCCCATTCATTTTGGAAGAAATTTTCTCTGTCTTCTTTTTTGTATCTGGAATCATATACTAGAACCAAGTCATTCACATGAAATGGAGACCAATGGATCTTTTGATCAAAGTATTCCTTATACTTCATTTTCTTCTTATAGCTTGTATCCTTCACTATTTCCCTCATTTCCTCTAGAAAATGAAGATGTACCAACCTTTTTTTTACTGAATCACTTTCATCCATCTTTTCATTTTTCATAACTCTCACAGTGGGAATATCAAACTCAATAAGAAGAACTAGATCAATGTCATAAGACAACCGAGAATCCTTTTATCCCACTTATGTACTTGCAAGCCCGCATTTTTGCTAGAATTTGACACAACACAAAATTTGTTCGTTCCACCTGTCTATTTGTGCTTGACTTGTATGTTGTTGCCTTCATGTGCTTAATAGAAAACTTATTGACTAGGGCTTCTACAACCTCATTAATGAAATGGCTTCCTTGATCTGTTACAATTTCTAATGGACAACCAAATCTGGTGACAATGCGTTCATATATGAATCTTGCCACTTCATCCATGGAAGCTATTTTCAATGGCCTAGCTTCAACCTATTTGGTTAAATAATCTATGGCAACTACAATATACTTATTTTGGCATGGGGTAGTTGGAAGTGGACCTACAATGTCTATTCTCCACTTTTTAAAGGGAGCAAATGGAATAATAGGGCATAATGGAGCTGATGAAGTCTTAGTGTTACCATGTGTTTGACAAATATCACATGTCTTACAATAATTATAACAATCTCTAAAAAGAGTGAGCCAGTGATAACTTGTATCCAAAATCCTTCTTATTGTAAGTTGTCTAGAGAAGTGTCCTCCACATGTACCATTGTGGAATTATTCTATCAACTCCTTCCCTTGATCACGTCCAACTGCCCTCTTGTATTGTCCATTAGGTCCTATTCGAAATAATACTCCATGCAGAATAGAATATGGATGACTGGTTTGAGTAATCTTCCTCTTAGTCTTTGTATTGGCACCATCAGGAAACTTGAATTCATTCAGATAATTCCAAATATATATGTATTCACTAGGGATTGTGTTAAGGGATAAAAATGTTGCATCTGGGAAATCATCATCATCACAAGATGAACCTAAACCATCATAGGCTCGAGAGAGTGCATCTGCATTGACATGCTTCTTTCCTAGCCTATCTATAATATCAAATTCAAATTCTTGTAGCAAAATTATCCATCTTGTTATCCTCCCTGATGGGTTAGGCTTATTTACAATATATTTTAGAGCCTAATGATCTGTTACAACTATAAATTTCTACCCTAGCAAGTAATTTCTAAACTTCTTTACAATAAAAATGATAGCTAGAGCCTTTTTTCAGTTACAATATAATTTACCTCAGCACTACTCATTTGTCTGCTCCCAAAGTAAATTGGATGATCATTCCCATTTTCATCCTTTTGGCTCAGAGTACTTCCTAGTGCTGCATTTGAGGCATCAATATACACAATGAATGGCTTGCTCTAATCTGATTCTTTAAAATAGGTGAAGACACCAGGGCTTCCTTCAATTGTTCAAAAGCTTCATGTGCCTTATTTCTTGGTTCATAAGTAACATTTGTCTTCAAGAACTCAAGTTAGTGGCTGTACAATCTTTGAGAAATTCTTGATGAACCTTCTATAGTAACCCACATAGCCTAAAAATGATATCAACTTACTTCTATTCATAGAAATGGTAACTCTTTGATTTTTAAAATTTTATTGGGATTAGTACCAATACCATCTCTGGATACAACATGCCCTAACAAAACACCTTTAGAACATCCAAATACACACTTTTTAGGGTTTAGTGAGGCTTGTGCTTCATCTAACCTTTGAAATGTTGTCTCTATCTGGATGCAGGTGGTCCATCTATCTCCCATAGATGTAAAAATCATCTAGAAATACTCTAATGAAGTTCCCAATGTAGGGTTCAAACACCCTATTCAGCAAATGATGGAACGTTACGTGAGCATTAAATAACCCAAAAGGCATAAATCTATAAGAAAACGTTCCCCAAGGAGTGGTGAACATGGTCTTTAGCTGATATTTCTCTCGCTATATGAATGTGGTTGTATCTATTATATCCATTAACAAAACTATAACACTCTAGCCGCTTACTTCATCCAAGATCTGATCTAAGAATGGAAGAGGGTAATGATCCTTCTTTGTTTCCTTATTGAGCTTCCTATAATCAACAAAAATACGTAGCTTCCCATTATTTTTTATTGAGATCACAATGGGAGAAACCCATTCTGAATTATCCACAGCAAATATGAATCCCGCATCAAGAAACTTATCTATTTTTTTATAGTCTTGGAAAAATTAGGATTCATTCTATATGACATTTTCTTTATGGGCTTAGCACCATCTAACAACTCAATAGAATTTTCTACCCAACTTACTTGACAAATTCCTTGTAATCAAAAGTGAATAGTTGTATGTACCTTTGAAAGAGTTGTAGGTAGGATTCCTTCTAACTCTCCATCACAACATCACCAATCTTTATTTGTTGGAGATTATCATCAATTTCTTCTTCAGATAATTTTATGGGTTCATGAGTTGTTGGACCGGAAGGATATCCATGAACGAAACATCAACCTCACTTTCTTCATCTTCTCGTGTCCACTTCACCGGTACTAGAGTAATCAAAGGATGTCCAATCATCAGTTTCATCACTTGAATCCATAGGTTCTGTCTTATGATGCTGAGGGATCACGTTTATCTTCACCATCTCTCTACCATATCCAAGTGTCATGAAGCTTTCATTCCATTAGTTTCTTGCATGAACTCTCCTTAGCCATGGTCTTCCCAACAACATTGGGTATGCAATGATACCATTTTTCATCACCTGAAAGTCTACCACACATACAACACCCATAATGATATTGCCACATTTGAAACAACACCTTTTGGTTTAGTTTTTCCCTTATTTAATAACCTTAACATAAGTGTTGAGGGCGATCAATTTTTAAACCCAACATATTCATTATAGAATCAGTCATTACATTAACTACAACACCTCCATCAACTAAGACATCATGAATTGAAATACCATTACATAATACCTCAGCTTGTGGAGCGTAGGGATCTGCCTTTGCCTCCAAAATAGGAACCTCAACCTCCTTCCTTCGTCAAGAATTGATTCCACTTCGCAACTCCCGCCTCTTCTCAAAAGACATCACCAAGATTTGACCATATGTAATATCTGCAGGCCTTTTGGATAGATATTATAAGATGGAGTATGGTCCTTGTCCCTATGAAATCAGAAAATTATGCACACCCAACTTTCTTCTCCTATGTTTCTTACTAGTTTCTCCTTTCATCTTCTTAGGATCATTTCCATCTTGGTTATCTTTTTCTTTCTTTCTTTTTGTTACAAACACATCTACTTCATTATTTGTGCTCTTATCTACTACATCAAAAGAATTCACAGGTGTTTTTCCTTTATCATTATCTCTAGTACCAGATGGAGAAGCTCTATCTAGAAAATTATACTTATAATGACCCTTTTTATGACAACCATAACATACAACTTCAGAAATATTTCTTTTAGACCTCTATCTCCTCCCTGAGAACTAAATTATTTTCCTTGAAGAAGATTAATAGTTAATTGGCCCATCTACTCCGAGCGAGATATTCATACTCGTAGATGTACTAGGAGAAAGATTTGTGCTCACCGAGAGTGGTTGTGGATTATGGACCAAAGGTGTTGGTGTAGGCTCTACTTTAGCAACAATTTCTTTGGGTTCCTCTTCCATGCTTTCTTCTTTCCTTCTTGCAATCTCCTTTGCTTGTTCAATGATAGTTTGGCAAATCATACTTCACTCATTGTCTGATCTTTGGCTTCATCCCAAGAATGAAGTGCTTACAAAGGAGATTATCCATGCTATTCATCAACCCATCCACTAATCCTTCCTTCCGATCTGGGCATTGAGCTTCCTCCTTAGCTCTAGAACATGAGCATGATAATCCCTTATCTTCTCCTTCTCTCATTGGGATAGCTTTGTGATATCGATCATGAGATCTGCATATTTTTGTTGTTCACCAAATTCTTCAAGAAAACTTTCAGTTAATAAATCCCATGAGTTTTTCACATTATCACCTAGTGTTTTAAACCACATAAGGGCTGAACCATCCAAAAAGGTAGGAAAAAATTCATTCCATTGTTCCCTTCTTATAAGGCCATTACAGATACAAGATTTTTAAACTCTTGAATGAAATAGGAAGCATCTTCATTAGATTGGGCTAAAAAAGGAATCTTCCCCATTTTCAAAAGTAACCACAGTGAAATACCAACCCACAAGTACAATCAACAAGACTTATGTGCACAAATAATTGGAATCACTATAATAGAAAATAGAAATGACCACGGTAAACTATGGTAAAACTTGACTTACTGCAGTAAAAACTAACTTTACTATGGTAAACACTATTCATAGTAAAAAGTGAAGTTATTGCGATAAATACTATTCATGGTAAAAAGTGACTTTATTGTGGTAAATACTATTCATGGCAAAAAGTGACTTTACCATGGTAACTACTATGCACAATAAAAACAAGGTTACCCTCCAAATGTTTTCTGACTAAGTGGGAATATCTCTCCAGAAAATCCACCAACGAGGAATGGTCTCGGCAACGGAACCAAAATGTCATCACCAATCCGGCACTATGATAATTCTTTACTGGGAACTCCTCATGCTATGATTATTTACTAATGCACATATTTTAGTTTGGTGGATGTAATCTGGAAACACAAAAACAAACATAACACAAGAATACCATAGACTATGATAAGAAGGAATGATGATAAATATGAAATATAAGTGTAAATTATAATATCAACATGAAATTTTTACAATCTCACCCATGAGGTACTTCAAGTGTTACTGACTTCACTTGCCTTCCAACCATAACTATAGGAGAAAATTCACAATTACACCTCTTAATGGCTTCTTTAACACACCTTTAAAATTATGGCTTCCTTTACACACTTACTCATACAATATTTCTCACTACTTCCTTCTATGCTAAATGAGGGGGGTGGCCTCTCTATTTATAGAACTTCTAGGCTTATCCATCTTATCTCTAAGATAGGATAAGAAATCTACTTTGATGAATCATATTCCATACCTTAACTCTTATCTGTATATGTAAGCTTATCTTTTAAGATAAGATAAACCTTATCATTTCACATGGGTTCCACATTTTTAGAATTTTTACAAATAAAATACACAAAATATTTATGACCTCACTCCTTGTCCTTATTACCAATATAATATTTCTAATTCCTAATCATGTAGACCCTACTTCTCTACTTACCCTAACTTTGACATTTTAACATTACCTGGACCACTTACAACAAATATTTACTTTTTACCACAACATTCCTATTATACTTTTGACTATTACCGTACTATACATTATTGACAGAGTCGATCTTGACAACGTTGTTATCTTCTATCAGATGCTAATACTAATTATACTTAACAACATCCTATTCCTAATACATACATTAATGAAATAGAAATTATGGAGGAAAATTTTAGTGTCGACACCGCCCAATCTACAGAGGCTGCGTATGATACATGTGCAGACAGGGATAAGGTGGCAAGCTCCTTCGTTGCCACACTTAAAGCAGAACTAAAATAGTTTCAAAAAAATAACAAGGGGAACATGGCATAGAGGGACAAGGTTCTTGCTGAAGTAAAGAAGAAATAAGAGGCAATTGAAGCCTTAAGGAGCTCAATTAAGACCTCGCTAAAGGAACTATACCCCCAGATTACTAGGAGAATGGATAAACTTGAGGACCTGGGCAAAGAGATGGAACATATCGTGGACACTTTGGGCACCCAGGGAATTGGCCTGAGTTTTGATGAAGTGAGCACCCTACTTGGTGACCGCTGCCAGAAGGCACAAGGCAAGGTCGAAGAGTGGAATAAGCTAGAGGCTGATTTACAAAAATATATCCCTAGCTTGCTAAATTGATGCTCCCCCATTCTTCATTCTTTCCCCAATTCTTTGATTCCTTAATATTTGTAAAGTGTAAGACTATTCATTGATTCTCAAGACAACATGCATCTTGGTTAAGTAGAGTGTTTTCGAGGATGGAGAACAGTGTAGTGTGGGGTGATGTTAGACCCCTAGAATATTAACCAAGTATGAAGGTGCATAGGCATGCAAGGTCCCAGTTATGAAAAGGTGCGCAAGGAAAAAGCACACAAGATAAAGGTTTAAGGAAGAACATAACATGCACAAGTGCACAAAGGAGGTTTGGAACTTAGTTAATTTGAGCACCCAAGGCGTAACATGTGAAAAGCATGATCGGTTGTGCATGGATACGATGTCAACCTAGCGATAGGTTGGCCTCGATAGGGGTATGCATTGGAATCTTCTAGAAGAACATCATGAGATAAAGTGGAAAGCTCAGGCCTAGATAAGCATTCTTGCATGAAGGACCACATTCAACACTTGGCACCATATCTCGAGGGCACTAGGAGGAAAGTTGGTAGTGTAGGAGAATTATAAATATAAGTGCTCATGAGTAAAAGAAGAGACACTAGGAGTTTGATCTATATGGTGAGTTTGAGATATAGTATGGGCGGAGATCTGCTGCATTACTGCAAAGACTCTGTTAGTGGATAATTGATTCAGGAGAGAATGTACTAGGCATGGAGTTGTAAATTTTCTTTTGATAGCTTAGTTACACAAGTCCAGTGATATGCATGACTGCGTCTGCTCTCTGTGACACTCTGTAATGAATCATTGAATGTAATAAGGTTACCTAATATAATATATACGTGAATATTAATGGTTCTAATGCATATTTCTCTCTTATGAGTTCTCTTTCCTTTCATGCCATGTATGAATGCTTGTATAATTATTTCTGTCATAATATATGTTTTGGATTCTATTAAAGCACTCAATCTGAAGTGACTACAAGGATCTAGAGGCTGTTATGAGCCCTATGGTTCTTGTATGTCTTAACTTCCCTCCTAAAAACTCTTACACTAATCCTAGATGATGCTTCCCACTAAACTCACATAAAAGAGAGACTCGGTGCATCTCAAGCATGCCTCAAGTGAGTGCTTAGCTTCTCTTGGATGATAGGCCAAAGCACGCATGGGGGTTACTTACTTTTATGATGGGAGTAAAAATGACTACACTATAGCCTTAGCCTCTTAGTTCATGTGTGATATCCTACGCATGATCTTCAACTTCTACACATGGCTAGTTCTTAGCCTTTTTTTTCTACTCAACATTACCCCATACTAAGAGTATCATCCATCCTTGGTAACATCATAAATCAAAGAATAGTTGAATAGTAACATAATTTATGAAGAATACGAATATGGAAAATCACCAATTTGAATGAATATTCTATGCACACATCACAATTTCAAGCCTTATGTGGTGGTGGGAGTTCTGGAAAATCTATGTTTATGATAGTTTCTAATTATTTCCATCCTTCTCGGCTCTTTGGTATCCTTTTCAGGTGATGCCTCCACAATATTTAGTACCTCCTAAAAATCTAGCTCACCCACCTTCTCCTTTAGATCCTTAACCACCACATCTAAGTATGAGGTAATATCCTATAGGGTATCCATATTACGCATCACTAGAGGTTGTATCTCCTTAAGCCTTTCCTCAAATGTATCTTTAATGGATTTTATTAGATCCCTTTTTCTAGAATCTATTTCATAACCTTATTGCATTTGACCTTATTGGTTTTAATTGCGGCTTGTATTTTCTTCAACTCTTCCTCTTTAATTGCAGTGCGAGTGTTACATATAGGATAAAAATACTCGAAGTTGTCAACAACTTTTTCTTCCTTCTATATGGATTCATTTACTTCTATGATGAGGATTCGTATTTTGTAATATTTTCCTCCACCTTTTCCTTTATCTCTTCCATTTCTTCTTCCTGACAACCCCGTGTCTTGCTCCTTACATTGATCAATAACATTTGAAATAGATCCTCAAAATACTATAGTTCTCGTGTCATACTCTAGTTTAGCATCTTTGATAAATTCCAGGCATGCACATATAATACTAGTAACTATATCTACTTCCTTATTATACATGTCAACTGTTATTTTCTTTTCATCATTCAAATCCTCGACGAGATATTTAATTTCCTTTTCTTTCCACTTTTTATCCTACATCTTTATAATCACATCCACTTTATCTACATTCCTCGTTCCAACCTTGTCCTCCATCTTGTTCAAGTGCATTGCATGCTTTCTCATATGAGATTTTGGTGGAGTCTATCATAGAGAAAACCATTTCTAAATCCATCTTTAATTTTATCTATGAGAGTGACTCTTACTTACCTTGATATTGGGCTCATTCATGTGATTTTTATGCTCTAAGAGAGCATCTTCCTTGTGTGTGCAAAGGAATCTGTCCTATTAAACATATCCCAGTGGAACATATCTATCATTGGCACTGAGATTTGGAACCTAGACCTTATAAATTTTGATGGATCATTGAAGTATAACATTTTGGGTTATTATATATGTTTCCTTCATTTTATTTCTCATGAGCATGGCTTCATGGGAGTCTCTTGTGCTATATTGAGCTGCTCCTAGATCACCTCCTCCCTAGTGCCTTAGCTTTCCCATTTTACTTGTTCTTTATCTCCTCCCTCTTTCTCTTCTTCCCTTTCTTCCTTGTGTTCCTCCTCATGTTCCTCTTCTCGCATACGATTCTTCAATGTGAGGGCCCTTATCTTGTTCAATCACCTCTTCCTCATATAATGGATCTTATTCCTCCTCTTGCAGTACCTCCTTTTCCTCATCTTGTTGTGGATCATTTTTATGCACCATCTCTTCTTCATGCACCTTTTTCTCATAGTCTTCTTCTTCTTCCTCCACTTCATATATCACTCGATGATTATTCTTTTCCAAACTAGGATTTTTCTCCCTATTTATGGAGACTCCTTATATGAGTGCGAATAGCTTAACTTATAACACCTTTGTTGCATCCGTTTCCCCGTGTTATGGTCCAATGTGGATTCATCTTCTTTATCTTCTATCTCCTCCTCTAGATCACCCTTGCACTTACATTTGGGGATCCCCACCATATGATTCTTTTTTTGAGGTTCTCGATAGCTCAAGGTAGTGTACACCTATATATTACCCCCTTGATATTTAGCCGAGATAGATATATACCCTACAAGAATTCTTACCCACTTTTAAATTTATGGGATGCAAGTCCGTATTATCTATCTCTAAGGTCTCCAAGTGTGGTACCTTATATGGATACACATATTTTATGTGGTTGATGCTGACCTAGAAGTATTTTACTATGAATACAAATATTAATTTACACCATAGCCCCATATCCCCATTACTTAATATGAATTTACCAAGGAAAAAGTTCTGCAATACCACGATCTCTACCTACCCATCCAAGAGTACTATAAGTTCTCTCAGTAACCCACCATTCATTCTTAAATGTGTTACACATCCTTCTATACCACTTCTCTAGGAACACCTTGTATGGATTTCAGATCACGCCATGACAAATATACTTAGAAAATATTTGTTCTAGAGACATTCACAATTGGGTAGACCCAAATTTTATCTTATGGACCATTAGGTACCATGATCTCCAAAATACAATAAAAAAGAGAATAGCACCCCAAGTGATATTATCTCCTCTATCTACCTGTTTCTTGTCCTTTATAATTCCTTCAACTATGAATACATAAATGTTGTATTGTGTCTTTTGTTCCATATTATTTGTGATATGTAAATTTTTTTTTTTTTACCTCTATCCATATTTTGGAGGAACATGACTTACAACATACTAGGCGCATGCCCACTCTAGTGCCCGAATCAGCTTATGTTAACAATACTAAAGGCACGACTCTTTTTGTTGTATTGGAACTTGGTTGTTATATCCTTAACTATTTATTCATCATTCAAATATATCGTGAAATATAATCCAAAGTGTTGTACAACTTAGTAACCATTCCAATCAAATGCACACAAACACATTCTCTTTCTTGTGAAGTAAAAATAATCTTTATGCACTCTTGACATAAGCCACTGGTATAAACACACATGTTTTCCAAATAATGACAACTCATACAACTGTAAGACTCCCACACTTTCCAAATCTTACCAAACCTTTTTATCAAGTAAAATATACCCTTCTTCCATACTTTTATCCATCTCCTTCAAGACATCATTCCCGATATTAGTCTCATGGGTTGCACTAAAAAGCATGGGAAAAGTGTAAAATCCACCATACCACCATACCATAACACTAATTATACTCCACATGCCACTTATTTTAGTTTTAAAGTGATTTTATACTTTTCCCTTACTTTTCATTTTACTTTATCATGTGCCCGGTAGTCCATAACCTTCCGGTATGCTACTCCTTCCTAGATTATAGACTCTCTTATGCACATATTCCTTCATCACACATGCACCACTTTCCAAGTAGTCTATCTTTTCACTTCCTCCCTCACGTTACATTATGCGATGATCCATTCATTTTAATTTTATTAATTTCAAGTTCATTTACACCATCCATATTTAAGAACCTTTACACTTTGTATCCATCTACTCACAACAATTTCTCCCGCACACCAATATATTTTTCCATCATGCATCATTTTATTACCTATTACGCGCTCATTCATCAACCTCCTACCAAGTATTATTCTCCATTTTTTGTGTCTTACACTTACACTAACTTCACCCCACATGAAAATCATGTGTGGTCCTATGCGCATCATTCTAACCTAGAGTAATCATTTCCTACATGCAAACATGATTATTATAATAAAACAAAGAAAAATAAGATAGAAAATTAAGTCTAATTTAAGTGGAAATACTACCTTATTACAAACACAAAATAATATTATTTATAGGAGGTCTTCAACCTGCTCCAATTGAAGTAACCATGAAACATAGTGCCATGCAAAACCTATAACGACATGTGCTTGATTTTAGTATCTTGGTTACTAAAAATGGTCCCAACCAATGTACTTTGAGTTTCCTTCGATGGTGTGCAAAATTGGAATCATATAAAAGAACCACCCCTATAGAAAAGACTTATTCTTAATGTTCCTATCATAACAATCCTTCAGTCAAGGTTCATTTTAAGAGACCTTTGGGAAATCAAAGGTGGAAAATACCTGGTGAATATGAGCATAACCACTTTTGTGAAACATGTGAATTTTTTGGGGTTTGTGTGCAAAATTTTCACCTGAAAGAAGATTTCATTTTCAATACATGTGAAAACAAGGTTGTTGTCATGTGACAACAAGTTTATCACATGTGAGAACAACCTTGCTTTGCCAAGATAAAATAAGGTCTCTATCAGATGACAACAAGGTTGTTATCGAGTGACAATAACCTTTTTGTCATGCATCAGAAAGGATGTTGAAGGTTGTTATCAGATGAAAATAAACTTGTTGTCATATAAAAAAAAACCTTGTTGTCACGCAACAACAAATCTATTGTCACATGGCTGTAAAATTTAAATCTCCTTTCAACAGAATATCCTTGTCATAGGTCAAAGAAATATTGTGCCATGCATCAACAAGAGTATTTTCATGCATCACTAGTAGTCGTGTCATGCATCAATAACCAAATCCTTGTCATGCGTTAGGGAAATCTCCTTGTCATGTGTCAACTAAAAACCTTTATCACATGTCAGTAAATAAAATTAGTCGTGCATCAATAAATAACACTTATCACATGATCAGTAAACTTCAAAACACATCTACATTGTGCATTGGTGCTTAAATTAAGCAAGTTCACGGTACTTGATATGTCGATACCTCAACTAGTAGTTATTTAGTAGTATACTACCTGGCGAATCACCTATGTTTTTATAGGATATGTTTTCAAATGTAGGTGAAGTGACCCTAAAACAATTATACTATAAATTTTAGGAAAACAGGACATTGACCTACTTTGAAAAATTCTCCTTTTCAAATTTTCCTAAAATGGAATATTCACCAAATTACAAATATTCGCCACTAAAAAAATCCATGCCTTCTGTCTAGATTTTTGTCTTGTGACTTCATCTTACAATCACATGCCACTCATCTAAATGCATCAATTTATCAATGCACTCATCCATTTATTTCTCATCATCCAAATCCTCCTACGCGTTAATATACGGGGAGGGTAAGATAAACTCCACAGGTAAAATTGATTCTTCACCTAACACTATTTGAAACATTGTTTCCTTATTCAATCTCTTGTACATAGTTATATATGTCTATAACACAACCGATACCTTTTCATCCAAATATTTCATGCCTACATCACATATATTTTTTGATGTTTGTCCCAAAATCTTATTAAAACCCTCTATAGTTATTCTAGGTGATAGGGGGTGGTCTTTTGATTAGATACCATGAACTCTTTCAACAAGATTCTAATTGTGTTATTCAAAAGTGAGTTCCCATATCACTAGTTAGGCTCAATGGGCAGCCATACTTGACTAATTATGTTTTCACATAAGAATATCTATGTTGTAGCTATAGTGAAATCCTTTGTAGGTGCAAAATCTTCCCATATTTTCAAGTAATATGTGCATGTAATGATATAATGCATGCATGTTCTCCGTGTAATCGAGCAATTGGGATAACAAAGTTAATTGTTCATTTTTCAAAAGTTTTTGCGCTTGTTATAGGCTGTAATAACATCTCATCTCGGTTTCCTAGTTTTCCTATCCTTTGAAAATGATCACATGCTTTGAAAAATGCATTTGTATCCTTATAAAGTGTCTCCCACCATAATCTAACAAGTAATATATTGTGCACTTTTATTTCACTCGCATAGTTTCCTCTTACAATTCCACCATATGCTTCTTCTATTATTGCTTCATGCTCATTCTCTAACACAAATCTCTATAATACTTCATCTCTACCCATCTTATATAAGTCTCTTCCAATTAGTTGGTAGGGCATCACATGAATCACTAATTGCTTCTTCTCTCCGAGGTCTTCATACCTTCAAGCATAACTCATGTGTTCACAAATACTACAATATCTTCTAATTCAGGTGACATGTGATGTAGCATGAACAAATACGCAGCTGACATAGTGCCTTTATGCTCTACACATCCTCACCAAAATTAATCCATGATAAGTGGTCTAGTTCAAAATTACTTTTGCTAGGATTCACCATGACTGAGAAATCAAAATATTAGAACAAAAACATCCAATGAAAAATATGCCCTTACAAAAATAACTTGTTAAGAAAATAATTGAATGTCATGTGATTAGTGTAGAAAAGAATGATGTGGCTAGTAGATATTGTCTAAACTTGTGAAGTACATACAACATTGAGAACACTTTGTGCTCCATGGTTGTATAATTCTATTCAGCTGACATCAATTTCCCACTTGAAAAAAGAATGATCGATGTTACCTTCTCTAGGTTAGGCCAATATTGTGCTAGTGATCAGACAAGAGGCATCCAAATGAACATAGAATCATTTTTTCTAAGAATGGAAACAAAATATAGACATGTGATTAGATTATCCTTCAAAATCTCAAATTCTAGTTGTTGTGCTTCACCCCAATATAATTTTCCCTTTTCCTTTAACAATTCTTCAAGTGGTGCGGTAATCTTTGCATACCCCTTAATAAATTTATGGTAATAACCAATATGTCCAAGGAATCAGACACGTCCCTCTGGTTATATAAACCAATATAACCAATATGTCCAAGGAATGGCTGCCATTTTGGCTAAGTCTACCAATAATCCTTCCTTACATATAATGTGTCCAAGAAAATTACCAAATGGTGTTGTAAAGATACACTTCTTAATATTTAAGGAGATGTTAATATTCCTGCATATTTTGAACATAAACCTTAAGAATTCAAAATGATCCTTAACTAGTCCATAAATAATCCAATCATCCAAATATACCTAAAGAAATTTATGAATAAAATCTTGAAATTATTAAACAACAATGCATGAGAACACCGTTGGCGCATTCTTCAAGCCAAAGGGCATAACCGTGTAGGCAAACATCTCCATTCAGTTGCAAAATTTATCTTTTCCTGGTCTTCATGTGTGATCGTTACCTCATGATAACATGAAAATCCATCTGTAAAAGTATAGATCTTTCACCCTATAACACCTTATAGGATCTCCTCAAGAAACGTCATGGGAAAATGATTGTTGAGATATGAAGCATTCAAAACTCTATAATCAACACAAATCCTTATCTTTTCATCCTTTTGATGTTGATAATCATAAGTCTTATCTATTATGACTCTTCAATGGGATAAATAATGCTAGACTTGAGAATTTATAAATTAGGATTCATCCGGTAAGGCCTCTTCCGAACAATTCACTTGCCATCTTTTAATTTGATTTTCATTTCACCTAATGATGGATGTACACCATTTAATTGATGGTATGATTTTGGAAACATATCCTGCAAGTTGTGAAGTAGTTCAATGATTTTTGTAACCTCGGATTTAGGCCAATAATCACTAATGATCACCTCCTTCAACATGTCCTTAATTCTAATGTTTACTTTCTTGGTCTTCAATGGTACATGGTAGGCTCACGCTTGCTCATCTTCTAAGTCCAATACCTCACACACACCTTTTGTGTGATTATATCCAAATCCTCAACTTCTTCATCATCTATGAGGTAGAAAATATTTCCCTTTTCCTTTTCTTTCCAAGCATGTCCTAGTAGGGTATCCTCTAATTCCACAATATCATTGAGTGCTTTAGTATCAACCTCACCAAATAATTGAATCATAAGTTCTCCACCCTTCATAATATCCCCTAATGTAATGCACTTCATAATATTTCAGAGCTTCATGACCCAAAGTGGTTTAGTAGAAAATTAATCAAAGGTCCGGTGATACTAAAATTTATCTCATGCCAATTTTTTTGCTTCTACTTCAACTCAACATGTATATACTAGGCACATGTGCATCTGCGTAACGTAAAATAGAACTTATATTGTTGGCATAACATCTGTTAACACGATGATGAGATCCTCTCCATGAAAATTTATAGCTTTTGGTGTGATGGAAAATCTTACATGGTATCGAGCCGAGGGGAATTGAGTGTGCCCAACCTAGAGTAGTACTAGGATGGGTGACCTCTCGGGAAGTCCCGGTGTCATTTCCTCCCAATGTCATTAGGCCTAATTGGGTGAATACGTTGTGGGCCTAAAGCTCACATGGTTGCATCTAGATATATCATGTGAGGGTGTTACGGCGTAATAGCTAGTTAACACGATGAGATCCCTCTCCACCATCAGTTTGAGCTTTTAGTGTGATAGCATGTAACATTCCCATTTTAAGACTAAAACAAGGGAAATTTTGTTTTACATAATTTTATCTGTTATAAATTAACATAATTTAGAACACACATTCCAAATCTAATCAATCTCATAACAAAAAACCATATGCAATTGTAAACGACTTGGTGGAACATCGATCTCTCATTTCATGACTCGGTATCATACTGATCTCTCATGTTAACTTAATAATTTATACTACGTATAATTGGTTCCTTTACCCTTTTGGGGTATTAAGTGTTTTTTTAAGAGGCCAATATGAATACATGTTATATATATTCATTTGAAATCCCGCTTCTTAAACTAGGTGACATAGGATAATGTAACTAGTAGCTTACGATACTTTGGCCAAAGATTTTAAACATACTGTTTATGTTTATATTCCTAGATGACATACTCGTCAAACAGAATACATCCTTCACCCCACTTGATTTGTTATCTAGAATGGTCCTCACTGAATTCTATCAGTCCACTTATTCAAGGTTTAACCCTAGTCAAGGTTAGCAACATGACCTAGTGTGGAGGACTTCTTACGGTGACTAAGGGTATTTATACATACTCAATCAACTTACGTCGATTGGGTGTGTCTATTCATCCTAAGTCAACATGAGTTGACCTCGACACTAGGTCATGCCCTTATCCCTACCTAGGGTAGAAATGTGATCAAGTCAAAGTTTATGTTAGTCTAGATGAATAAACTCGAAAGGGTGTTAAAACATGTCAACTACAACATAGTATCCTCATGAAGACCCTAGTCTTCCCGAAGGTACTTCATGCATGATTGGTGTGTGTTAGCATCGTATGATATTTCCTCATCAGGGAAAACATAACTTATATAAAGTTAATGACTTATTAATTACCTCATTAAGGATTAATTGCAGTAACCCTACCAAACAACTAGGTTCATTGAACATTAGGGTTCTAAGTTAAAAACTGCAATTAAAAGTAGGTATGTAGATACATTTTCTCCCTAATCATTTCATAAGTTATGTTTTTATACCATTAACATTTTGATTTATATTTTACATAACATATCCAACACAATTTAAAGAGAGGTTAGCTTACTTAAGTTCAGAGCAAGTTATTTTTATATTAGACTTCAATGGAATGAATTCTAATCCCATTTAATTTCCTTTCCTACATTCCTATTCTATTTAAGGAATTCTTCAAGAGGAAGCACACCTTCCACTATCCAAAGATAACATTTGGATTCATTCCCAAAAGGTCTTAAAACAAGTTTATGATTCATTGCATGGAATTTTTCTTCCCTTTTTCTTATAAAGGGTTAATGTTCATTTATAACCCCATAGTATATTATAAGTTATCATCATAGTTTTATTCACCCACAAACATTTGATTTAAATATAGTCATAGTGATATAGTTGGATAACCATGCGATAATGACAACTTACTGAGTTGCATTTTCACTAGAGAGGGTAGCACATCTAGCATCCTGAATCTCTATTTAATATATTCCAACCCAAGAGGGTATGCTAATAATAGAAAAAATAGAGAAATAATTAACATTTCCATTCACATAATACCCAAAAAGATTACACATCAAGTTCAAGCAAGTCCACAAATCTTTCATTCATCAAGATGATTCATACATTATAAGTCTAAGCACTTCAGATATTTCTAATGTAAAACAATAATAACAAGATCAATTACAAGTACAAATTTCTTTTTCATCAAATATATTTCAGTAATGAACATATTTCATCATAAAAGATCTAGTCTCTTTGGTAAACAAATGTAACTTCCTATAAATATTTTCTCCTTTCATCACTTATGAAGTCCATCTACAAAATTGCTAGCATGGGTCAGTTCATTGAACTGAGCATGATAAGCACTAAACATTAAAACGATGTGCTTTTAGCTAACTGTTTCATAAAAAGAACTCTGTTGTTATGAAACAATCCTAAGTAATTCAGAAAGACATACAAAAAGGAGTTACCATGCACAAATGAGAGAGAGAGAGAGAGAGAAAAGTGATAAACCATAACATAAGGATAGATTATGATATAAATAACTTCAACATTCTGTACTATTGTCTTTCATAAAAGAGTTAAAATAGTAAATCAGATAAGTAATATTTCATCACAATCCCAATATGATTTTCATACCTTACATGTTTCACTTCTCATTTTAACCTATTTATCATAAGAAGATAACTATCCTAACTATCTTTTAGGAATAGTTCAGCAGTAGATAGAACAATATTACTTCCATCTCAACATTTCATTCACCTAAATTCATCCTAAAATCTGAGATTCCAATAATCAAATCAAAAACATAGGAATAAGTTTAGGATGATCCAAACAACATAACTTAAAAAGAGTTTCTAATTTAAGAATCCTATAACTCAAATTCAGAATTAGAATCCAATTTAAGTTAAAGTCTAGCACTAAACAAATCTCATCAAAGGGTAAGATCAAATTGGCATGCAATTGGGACTAAACACACAATCCCCAAAGAGATACATCAATACCAATGTTAAGTCAAAAGAGTAGAATGGAAGGGTTTAACAATCAGCTTTGACTCAATCAACCATCCGATATTTTCTACTAAGCACAAAGATTTACTCAAACATTTCCAACCAAACGTGGTATCCATCCAATCATACACTACTTCAGCTATACTACCCTAACACAACTTGAACTCAATATTACCAGACAGGTCCAAGAGTTGAAATAATAATGGAACAGATCAAAGAAGGAAAACACCTTCATCAAGTTTGAAATAGAAAGAAGATTAAAGAAAAGGGAGAGATTTATTAATTTCTCTTAACTCTAAGCACAATTAGGAAGAGACCAAAATATAACCATGAACAAATATTGACCATCTCAGTCTATAATGTCCTAAAAAAATCCCAAATAGAGAACAAAACAGGGATAAAATTGAATGTACATTAACCAAGAGAAGAATGAACGATGAACAACAACCATTCCTTTACCCTACGACATTCAAGAACATGGTATTGATAGCTTCAATATCAACTAAGACAACAAGTAACCATTTTCCAATAGACATAATGGAGAAAGGAAGAGGGTTATCTGAAGGTAAGTCTACATAGTCCTCCTAACTTAGATCCAAAAAGGAAGTATAAAATGTGATTTAACCAACAGGAGTTACCATTTCTTTTCATCAATACAATACTGTCAAAAATATAAATGAACTAAAACTAAGTTTGATGGCCAAGGTCAAAGATCATGCAAATTAAACACATCAAACAATGTCCATAGAATTTTCCACATTCAAGTTGACAAAAAAAAAAACGAAAAACAATATGCAAATACCCAAGAAAATTTTTCCCTCTTAGCAATAGTTGCTTCAATTTTAGAGGTTATCCAATACTCAAAATAATAGAATTTGAGTTCATTTCCTTCATGGGATCAAATAGTCAAACATAGTAATCGAACAATATCATGAAAAAGAAAAAGTATAAGTTGTGGGGTGAAGATAAAATCTGAAAGAACTAACATGTCATGAAACATTAGCACTTTCCAAGTAAAACCTAACAACTTAACTTCCTCAAAAACCAATGGAGAAGACTACTACAACAGGAAAGTTAATAACAACACCCATAATCACCATCACAGAAGGGGTAAGAAAATATATGAATACTCAAATTTTGATCATTCCAACATAACCCAAAAGAATATGCTAAAGTCAGGGTCGTAGAAGTTTAATCCCCATAAAGATTCATACAAGATCAAATGATAGTCAAGAAAACAAATAGTTAATCCTCTCAAGTGTTCTCACTGAGTGATACAAGAATTATTTAAACAAGTTCCATAAATTTAAGCATTCGAGTTCGCTACGCTTTAATTTTTTTGAAAATAGTTCATATAGTTTAGACTATATCCCGTGCTCATGTAGAAGGATGAAACCATAACCCAACAAATCAAAACAAGAGAAAATGAAACCCGGATCTAGCTTTCCTCTTTCCAAAGTGGAGTCGAAACAACATTCATAAAAATCAACACCAAAAATAAAACACGTGTAGAGATAATCTAAATAACCATGCAAAAACCAATGTTCACAAGAAGAGCAGAGTTATTTTTATGACCATTTAAGTAACATCAAAATAACTTAATGGGTAGAGCCTATCATGCCCAATAGATCTTCTCCTTTATTGATTTGTAGAATATTTCCCAACGAAATTCAACAACTTCTTCTTCTACTCCATGACACATCAACCAAATTTCAACACTTCTCCCTCCTTATAGTATTTACAGAGTCCAATAATATCTCAAGCAAAGGAAAAATAACCAGCCATGCAATAATCAAATTGGAGGTTTGAAGAACTGAAAAACATCATGCAGAGATCGAGCTCAAAAATGAACCAAAAGATCAAAACAATCAAAACCTCTCATGCATCTTCGTAGGAAGTTTTTTCCAAGTTTAAAAACATTAAATACCAAGAACTGTCAGTTACCTCCTTTTTCCACACCACCGCCATCTCCATATTTCATGAATATTAAATTCAAATTCACATGCAATCAGAATCGGTGGAGGTGCCAACTCATCCTCCCCTAAATTTTCCAATGCCCATGCCAAAGTTGGCGGTAGGAAGAGATAAGACTGCATTAAATCTCATTTAATATTTAGAAACCGATGCCACTAACCACCCAATTCCCATGTCATTCCATAGGGCCCCCTTTAGGTTAGCCATACTTTAAGTTAGGTTAACTTTAGTTTAGGAAATCAACATAGGTCCATAGGTAGGTCCATAGTATTAGTCTTAACATTCTAACTAACAAAAGATCATAGAGACATAGGTTAGACTTAGCTCTAGGCCATAGTTACTAACATTTAGACATAGATACAATAGGTTCCCATTCGAATAAAAATTACATGCTAACAAAAGAAGAACCAACCATGAAATCTGCATTCAACATACAACAGGGTCTGAAGACTTCATCAATTCTCTAGCATAGTCTAAATCCAGCGATCAACTGATCTAATAGACTTGGTCATTATGACCACAAAATTATGAATTAAAATCATACCTTGGATCAATGGAATTGATCCAAGGTAATGTTGTTCTGAAAGAAGAATTTATTAAAAAAGAAACCAAATTTCTCAATTCAAGTAGCGAACTAATTCTGCATAAACATGCGGGTTGCTCTTATTAAATCCAACAAAAACACAATAGAATGTACCTTCTCAATGGATGAATTATTTTCTTTGTAATCATGATTTCCAAAGTCATAAGAGTACATCGTCATAAGAAAAATTCCTCACAATGTTTATACCTTCTAAAGTATAAATCATCATAAGTATTAGTCATGTTTAGAGGCATTACACGTAAAATCATACATAGTATCGAGCCAAGTAGTTAAGCGGGCCCCCACGGAGTTAAACTATGATGGGTGGCCTCTCAGAAGTCCCAATGTCGTTTCCTCCTAATGTTGTTGGACCTAATTTTTTGAATACATGGTGGGTCCAAGGATCACGTAGTAGGATTTGGATCCATCGTGTGGGGGTGTGTTGGTGTAGTAGTTGGTTAACACGATGAGATCCCTCTCTACCACTAGTTTGAGCTTTTGGTGTAATGGAAAATTGTAATATATACACCCACAAAGATGGTGGTAGAGCATCTTTACCTATCACCCAATTGCTCTCACAATTGTGAACATGTACCATGGGAAAATTCTTCCCATCATAAGACTATATTTGTGAAGGGGATTACTCCTAGTAAACCTTGTTAAGATAGCCACTCTTATCTCATACCAACCAAGTAGGTTATCAATGTGTATCCCACTAAAGGTGCATTGGTGTCCAACCTAATGTGTACACTAGCATATTTATTCTATCTCCCTTATTTTTCCATTTTTCTTCCATTACATTCAAGAATGATTCAAGATTTTCTTCTCCATTGTACTTTGTTAACATGACCTTCCATAATTGCCTGACTAGTCACGGTCTAATCATCCTTACCTCTCTTCCTCAAACATCATGACCAACCATCTCGTAAGTACCATGAGCCCAATTATCACAATATACACTCATAATATCACTTATGGATTATGTGCATTCCTACTTAAACACAATGTCCTTTGATGACTCCAAATACTCTAGGTCATGCATCGTATGCACATAAATTCTATTAAGATCTTCTTCATTGATGTGATATATGTAAACACAATTTTCATATCATCCAATGGTATGACAACACACTCATATTTATTCTACAAACTCACCTAGTAGTCCAGGGAAATTATTTGTTTTAGCTAACTCTAAGACCTTAGCTATCTCCTTGAATGGTGATAGAAACATCCTTCCATACCCCAATGAACATATCCCTTATCTTATTATCCATGTAAAATAAATTTAAGGATATATGTAATTGAGGCCTTACCATCTAGTTCCAAGCATCGAGGGTGGTGATATTTACTTCCATGCACGTATCAATAAGGATATGGCTTGTCATTAATCCATTAATCACTGCATCCAATGTGATTTATTTTTCATACTCATGATCTTGAGGAGGTGAGTTGGTATGGAGAATATAATGCTCCCCTCTAGACTGTGTGTGGTATCTTATTATGTATCCAATCTCCCAACAATAGTATGATATTCTCTTGTTTGAGCATTCTACACATCTCTCGAGGTTGTTCATATCTTTACTCGTAGTAATTCATTACTCCTTGTTCATTCCATCTCATGTGTTTGATCCTACCTAAATTTGGTATTTGTACACCCGATCACCCGCTTTGCACATATTTACTTATTTCATCCTCTTTATTTAATTAAAATCCCATCCAATTCCCATTAATTAATTAAGCCACATTAATTAATTAATTAATTAATCATTTAAATATCTTACATGCCCAATTATCTCATCCATATTAATCTTTATTCCTATTAATTAATTAATTCATATGAATTAATTAATACCCATTATCTTTCCCAAACTTACCTTCTAATTAGGATGATTTTATACTAAATCCATCACCATACTTTTAAAATCTTTTCTCCCATCTATTTTTATGCCATAACTATTCAAATCTCATCATCTTCCCGCCTATATGCTTTAAAGCATCCGACCAACTCTTAAAAATCCAAAATCATGCCAAAAGTAGAAAAATCCTCCCATTGGGGAAACTTACCACATAGTTGGTGGTGACCCTATAAAACTAAGTGTTTTGTTTCTATTCTTTAATCAAGTGCGATGCAAATCTGAGCCTTCATATGACCTCGAGCATCCATCCTTGTGCCCGAACCTTCTTGATACATTTACAGATCTTTTGAACATCCCTTCAACATGTTTTCATCACTCACAATCATCCTTCATGATATTTCTCATAATTATTATCTAGTATTTGGTATATCTATCATATTATTACATATTATTTGTTCCTAACCTATTGTAGGTATAAGCATCTTCTACAACATCTAGGAACACTCAACATCCTTCTCCTACAACTCCTTTGATTGTAGGTTTCCATATCCATATTTTTATCCTCGGCTTTGTACTTCTCTGATATAATTTTCACCACTCATCCCTCCTTGTCTCCATCAACCAGGATCTGTTCATCCATTAATCTATCCAAAATATCCTTTTATATGCTTTTCCTGCTTCTTTGTCATTAGTTCTTTTCTAAAATCCTCTTATAGAACTTACAGACCTTTATCAACTTCCAGGTTACATTCGGACCTTACAGTTTGTATATTTTATCTATAGGTTCAGATCCATCCTCCCAAGTTATCATTGACCTTCCTACACATAGTTTGGGTCACCATCAACCTAGACTAGGTAACCCTTATTTTACAGTTATTTCAATCGAATCAACTTTAAATAAGTTTTAATCATTTTCTATATTCAATGATGTTGTTATTTCGCATGTTATCTATAGTATTTTCTTTATTTCATTCTTTCTAAATAATGGGGGTTGACATCCATGAAAGGAAACAAAATCTTCTTGGAGCTGGCATTGTCTAGGAAGCCCCCACATAAATCTATCTAATCAATATTGTTTTTCAGTATTATCTATAGGTTTCATCTGATTTGCATAAAAATCCATCATCATCTTGCCCATATCACATCACATCCGAGGTAACATAAACCCTCCAACATTTCTGAGTTTTCTAGTTTCTTCAGTAGCTAGTGCATTAACCTTCATTAAGAATGAGAAACTTGGTAAACATTCCTAGCACATTCCCAGTGGGACCACCCTTTTGGTGATCTCCTTATTTTCTGTCTATATTTCACTTTTTCTATCTTCCACTAAGACTACAACATGAGGCTTTGTTTTTTTATTGGCTCATGTTGGGTTCATGGCATGGATCACCCATTGCTCAAGAGTGTAGAAAAATAGGAAAAGTGCGTTATCCATGTATTCCTCACTTTTTCCCTATTTTCTCCTTTTTGCATCATAATTTTCCATTCTTTTCTTGTGTCCTCATCAAATATCACACTTTGTTTTAGGTTTAAAAAGAACATTCTTTCTACATCCTACTTGATCACATAGTCTAAATAGGGTTTAACCTTTTACATCACATATTTTATCACACATGACCTAAAACTCACAAATCAAATCATACATCAAAACACTTCCTCTCCCGTAGAAATTATTGGGATTTGATCACCCAACAGGAAGCTACCTCAGACATTCCCTAGCCATAACTTACCTAAAACTAGACACAATTTTATTTTCTCCTAGGTCCTTCATTATCCATCTCCTTTTTTTTTTTTCACATTCTTAATCACAACATAAAAGGAATTGTTTTCTTGACTTGTTTATTTAAAATGGAATCAAACTTCTCCTCAAGCAGTTCTCAACAATCCACCATGACCCCATCTAAACCCTTGGTTTCTTCTAGACCTTCTTCCAGCCCCATCTATGACTACCTTCGTCATAGACCCTCTACTTCTTGACCACACAACCGGTAGATTCCACTCCTTCCCCACCATCTTCTATCATCTCTACTTCACCTAGCATCACTATGCCTATCCAGCCTATTGACCTTCCTATCTCTCCCACATCATATCTTCTCATCCAATCCCCATCATCTTATCATGATCTTACTTCTCCCATCATATATCTCCCAACCAATCCAATCTTCACCACCTGATATCTTTAGAAAACCCTTTCCTAATCCACCACCAAAAATTCATCTTCACCTCTACACTATATCAATTCAACCCCTTTTCAATCAACACCATACACCAGACATCTTCCCCCACATCTATTTTACCACCTTCATCATCTACCCTATCTTATATATTGTGCCTACTACCCCTTCAAGGGCTATCCTCACATCCACTATACCCATGATCACCTTACCTACCTCCTTAACTTCCACCACCTCTCTTTCATCTACATCTAGTCCTACTCTTACCACATCCACATCCCTTTGACTGCACCTACCTCTCTATCCACACCTATCATGCCTAAACCATTGACCATATATCTCTTCCAGCACACCCATCACTACCTTTATATCTGCTACACCCACAAATCCACCCATGTATACCTTGACATCCTTATCACATATTTCCTTTCCCATGCCTATATCATCCATTTCATCCCAATCTTCTACACCTACCTTCCCCACATCTACATCCCCCATCGCATCTTCTCAATCTACATCCACATCCATGATGCCTCTTGAGACAAAACAAAAGGAATTCATACTTCTCCCACACAATCCCTCATTCCTACACCATTCATCCACCTCCTATATCACCTCCTTCTCACATAGACCTCATCAATCAAATCATCCAAACCCCCTTTCTATTTCTATAGCCACACCTACTCCCATTATTGATTCCACATCCACATCTACCCCATCTACTTCATTAAAATCTATTCCCCCATCCACATCAATTCCACCCTTTCCTATCATACCATCCTTGGAATCCATATTGGTTCCTCTTTCCATGCTCTTTCCTACACCTACCACATCAACCATCATGACCACATCTCCATTATCCCCTCTTCTTCCACACCACCTTCATCATTCAAGAATATTGGAGAGCACTTCAACTTCCATAGCTATATAGGTGACCCTCATGTCTCATCCACACTATTAGATCCTCCTACACCAAGCCAATCCCCACTTTCTTTAGAAAAAATCATGCAAAAATTACTTCCTCCATCAGCCACAACCCCATCTTTGATCCATTAAAATCATTGTCATCCCTACCAAGGAAACTCCTCAACAATCCAAATCCAAAAACCTTGGCACCTTCAACAATGATCTCTTGTATGCATCCCCATAGAAAGATCAAAATTCCCCCAACCAAGACCAAATCTACATCATCCATTCTAGGGCCACATCCCTCTATCTTAGGGCCACCTCCTCCATCATGATCAATCAATCAATCTAAGTCCAAACCATCTGATTCCCTCTTAGACCAACTCCTTCATCAAAAAACCTCCACCTATCCAGCCATCCAAACCTAAATCATCCACCACTACATCTTCTTCTAGACCACCCAAACCTCGAGTAATCCACCTTCATCCTCTCCATCCACACCATCTCACAAAACCTTTCCTAGTTCATACATCAATCATATGTGAGGTCCTCCAACATCTACTTCAAACTTCTACCATCACACTCCCACCTATTAGGCCTTTGACCTAGACCATCCAAATCCCTCATGGTTTGATCCCTATTACATATGTTCCTATCATCATACTCTGGGTCATGACACTAAGCATTGTAAGGCCCTTTAAGACTATCATCCATGATCTTATTGAGTGAGAGGACCTCCTTGATGAGTCTCCTTCTCCATCTACTACTTCATCCATATCCCATCCAAATCCTTTTACCGCATCTCCATCCATTCATAGCTTCCTAGGGGTCTCTTCACCCATCTACATCATCTCCTATCACTCTTCTTGATGAGGGTCCTCCCTTGTTCATTGATATTTTTCACCTCGTTGCACCACCTCTATGATCCATTATTATCGACATCCTATCCATCCATTATTGGGGATCATCTTCCCCTCCTTATCGACCTCCTTGCATCCTTCTTCTCATCTTCATCAATCCATCCTCCTATGCTTGGGGGACTTCTTTCTAGGATCTGACTATTCATAGATTAGTTCCTTCCACATTCAACATTGTCTTATCTCATCTAGCTTGGTTCATCCAATCAGTACTTTCATCTCCTCTTCCTATGACCACTTTCATGTGGCCATATCTATGCTTCCCTTTAGGAAGCACCATGGATTTTCTAAAATCCACCATTGTGGTGCTTATTTCATGATCTTTATTTAACTCATCTCATCTGGTCCTAGTTTATCTTATCTCTCTCTAGGGGGACCATTTATTCATCTTAGACACATACCATTTGCTTCCTTAATGGGCAAAACTTGTTCTTATTTTTTCTTGTTCATCTCATCCCATATTTTTGATGCAACATTAACATCAACAACCTCACAACTAAATCAAATGCACACTACTCTAGAAAGGAGCCAACGTGGAAATTTTTCCCCTAGCTGGATTGGACCATATCTTATCACATAAGTATGGGTCGAGAGCCTATCATTTGGCCTCCCTTGATGGTAAACCAGAAGTGGAACCTCTTAACACACTTACACTTGTGACCATTATATTGTTAGCACATTTACCAATGTTCCCTTAGTCATATCCTTAGATCATTCCTCCATCTTATCCTCTTCCATCTCTCATTGTGATGATTTGGAATTATGTGGTTTTTTGTCACTTCCTAGATGTGACCTTAAATATGGGCACCACGGCTCTTCCCATATATATTCCTTATGGATAGGTTCTCCTTTAGTGAGAACTCTACATCATCACATCCATCACCCTCTTATTCACCTATTGGAACCATGCAAAGGATTTAGGGGTGTCTCTTGTACATTCTTTATCCCTCCTAAGTGGTTTACTTAGCTAGTCCCAGCTCCCCCATGTGAAATTAAAAATCATGGATGATCTTATCAAAAATATAAAAGTATAAAAAATAGATTGATCCCTCGAAGGACATAATTATTCATGCAAAAAAAATAAAAAAAAAAGGATAAAAAAAAATGTAAATCAAAATCAAATTCAAAAGAAAATCAAAAGAAATAGACCAATCCCTCAAGGAAGGCTATCATATTATTCTTTCCATCTATATATTGTATAAATTAGACCATACCCTCAAGGATGGCTACTCCTTATGGAATTTGAAGGCTTCCCACATTGATCAACCTTCCATTTTATTAGCATCCTAAGAAATCTTCCCACATTGATCAACTTTCTTCTAGCAGACTTCCCACATTGATCAATTTTCTCTTTCCCTTCCCAGTGGGGGCATAGTTTTAGGGAACACCACTTTTGGAGAACCCTCTTCCCTTGTACAATACATCTCAAACTCCTTTTCATGTCAACATTTGGTTTATGAGTTCATTTCATCCATGATCCTCATGATATTTGAAATGACTAACTATCATTGGTTATATGCTAGTAGTTGTTTTGGTCACATGTGCCTTGCGTTACCTGGATCCCCTTTTTGTTTACCTCTAATGTAGTTGAGGCATATTTTCCTTTATACATTCCTCAATATAACATGGTTGTTTTCACCTATAGGTTACCACCATTGCATTGCATTTTATCCTAATCCTATCACATCTGCATTTCAACACATCTTTCTTTATCTTAATCACCTATATACTATCTATCTATCATACAACACATTTACTCTTACTTATATCCATCATTAACCACATCCATTCTCAATTTTTTTCATCACATCTTATCCATATACATTCTAATCATCATGATCAAATTCAAACACAAAACATATAGTCATAATCCTCATTAACACATCACACATTTATATCATCATTCTATTCATACACGTGCACATCCAAATTAACCATCTAATCATACATTTATTTCATCATCATCATCAAATATAAAAAAACATATAATCTAAAATCACCATCACATCTAATCTAAAATCCATCATCATGACATGTAATCTAAAATCATCATCACATCAAATTAAATTCATCACATCACATAATGAACACATAAAAATCCATGATAAAATTATATATCGTATATATATCAAAATATGTATCAATACATCATTTCCCTCTAATGGGGATCTCTCAAAGCAGAGATGTTATCAAAATATATGAATGTATATATCTAAGAATCTCAAGTCCTCTCCCTCTGGGGTAGGTACAACACCTAATCCCTACACATCTCCACCACCCTCGTGGCCTCCCTCTACTCATTGTGGTTGTGCCATACTCGTTGTGCTCCTAGATGGCCCCCTACTTCTCCTACCTTTGTTCCCTATAGGTGTTCCTAGTAGCACAATGTCTTTAGTAGTTTCTTGAACAATATCCCCTCATAATATATAGCCTTTATGGCTATCACTCGTATATTTATCCATGGAAATCATGTTGGGAAGGTGCTACTGTCCCACCCTTGTGGAATTCCTACACCACTAACTCAACTCCATCACCAAAATAGTAGTCAAATCACCAAAATGAACCCCGTAGGCTCCCTCTATCACCGGTAGTGGTCTCTCTCCTAAATAACTCAGTCCTCTTCGAGTGATTACATCCCACTTTTATATGAAGTTTTGTCTCTCCCCACCCTCATCTGATCTAACTCATCATGTAAGTGTGTAACCTCTATAGGCTCTCCGGATGCACCATCTCTGCCTCCTCTAAGAGATGCCTCTACCTTAATCTCCATCTCCTCTATATCCTCATCCTCCTCATATACTCTCTCCATAGCCACCCTAGCTACCCAAAAATTATCCATCCAATCACCAAACCCACCTTGAGATCTAACATTGTCATCCTCATCCCATGATGATGCCTTCTCCTCCATCGATTAGCCATGATGGGACTCAGTATCTCCCTATCCAACTCCTCCCTCCTATACAACATAGGACCTTCCAAGATAGTCTTGAAACTAAACCTTGATCATCTCCACCCATCTCCCCTACACCAACCTCATCCTCCTCATCCCCACTAACTCAACATCTACACTAGGCCATGTGGGAAATATTGATATAGCTGCCCCCTAATATTATCAACATCCAACTCCACAATCGATCCATGTACCAATCCACCCTCCTCTCACTCTTATTACCAAAGGCATGATCAACCCTCCATCTCAAAAATTCTACCTCTCATTGAATGTTTTCTCTTGTAACACACAAAATCCTGGTTTCCAAATCATTGCTATATAATCATATGCCAGTAAGTGTAATAAGAAACCCACATCCAATCCTGACCTCTCCTACTCTATATATGGAAATCTCATGGTAAACCTGAGCCAACAAAGCATTCCTAAAATAAAATACTATCTGGTGATCTACTATATCTATAACCACACCAACTAATGCCTATATAAATCAAGCCCCATTAGAGTCTGGAAAAGCATAGCATGACATGACCATCATCACCATGTAGATTAAATAGTTACATGGTACCCCAACCTCATATTTCAACTCGTATACAAAATCCCTCGAATATAATCAGATGTGGGGCATCAGCTCCAAATATACATTTCAACACTACTAATTTATCCTCACTCATAATGGGAACTATCTACTCCCCCTGTATCGGTAACTTGAGGATCCGATACACATCCTCTAGGGTGATGGTCATCTCCCTGTCCTAAACCAAAATGTCCCTATCTTCCTATCCCACTACTCCACCAAAGAAATCATAAGCCCCACATCCCATGGGATCCTCTGATAATATTTGAATCCTACCAACCCCACTACTACCAAGTGATCCCACTCAACATCTTTCAAATATCCTCTAATCTTCTCGTATAGAGAAGGAACTCGATCTCTCAAGTAAAAGGTCTCTCTAGCCTACAATCACAAATAAAACACATATCCATTAGATCCTTGATCCAAAATCCATAAAAATACATTAAATTTCATCCAAAATTCAATCTAACTTTAACTTCTCTAATCTAATCAAGTTATCACCAAATCACTACACCCTCCAAATGGCTAGAATGTGAACAAGATGTTTGGTGTGATTGGGTAACATGGTATCATCTCTCAAGCTATGAGATTTGGGCTCGAGGTGAACCTTTGAAGAAGGTCGGATTCCTCTTCATAAACTAAGTGTTGTACTACTCCTAGTGTAATAAAATGATTATCTAGACCTATGCTAACATTTTCATGGGTTTTACAGGAAAGAGATTTATAAGAAATAAAACTATACTAGGGATGGTGATACACCAAATAAAGGGTGTTTCTATACTTTGGAAGGATTTAGTTGAATAGGGTATTGTGCACCACAATTCAACTTCACCTATTACAACTTAGAGAGGGTAACCGAATACCATAGAGTGGGAAGCATGGGTTCCCTTTGTTAAAATCAATCAGAAAAAAAAATCTATCAGTCTTCCAGTGAAGAAGGATGAACTCGAGAAGGGTAAAAAAACACCACAACTCAACTACATGAAATACTCCACCACTTGATAAGCGCATAACACCAAGAACCTGCAATAGAAACTTGAACTTGCACAGTGTACTGTAAGCATGAGAAAGGCACAAAGAAGTATAGAAGGATGAAAGGACCAAGATTAGTCACAAAACACACACTTTTATTACTTCAACATATGCACAATGCATCATTACATTAGGAAGAGGCAATAGTTTCCATTACAATCTTGGAAGAGAGGCTTGAAAGTTCCCCAATCCACAACCAAATAACTTGTAGAAGAGAGAGGATTCTTGAAAAATGTGGAAAATGTCTAACTGTCTAACCTGTCCAACCTATTGGAATGAGCTTCCAACTTACATTTATAGAAGAATTCCATGAGAGAGAAGAGGAAAAGTAATAAATTCCTTCCTAAATTGAAGGTACATGATGGTTCATTTATTACAAAATTAGTTGAATCACTTGAGAAGCTTCCATCATGTGCCATTAATGGCCAGTTTGACTTAATCTTCTCAATTAATTAAAGGAATATTTTAATAAAAATATTAATTTAATTAAATTATGGTGGGCCCCCTTAGGATTGGTTTGCACTGAATAGGGGGGTCCATGTGAATAAACCAAAAATAACCCAACTCAGTGGTTGGCTCACCGAGTTGGGTGATGAGCTCCTCTATTGAGCTTGTTCTCTAATGTCGTGTCCAAGATCCTTTGCATCACCTTCATTAACCAACACAACTTTCTCCAAGTTGATCTTCCTACCATATCTACCCTATAGTCTCTACAAACTCCTTCATATGGCTCAAATCCATGAGCTCTGCTTACAATCTCACAATAGACTAACTCGGCCTCAATTCAGCTCATCCCGAGTAGCTTTCCATACATCATGTCAACTAAGCTCCTTTGTGTATTCCACCAAGCACCAAGTTCATCCCTTCATTTAACATGGAGCCATTTCTATGACTCGCTAAGCCAACATCACAAGTTATAAAGAGGTGAATCCATTTCATTTATCCAGGCTCAATGGAGAAGAACTTCTCATTCATGTGAATGGGATATATCTCAAAGCTTGTTTTTGAGATCATTCCATCCCATGTAAAGTTTAGTTAGGTGTTTTCATCCAAGTTCTTATGCACATTCTTGTGTCTTGATGTTCTTTTTATTTCCTTATTGTTGTGTTTTGTGTTGTTCTTACAGATTCATATCATCATTGATGGAAGTGTTAAGGAGAAATAGGGTCAAAGTTTCAAATTTTCCCAATTCTTCCATTGTTTTATTCTAATTCCATAGTGCTCTATAGGTTTCAAGCATTCATTAGATGCATTATATTTTCTACCTAGCATTATCGAATGGTTTAGGATCGGTAATGCCTAAGGAAGATTCAAGATGTATCACGAGAAGATCAAATCATTTTCGGATTCCAACATTGACTCCATGCCTAGTGGATGACTTAAGGCTACTAGAATCATTCTTAGCAGGCAATCATCCCCAATAGGTCACTAAAAATGTTACCCAATTATTCCCGTGGAGAAAAACTAGACAACGGGGGCCTTTTGTGCTCTAATACCAAAAAGTCCTTCTTGAGACATTTTGCAATGTTTCAAGTTAATATCATGTCCAAGGGTTTTTACAAAGGTGCTCGGAAAGTTTACGATGATCGTGGACTGCTCTTCCCTTTAAGGTCATGGAGGTTACAAATTTTCCTAAGTCGAATTGCCCTTTGAAAGGGGCCCACTTTAAGTCACCATGGTAAAAATTGGCAAAGATTAAATAAGCTAATCTAAGGGGGATTATTAACATTTTAGAATTCTCATAAGGAAATAGAAAATTTTTAGAGATTTTGAGGTCAAGTGTGAATATCTGAATTCTAACCCCATGCATGTTAGCCTATCACCTAGTGGCATGCATGGGTGTGGAGCTCCTCTTTTATGTAAGAATTGTGAGAAGATATTTCCATTGTTAGAGGATTAGTTGAAGAAAAGTAGATATTCATGTAAAAGCACATCATGAGCTACCATATCCTTATACCCGTGCATAAAAATGAGAAAAACAACACAACATGGATTATGAAGAACAAAAATGTTTCATAATATGAAGAAATGACACTAGGGTTTGTGCCCATGGAAAATATATCCGAACACACACACACACACACACAGATATATATATTGATCAAGAGTGCTAAATAACCACATTACATTCAAAATTCCATGTCGGTCGAATACAGTAATCATCATGGATTTGGCCCATGTAATATATGTTAAAAAAAGATCTAATTCATATATCAGGAGTCCTAGCTACACCCCCTTATAAATTTTACAGACCCATCCCTTAGATATAATGACCTTCTTACAAATCCCTAATGAAAACCCCAAACCCTAGGGCCTCCTAATACTTTCTCAGAGCTTCCCATTTTCCCATGCTATATGTCTATGCATATATATCTTCGTTTCTCTTCTTCTACCTTAGCATCAATTCTTATAGGTCCAAGTGACCCACCGTCATGCCTTCCTTCAAGAGCAGATTTTATGCCAAGTGTCCACGTGGTCCTTCATCGGTGAATGTTTATCTTGTTCTCGAGATATCCAATTTCTGTAATGATGTCTTCCTAGCAATATTATTTGTGTGGAATATCCTTTTTTGACTATCAAGTCTTTAGGCTTGCACCTTATCCACTCAACATGCCTATTCGAGTTATGTTTTTCCTTAATTGCCTCCAAAACAATGAATATGGCTAAGTCCCTAGATCTTGTGTACTATCTCCCCGCACACACCTTGGTCTCTCCTAAACCCTTCTTAAACCTTTTTGTCTTGTACGCTTCTCCCCATGGCCCTTCTCTTTAATGCTCATGCGTACAAATTCCTTTTTGTACTTAGTCAATATGTCGGGCCCAACATCACCCCAAAATAATCTTGTTCTCCATCCTCAAAACATCGAGCTTCCCCAAAGAATAAATAATGGTGGGATTTGGATAATTTGAATGAAGAATGAAATAATAGAAGAATGGAAGAATGGGAAAATCTTCTATTGCTGCAAGAGGAGTGGGAACTATTTCCTCATTGTTTCCTTAATCTTCTCGCAGAGCATCCACTTCACCCCGTGCTTGCTGGAGTAGGTCACCCACTAGAGCGCTCACGTATTCAAATCTCAATTCATCACCCTTAGCATTCAAAGTGTATCTACAATCCCTTACAGATACTTTCTAAGGTCATCCAATGCATCTATTCTGCGAGTGACCTAGGGGTACAGCCCTTAAGCCAATTTTAAACCAAGCCTCACAAAGTTTCGATTGTTTCCATTTTATTCTCAACTTCAGCTAGGAATTTATCCTGCTCCTCCTATTTCATTTATTCTTTTCTTGGAATTATTTCAAATCTACCTCATGTTTAGTAACTAGTATACTTTCTACCATGTCTTTGTCAACACGCTTATCATATATGGCCTTAGTCATTCCTACGGTGAGTATTCACAAGTGATAAAGAGCTCGAATACTAAGTTATTGTCTCCCGATACTTATCCTTTCTTCCTCCTTTTATCACACCAATGCTTCTTCTACCAATTTTAGTGTGAGCGGCCACCTTTCCATGGTAAGGATGCATGTTAAGTCTTCCAAGAATTACAAGGTTGACTCATATTTCTACTCAAGAGGGGCTAGGTCTGGATGATTCAAGATAAAGGAATTTGTAATCATCTCTATATTTTTTACACCTCGCACACCTTTTCCTTCTCCTCCCTTAATTAACTCCTTATTTTTGTGCTTTGATCAATTCTTCCTACTACAGATCATTGCTTTTCTCAATGATTTCTTCATTATTCTTCTCCAGTTCCTCCTCCAAAACCCTTACTCTGTCATTCCTCCCAAATATTCTTACCTCAACCTCTACCGACACCTTGTTGAGTACATTACATAATTTCTCATCCGATAGTTGTTGATCATTCACCAAATTTTTACTCCCTTAGTCTCCGTATCTTCATCAATGCCCCTTATTTGACCTCAAATTCCAGCTCATCAACATGGGACTCAAAAGCCCAAGATAGCATTTTTCTTGTACGAGGGTATGCACCTTATTCTTTGAATGAAGACCATGCAAGGAGTTGGTTTATAGGCATGATACTTTAGAAGAGCGTGTGCAAAGTAACTTACTTGGATCATTGATGTAACCCATTCATTGTTCTGAGTTCTACCACACTCTTCCCTCCTATGTGCACTTTGCGCTTTGGAAATCTTATCGCTAGGCCGGTATATTCACCCATGCTCCCATAATCCTTCCCTACACTCTCCTCCTCTATCTCTTTGAGCACTTCATCATTGTGCTCCACCTCCTGCTCCACCAAGTCCTTTATTATGCCCACTACTTCCCTTTTTCTACCTCCTATATTTTCTCCTTGGTGAGGCTTTGGGTCCTTTAATCCTTAGTTTTTATCTCCCCACTTCCCCCTTGCAATGAACATCTCCTTCCTCCTCTCGAGTTGTGTACATCATACATAGGATGGTCCCGAGCCTCTTCATGCTTGTCATCATCCTTTTCACCTATGTAGGATTCCGGCTCTCCTTTCCTTCCGAGTCCATCTCCTCTGCTATCTTTCACTTCTTCCTAACTAGTGAATTTAGTATAGGGATTTTTCCTTCTTATCTTCTTCAGCAAGCGACTCCTTCCTTGGTGAATCTTATTTTACAAGGGTCTCTTCTTGCTTTGGTGCCTCTTCATGAGGTGTATTTTATTTTTCCTTAATGAGGTACTTATTCCTCTAAGCATATGTGCTTGGATTTTTTCCTGACTCATGTGTGCCTATTGATTATGTTGTTTACGCACTCAATGCCTTTTTCTTAAGGGTCTCCTCTCTATCCCTCTTCCTCTATGTGGCCTTCTTCCTCATGGTGGGGTCTTCTAGGATGGAGACATCATTCTCCATGTAGGAACCTTTCTCATACTTAGGCATAATGTGCATGTATTCCCTCATTGTAGTCCTTCTAGAAATTGGAAACATCACAAGTTTTATCATATGCATCTCACATGAGACATACTTATCCACATAAGTGCACTTATTGGGGTATACTAGGTTTCCGTAGCTCACGGTGGTCTTGGCTCACCTCCCTAAGGTCAATCCTTAGTATTTTTGCCTCCTTGAAGTGATTGAATCCGAATTGGAAATATTGTGCAGTGAAGGAGAATGACATTTTACAGAACAGGCTTTGAGTCCCTTCTAACAAAGTGAACCAGCCAATGCAAAATTACTGGTATACAAAAAAATCAACTTCTCCTTACACTAGCACTGGAAATTATTCAAGTATCCTCCAATCATCCCCAAATGTGTCGCGCACTTAGTTATACCATTTTTTCTAGGTGCTCCTTGTGGGGGCCGTCATGGTGTCACAAGTATATTTCTCAAATCTCTTGGTCGGGGATGGGTTCTAATTCGGTACTTCCATATAATTTGTCTAGCCCATCGAACTCCAATTTTTGAAAACATGATGGTAAGGAGGAAATTACCAAACATGATCTTCTCCTTGTCGTGTTTGGCATTAATGATCTCCTCATCTATGAATGTTAATAGGTTGTGGATGGTTCCCTATAAGAGTTTCTAGAAATCATTTAACCAGACTTGTTGATTTGTGTCCACCTCTCCTATACATTCACCATGGTCACTAAGTATGCAACTATCCTCATAACATGATCAAAAATTATAGAAATGTTGAAGTATAGTGACCCTTTCTTATAGTCATAAGCCTCCATATTTTTCTTTATGGCCTCCTTATACTCCAAGTCATCATTAATCGAATCTACCTTGTAAGTAAGACCCGTAAATTTGGAGATCAAATAGGGAGTTATACTCATTCTTTTCCTGTGAAGTAGAAATGGTCTTCATGTATGCATGACATCAACCATTAGTACAACCACTTGAGTTTAAAAAATTGGGTAACTCATACGATTCTGATAATAATCCAACCTTCTCCATTTTCACCTTGGCTTCATCTTCATAAATGGGCATTCTATTAGGTGTCCACTTGTCTCTAGGTCTAACCATTTCTAATGCCATCTCTTTCTCTATGGCATTTGTGTGATGGTTATAATCATTTATCACCATCTTCCTTATATGGGATACCCACTCCTTTCCGATCAACATGCCATCTGTATATTACATCTTTACATTCCACTCCTTGTTAAAACTAGTGGAAACAACCTATTTCCTTTTCCCTTTTCCCTTTCCCTTATTTGGTGAATGGTAGCCTTATTTGGTGCCATATTCTTGTCATATTACTAAAAATCCTCTTCCTTGCTCTTCTCAAATATTTGGCTTACCTTCGTGAAAAAAATTCCTTTACTCCCATTCCTACCGCCAGACCTAACCTAGAAAATCCTTCCACAGACGATGTACTCTCCTCGAAACCTTCTTCCCTATGCCCGTGTACTTCTTCCACTTTGAATTGTAAATCACACTAGTCATGCACTCAAATTTTCAAAAAAATTCCTTCCCACAACTATTCTTCGTGGATTCCTAGTTTGTAAGAGCTCTTTGATATCGTAATTACAAGGTAAACAATAATGTTCCCGACCTACTTATAGTTTATTCTTCTTTTCCTGCAAAAATGCAATGTCACCTACTAATGTACTTTTGGAATAAACATAAATTTTCCACTAAATCCAACCTTAAACACTCTTACCCCCACGCCCTATCCTATGTGAAAAATCACTAAAACCTTCTAGTGTGCAAAAATCCTTACTTGTCAAGATCATCACGCATGCGCTTGCATGCATCAAGGCACTTCTTCTCGTCCTTAACCTGATTTTTTCCATCACCTACCTCATGTTTTTATGTGCTTCTCATCCTTTGTACGTGGTCTTTGTAAAGTTATCTTGATACCAAATTCCTTATGTCCACCTTTTCTACGCGTGCTCTTCCACACCACGTGATTTTTATTCTTCAATCAACCATCAAAACACAACTTCCAGACCAACTTCCATTATTGTCCACACTACTCCACCCCACACAAAAACAAATGCATGGTCCTATGTGCATACATAACCTTTTGAAAATAATAAGTGGCTACCAAAGCGACAAGGCATGTAAAATAACAACACAAAAATAAAGGAACAAGCAACAAGAAATGGAACCACAAGGAAAATAAATGCATTAAACAATATCCTAAGCTAAATGGTAATACTTCCTTATTTATGAACACAAGGAAGACTTATTTATAGTAGGGCTTCAACCAACTCCCAATGAAATGGCCTAGTAAACGTGTTTCATATAGTACTTAGAACTCACAAACACCTAAATCAAGGATGTACGAGATGATATATGGCCCTAACCAATGGACTTTCAGTTTTGAGGATGGTTCAAAATTTAAAGTCATAAAGCAAGACCATCTTCCCAACTTCAAATTTTTTTGTTTTTCATATGGAAATCATACCATGATTTTTGTCCCACTCTTTCATCCTTTTGAATCCACCTCGTAAGTGATCACCTTTCATCTAACTGCATTAATTTATCCATATGCTCCTGTAGTGCTTATTCATCAGATAATTCTCCTACACACGTAATACGTAGGGATGGTAACATGAATTCTACAGGTAACACAACTTACATGCCAAACACTAATTAGAATGGTGTGGCCTTGTTCAATTTCTTGTAGGTAGTCCATAAGCCCATAATACAACTAAAACTTTGTCATCCCAATGATTTCTTCCCACATATCAAATTTTGTCATTATATGGCTTAATATATTGTTATATGCCTTAGTAATTCCATTCGCTTGGGGCTGATAATGGGTGGTCTTGTGATGGGATACCATGAATTCTGCCAACAAGATCGTAACTATCTCATTTAAGGAATGAGCACCCTTATCACTCATTAAGCTCGGTGGAAATCCATATCTCATTGATTATAATTTTCCATAAGAACCTAGATATTGTAGTTACTCTACAATCCCTTGTAGGTGTTGCCTTCACCCATCTTGTTAAAATCAATCAAAAAAAAAAATCTATCAGTCTTCCAAAGAAGAAGGATGAACTCGAGAAGGGTAAAAAAACCACAACTCAACTACATGAAATACTCCACCACTTGATAAGCGCATAACACCAAGAACTCTGCAATAGAAAATTAAACTTGCACAAAATGTACTGTAAGCATGAGAAAGGCACAAAGAAGTATAGAAGGATGAAAGGACCAAGATTAGTCACAAAACACACACTTTTATTACTTCAACATCATGCACAATGCATCATTACATCAAGACAAGGCAATAGTTTCCATTACAATATTGGAAGAGAGGCTTGAAAGTTCCCAATCCACAATCGAATAACTTGTAAAAGAGAGAGGATTCTTTAAAAATGTGGAAAATGTCTAACTGTCTAACCTATCCAACCTATTATAATGAGATTACAACTTACATTTATAGAAGAATTCCATGAGAGAGAAGAGGAAAAGTAATAAATTCCTTCCTAAATTGAAGGTACATGATGGTTCATTTATAACAAAATTAGTTGAATCACTTGAGAAGCTTCCATCATGTGCAATTAATGTCTAGTTTGACTTAATATTCTCAATTAATTAAAGGAGTATTTAAATAAATATTTTATTAATAATAATAAAAATATTAATTTAATAAAATTATGGTGGGCCCCCATTAGGATTGGTTTGCACTGAATAGGGGGGTCCATGTGAATAAACCAAAAATAACCCAACTCAGTGGTTGGCTCACTGAGTTGGGTGATGAGCTCCTCTATTGAGCTTGTTCTCTAATGTCGTGTCCAAGATCCTTTGCATCACCTTCATTAACCAACACAACTTTCTCCAAGTTGATCTTCCTACCATATCTACCCTATAGTCTCTACAAACTCCTTCATATGGCTCAAATCCATGAGCTCACATTCATCTCACAATAGACTAACTCGGCCTCAATTCAGCTCATCCCGAGTAGCTTTCCATACATCATGTCAACTAAGCTCCTTTGTGTATTCCACCAAGCACCAAGTTCATCCCTTCATTTAACATGGAGCCATTTCTATGACTCATTAAGCCAACATCACAAGTTATAAAGAGGTGAATCCATTTCATTTATCCAGGGCTCAATGGAGAAGAACTTCTCATTCATGTGAATGGGATATATCTCAAAGCTTGTTTTTGAGATCATTCCATCCCATGTAAAGTTTAGTTAGGTGTTTTCATCCAAGTTCTTATGCACATTCTTGTGTCTTGATGTTCTTTTTATTTCCTTATTGTTGTGTTTTGTGTTGTTCTTACAGATTGTATCATCATTGATGGAAGTGTTAAGGAGAAATAGGGTCAAAGTTTCAAATTTTCCCAATTCTTCCATTGTTTTATTCTAATTCCATAGTGCTCTATAGGTTTCAAGCATTCATTAGATGCATTATATTTTCTACCTAGCATTATCGAATGGTTTAGGATCAGTAATGCCTAAGGAAGATTCAAGATGTATCACAGAAGATCAAATCATTTTCGGGATTCCAATATTGACTCCATGCCTAGTGGATGACTTAAGGCTACTAGAATCATTCTTAGCAGGAAATCATCCCCAATAGGTCACTAAAATGTTACCCAATTATTCCCAAGTGGAGAAAAACTAGACAACGGGGGCCTTTTGTGCTCTAATACCAAAAAAGTCCTTCTTGAGACATTTTGCAATGTTTCAAGTTAATATCATGTCTCGAAGGGTTTTTACACGGTGCTCAGGAAAGTTTACGATGATCGTGGACTGCTCTTCCCTTTTAAGGTCATGGAGGTTACAAATTTTCCTAAGTCAGGAATTGCCCCCAGTGGGCCCACTTTAAGTCACCATGGTAAAAAATTGGCAAAGATTAAATAAGCTAATCTAAGGGGGGATTATTAACATTTTAGAATTCTCATAAGGAAATAGAAAATTTTTAGAGATTTTGAGGTCAAGTGTGAATATCTGAATTCTAACCCCATGCATGTTAGCCTATCACCTAGTGGCATGCATGGGTGTGGAGCTCCTCTTTTATGTAAGAATTGTGAGAAGATATTTCCATTGTTAAAGGATTAGTTGAAGAAAAGTAGATATTCATGTAAAAGCACATCATGAGCTACCATATCCTTATACCCGTGCATAAAAATGAGAAAAACAACACAACTTGAATTATGAAGAATATATTTGATTCATAATATGAAGAAATTACACTAGGGTTTGCACCCATGAAAAATATATCCAGAACACACACACACACACACACACACGATATATATATTGATCAAGAGTGCTAAATAACCACATTACATTCAAAATTCCATGTGAGGTCGAATAAAGTAATCATCATGGATTTGGCCCATGTAATATATGTTAAAAAAAGATCTAATTCATATATCAAGAGTCCTAGCTACACCCCTCTTATAAATTTTACAAATCCATCCCTTAGATATAATGACCTTCTTCTGATTCCCTAATGAAAACCTAAACCCTAGGGCCTCCTAATACTTTCTCTGAGCTTCCCATTTTCCCATGCTATATGTCTATGCATATATATCTTGGTTTCTCTTCTTCTACCTTAGCATCACTTCTTATAGGTCCAGTACCCTTTGTCATGCCTTCCTTCAAGAGCAGATTTTATGCCAAGTGTCCATGTGGTCCTTCATCGGTGAATGTTTATCTTGTTACGAGATATCCAATTTCTGTAATGATGTCTTCCTAGCAATATTATTTGTGTGGAATATCCTTTTTTTGACTATCAAGTCTTTAGGCTTGCACCTTATCCACTCAACATGCCTATTCGAGTTATGTTTTTCCTTAATTGCTCCAAAACAACGAATATGGCTAAGTCCCTAGATCTTGTGTACTATCTCCCGCACACACCTTGGTCTCTCCTAAACCCTTCTTAAACCATTTTGTCTTGTACGCTTCTCCCCATGGCCCTTCTCTTTAATGCTCATGCGTACAAATTCCTTTTGGTACTTAGTCAATATGTCGGGGGCCCAACATCACCCCAAAATAATCTTGTTCTCCATCCTCAAAACATCGAGCTTCCCAAAGAATAAATAATGGTGGGATTTGGATAATTTGAATGAAGAATGAAATAATAGAAGAATGGAAGAATGGGAAAATCTTCTATTGCTGCTTGAAGAGGAGTGGGAACTATTTCCTCATTGTTTCCTTAATCTTCTCGCAGGCATCCACTTCACCAAGCTTGCTGGAGTAGGTCACCCACTAGAGCACTCACCTATTCAAATCTCAATTCATCACCCTTAGCATTCAGTGTATCTACAATCCCTTACATGTATACTTTCTAAGGTCATCCAATGCATCTATTCTGCGAGTGACCTAGGGTGCAGTTCCTTAAGCCAATTTTAAACCAAGCCTCACAAAGTTTCGATTGTTTCCATTTTATTCTCAACTTCAGCTAGGAATTTATCCTGCTCCTCCTATTTCATTTATTCTTTTCTTGGAATTATTTCAAATCTACCTCATGTTTAGTAACTAGTATACTTTCTACCATGTCTTTGTCAACACACTTATCATATATGGCCTTAGTCATTCCTACAGTAGTATTCACAGTGATAAAGAGCTCAGAATACTAAGTTATTGTCTCCCTGATACTTATCCTTTCTTCCTCCTTTTATCACACCAATGCTTCTTCTACCAATTTTAGTGTGAGCGGCCACCTTTCCATGGTAAGGATGCATGTTAAGTCTTCCAAGAATTACAAGGTTGACTCATATTTCTACTCAAGAGGGGCTAGGTCCGGATGATTCAAGATAAAGGAATTTGTAATCATCTCTATATTTTTTACACCTCGCACACCTTTTCCTTCTCCTCCCTTAATTAACTCCTTATTTTTGTCTTTGATCAATTCTTCCTACTTTTGAGATCATTGCTTTTCTCAATTATTTCTTTGTTATTCTTCTCTAGTTCCTCCTCCAAAACCCTTACTCTATCATTCCTCCCAAATATTCTTACCTTAACCTCTACTGACACCTTGTTGAGTACATTACATAATTTCTCATCTGATAGTTGTTGATCATTCACCAAATTTTTTACTCCCTTAGTCTCTGGTATCTTCATCAATGCCCCTTATTTGACCTAAAATTCCAGCTCATCAACATTGGACTCAAAAGCCCAAGATAGCATTTTTCTTGTACGAGGGTGTGCACCTTATTCTTTGAATGAATACCATGCAAGGAGTTGGTTTATAGGCATGATACTTTAGAAGAGCGTGTGCGAGAACTTACTTGGATCATTGATGTAACCCATTCATTGTTCTGAGTTGCTACCACACTCTTCCCTCCTATGTGCACTTTTGCCTTTGGAAATCTTCTTGCTAAATTGGTATATTCTCCCATGCTCCCATACTCCTTCCCTACACTCTCCTCCTCTATCTCTTTGAGCACTTCATCATTATGCTCCACCTCCTACTCCACCAAGTCCTTTATTATGCCCACTACTTCCCTTTTTCTACCTCCTATATTTTCTCCTTGGTGAGGCTTTGGGTCCTTTAATCCTTAGTTTTTATCTCCCCACTTCCCCCCTTGCAATGAACATCTCCTTCCTCCTCTGAGTTGTGTACATCATACATAGGATGGTCCTGAGCCTCTTCATGCTTGTCATCATCCTTTTCACCTATGTAGGATTCCAGGCTCTCCTTTCCTTCTGAGTCCATCTCCTCTGCTATCTTTCACTTCTTCCTAACTAGTGAATTTAGTATAGGGGATTTTTCCTTCTTATCTTCTTCAACAAGTGACTCCTTCCTTGGTGAATCTTATTTTACAAGGGTCTCTTCTTGCTTTGGTGCCTCTTCATGAGGTGTATTTTATTTTTCCTTAATGAGGTACTTATTCCTCTAAGCATATGTGCTTGGATTTTTCCCGACTCATGTGTGCCTATTGATTATGTTGTTTACGCACTCAGTGCCTTTTTCTTAAGGGTCTCCTCTCTATCCCTCTTCCTCTATGTGGCCTTCTTCCTCACGGTGGGGTCTTCTAGGATGGAGACATCATTCTCCATGTAGGAACCTTTCTCATACTTAGGCATAATGTGCATGTATTCCCTCATTGTAGTCCTTCTAGAAATTGGAAACATCACAAGTTTTATCATATACATCTCACAGAGACATACTTATCCACATAAGTGCACTTATTGGGGTATACTAGGTTTCTGTGTAGCTCACGGTGGTCTTGGCTCACCTCCCTAAGGTCAATCCTTAGTATTTTTGCCTCCTTGAAGTGATTGAATCCGAATTGGAAATATTGTGCAGTGAAGGAGAATGACATTTTACTGAAACAGTGCTTTGAGTCCCTTCTAACGAGAGTGAACCAGCCAATGCAAAATTACTGGTATACAAAAATCAACTTCTCCTTACACTAGCACTGGAAATTATTCAAGTATCCTCCAATCATCCCCAAATGTGTCGCGCACTTAGTTATACCATTTTTTCTAGGTGCTCCTTGTGGGCGGCCGTCATGGTGTCACAAGTATATTTCTCAAATCTCTTGGTCGGGGATGGGTTCTAATTCAGGTACTTCCATATAATTTGTCTAGCCCATCAGGAACTCCAATTTTTGAAAACATGATGGTAAGGAGGAAATTACCAAACATGATCTTCTCCTTGTCGTGTTTGGCATTAATGATCTCCTCATCTATGAATGTTAATAGGTTGTGGATGGTTCCCTATAAGAGTTTCTAGAAATCATTTAACCAGGACTTGTTGATTTGTGTCCACCTCTCCTATACATTCACCATGGTCACTAAGTATGCAACTATCCTCATAACATGATCAAAAATTATAGAAATGTTGAAGTATAGTGACCCTTTCTTATAGTCATAAGCCTCCATATTTTTCTTTATGGCCTCCTTATACTCCAAGTCATCATTAATCCGAATCTACCATGTAGGTAAGACCAAGTAAATTTGGAGATCAATTGGGGAGTTATACTCATTCTTTTCCTGTGAAGTAGAAATGGTCTTCATGTATGCATGACATCAACCATTAGTCTGACCACTTGAGTTTAAAAAAATTGGGTAACTCATACGATTACAATAATCCAACCTTCTCCATTTTCACCTTGGCTTCATCTTCATAAATGGGCATTCTATTAGGTGTCCACTTGTCTCTAGGTCTAACCATTTCTAATGCCATCTCTTTCTCTATGGCATTTGTGTGATGGTTATAATCATTTATCACCATCTTCCTTATATGGGATACCCACTCCTTTCGATCAACATGCCATCTGTATTACATCTTTGCATTCCACTCCTTGTTAAAACTAGTGGAAACAACCTATTTCCCTTTTCCCTTTTCCCTTTCCCTTATTTGGTGAATGGTAGCCTTCTTTGGTGCCATATTCTTGTCATATTACTAAAAATCCTCTTCCTTGCTCTTCTCAAATATTTGGCTTACCTTCGTGAAAAATTCCTTTACTCCCATTCCCTAAACCAGCTTGCCAGGACCTAACCTAGAAAATCCTTCCACAAGATGATGTACTCTCCTGAAACCTTCTTCCCTACGCCCGTGTACTTCTTCCACTCTGGTTCGTAAATCACACTAGTCATGCACTCAAATTTTCAAAAAATTCCTTCCCACAACTATTCTTCGTGGATTCCTAGTTTGTAAGAGCTCTTTGATATCATAATTACAAGGTAAACAATAATGTTCCCGACCTACTTATAGTTTATTTTTCTTTTCTGCAGAAATGCAATGTCACCTACTAATGTACTTTTGCAATAAACATAAATTTTCCACTAAATCCAACCTTAAACACTCTTACCTCCACGCCTATCCTATGTGAAAAATCACTAAAACCTTCTAGTGTGCAAAAATCCTTCTTGATCAAGATCATCACGCATGCGCTGCAGCAGAAGGCACTTCTTCTGTCCTTAACCTGATTTTTTCCCTCACCTACCTCATGTTTTTTATGTGCTTCTCATCCTTTGTACGTGGTCTTTGTAAAGTTATCTTGATACCAAATTCCTTATGTCCACCTTTTCTACGCGTGCTCTTCCACACCACGTGATTTTTATTCTTCAATCAACCATCAAAACACAACTTCCAAGTACCAACTTCCATTATTGTCCACACTACTCCACCCCACACAAAAACAAATGCATGGTCCTATGTGCATACATAACCTTTTGAAAATAATAAGTGGCTACCAGTAGCACAAGGGCATGTAAAATAACAACACAAAAATAAAGGAACAAGCAACAAGAAATGGAACCACAAGGAAAATAAATGCATTAAACAATATCCTAAGCTAAATGGTAATACTTCCTTATTTATGAACACAAGGAAGACTTATTTATAGTAGGGCTTCAACCAACTCCCAATGAAATGGCCTAGTAAACCGTGTTTCATATAGTACTTAGAACTCACAAACACCTAAATCAAGGATGTACGAGATGATATATGGCCCTAACCAATGGACTTTCAGTTTTTGAGGATGGTTCAAAAATTTAAAGTCATAAAGCAAGACCATCTTCCCAACTTCAAATTTTTTTGTTTTTCATATGGAAATCATACCATGATTTTTGTCCCACTCTTTCATCCTTTTGAATCCACCTCGTAAGTGATCACCTTTCATCTAATCGCATTAATTTATCCATATGCTCTGTAGTGCTTATTCATCAGATAATTCTCCTACACACGTAATACGTAGGGATGGTAACATGAATTCTACGGGTAACACAACTTACATGCCAAACACTAATTAGAATGGTGTGGCCTTGTTCAATTTCTTGTAGGTAGTCCATAAGCCCATAATACAACTAAAACTTTTTCATCCCAATGATTTCTTCCCACATATCAAATTTTGTCATTATATGGCTTAATATATTGTTATATGCCTTAGTAATTCCATTCGCTTGGGGCTGATAATGGGTGGTCTTGTGATGGGATACCATGAATTCTGCCAACAAGATCGTAACTATCTCATTTAAGGAATGAGCACCCTTATCACTCATTAAGCTCGGTGGAAATCCATATCTCGTGATTATAATTTTCCATAAGAACCTAGATATTGTAGTTACTCTACAATCCCTTGTAGGTGTTGCCTTCACCCATCTTGTTAAAATCAATCAGAAAAAAAAATCTATCAGTCTTCCAGTGAAGAAGGATGAACTCGAGAAGGGTAAAAAAACACCATAACTCAACTACATGAAATACTCCACCACTTGATAAGCGCATAACACCAAGAACCTGCAATAGAAAATTAAACTTGCACAGTGTACCTGTAAGCATGAGAAAGGCACAAAGAAGTATAGAAGGATAAAAGGACCAAGATTAGTCACAAAACACACACTTTTATTACTTCAACATATGCACAATGCATCATTACATCAAGACAAGGCAATAGTTTCCATTACAATATTGGAAGAGAGGCTTGAAAGTTCCCAATCCACAATCGAATAACTTGTAAAAGAGAGGATTCTTTAAAAATGTGGAAAATGTCTAACTGTCTAACCTATCCAACCTATTGGAATGAGATTACAACTTACATTTATAGAAGAATTCCATGAGAGAGAAGAGGAAAAGTAATAAATTCCTTCCTAAATTGAAGGTACATGATGGTTCATTTATTACAAAATTAGTTGAATCACTTGAGAAGCTTCCATCATGTGCCATTAATGCCTAGTTTGACTTAATCTTCTCAATTAATTAAAGGAATATTTAAATAAATATTTTATTAATAATAATAAAAATATTAATTTAATAAAATTATGGTGGGCCCCATTAGGATTGGTTTGCACTTTGAATAGGGGGTCCATGTGAATAAACCAAAAATAGCCCAACTCGGTGGTTGGCTCACCGAGTTGGGTGATGAGCTCCTCTATTGAGCTTGTTCTCTAATGTCGTGTCCAAGATCCTTTGCATCACCTTCATTAACCAACACAACTTTCTCCAAGTTGATCTTCCTACCATATCTACCCTATAGTCTCTACAAACTCCTTCATATGGCTCAAATCCATGAGCTCGCTTACAATCTCACAATAGACTAACTCGGCCTCAATTCAGCTCATCCCGAGTAGCTTTCCATACATCATGTCAACTAAGCTCCTTTGTGTATTCCACCAAGCACCAAGTTCATCCCTTCATTTAACATGGAGCCATTTCTATGACTCGCTAAGCCAACATCACAAGTTATAAAGAGGTGAATCCATTTCATTTATCCGTGCTCAATGGAGAAGAACTTCTCATTCATGTGAATGGGATATATCTCAAAGCTTGTTTTGAGATCATTCCATCCCATGTAAAGTTTAGTTAGGTGTTTTCATCCAAGTTCTTATGCACATTCTTGTGTCTTGATGTTCTTTTTATTTCCTTATTGTTGTGTTTTGTGTTGTTCTTACAGTTGTATCATCATTGATGGAAGTGTTAAGGAGAAATAGGGTCAAAGTTTCAAATTTTCCCAATTCTTCCATTGTTTTATTCTAATTCCATAGTGCTCTATAGGTTTCAAGCATTCATTAGATGCATTATATTTTCTACCTAGCATTATCGAATGGTTTAGGATCGGTAATGCCTAAGGAAGATTCAAGATGTATCACGAAAGATCAAATCATTTTCGGGATTCTAAAATTGACTCCATGCCTAGTGGATGACTTAAGGCTACTAGAATCATTCTTAGCAGGCAATCATCCCCAATAGGTCACTAAAAATGTTACCCAATTATTCCCCGTGGAGAAAAACTAGACAACGGGGGGGCCTTTTGTGCTCTAATACCAAAAAGTCCTTCTTGAGACATTTTGCAATGTTTCAAGTTAATATCATGTCTGAAGGGTTTTTACAGTGCTCCGGGAAAGTTTACGATGATCGTGGACTGCTCTTCCCTTTTAAGGTCATGGAGGTTACAAATTTTCCTAAGTCGAAATTGCCCCGGTGGGCCCACTTTAAGTCACCATGGTAAAAATTGGCAAAGATTAAATAAGCTAATCTAAGGGGGACTTATTAACATTTTAGAATCCTCACAAGGAAATAGCAGAAATTTAGAGATTTTGAGGTCAAGTGTGAATATCTGAATTCTAACCCCATGCATGTTAGCCTATCACCTAGTGGCATGCATGGGTGTGGAGCTCCTCTTTTATGTAAGAATTGTGAGAAGATATTTCCATTGTTAAAGGATTAGTTGCAGAAAAGTAGATATTCATGTAAAAGCACAACATGAGCTACCATATCCTTATACCCGTGCATAAAAATGAGAAAAACAACACAACTTGAATTATGAAGAATATATTTGATTCATAATATGAAGAAAATACACTAGGGTTTGCACCCATGGAAAATATATCCGTAACACACACACACACACACACGGATATATATATTGATCAAGAGTGCTAAATAACCACATTACATTCAAAATTCCATGTGAGGTCGAATAAAGTAATCATCATGGATTTGGCCCATGTAATATATGTTAAAAAAAAAATCTAATTCATATATCAAGAGTCCTAGCTACACCCCTCTTATAAATTTTACAAATCCATCCCTTAGATATAATGACCTTCTTACAATTCCCTAATGAAAAACCTAAACCCTAGGGCCTCCTAATACTTTCTGCAGAGCTTCCCATTTTCCCATGCTATATGTCTATGCATATATATGTTGGTTTCTCTTCTTCTACCTTAGCATCACTTCTTATAGGTCTAGTACCCACCGCCATGCCTTCCTTCAGGAGTAGATTGTATGCCAAGTGTCCATGTGGTCCTTCATTGGTGAATGCTTATCTTGTTACGAGATATCCAATTTCTGTAATGATGTCTTCCTAGCAATATTATTTGTGTGGAATATCCTTTTTTGACTATCAAGTCTTTAGGCTTGCACCTTATCCACTCAACATGCCTATTCGAGTTATGTTTTTCCTTAATTGCCTCCAAAACAACGAATATGGCTAAGTCTCTAGATCTTGTGTACTATCTCCCGCACACACCTTGGTCTCTCCTAAACCCTTCTTAAACCTTTTTTTCTTGTACGCTTCTCCCCATGGCCCTTCTCTTTAATGCTCATGCGTACAAATTCCTTTTGGTACTTAGTCAATATGTCGGGGCCCAACATCACCCCAAAATAATCTTGTTCTCCATCCTCAAAAACATCGAGCTTCCCCAAAGAATAAATAATGGTGGGATTTGGATAATTTGAATGAAGAATGAAATAATAGAAGAATGGAAGAATGGGAAAATCTTCTATTGCTGCAAGAGGAGTGGGAACTATTTCCTCATTGTTTCCTTAATCTTCTCGCAGGCATCCACTTCACCCTGTGCTTGCTGGAGTAGGTCACCCACTAGAGCGCTCACGTATTCAAATCTCAATTCATCACCCTTAGCATTCAGTGTATCTACAATCCCTTACAGATACTTTCTAAGGTCATCCAATGCATCTATTCTGCGAGTGACCTAGGGGTACAGTTCCTTAAGCCAATTTTAAACCAAGCCTCACAAAGTTTCGATTGTTTCCATTTTATTCTCAACTTCAGCTAGGAATTTATCCTGCTCCTCCCTATTTCATTTATTCTTTTCTTGGAATTATTTCAAATCTACCTCATGTTTAGTAACTAGTATACTTTCTACCATGTCTTTGTCAACACGCTTATCATATATGGCCTTAGTCATTCCTACAAGGTAGTATTCACAAAGATAAAGAGCTCGTAATACTAAGTTATTGTCTCCCCGATACTTATCCTTTCTTCCTCCTTTTATCACACCAATGCTTCTTCTACCAATTTTAGTGTGAGCGGCCACCTTTCCATGGTAAGGATGCAGGTTAAGTCTTCCAAGAATTACAAGGTTGACTCATATTTCTACTCAAGCGGGGCTAGGTCTGGATGCTTCAAGATAATGGCATTTGTAATCATCTCTATATTTTTTTAGACCTCGCACACCTTTTCCTTCTCCTCCCTTAATTAACTCCTTATTTTTGTGCTTGATCAATTCTTCCTACTGCGCAGATCATTGCTTTTCTCAATTATTTCTTTGTTATTCTTCTCTAGTTCCTCCTCCAAAACCCTTACTCTGTCATTCCTCCCAAATATTCTTACCTTAACCTCTCTTGACACCTTGTTGAGTACATTACATAATTTCTCATCGATAGTTGTTGATCATTCACCAAATTTTTTACTCCCTTAGTCTCTGGTATCTTCATCAATGCCCCTTATTTGACCTAAAATTCCAGCTCATCAACATTGGACTCAAAAGCCCAAGATAGCATTTTTCTTGTACGAGGGTGTGCACCTTATTCTTTGAATGAATACCATGCAAGGAGTTGGTTTATAGGCATGATACTTTAGAAGAGCGTGTGCAGTAACTTACTTGGATCATTGATGTAACCCATTCATTGTTCCTGAGTTGCTACCACACTCTTCCCTCCTATGTGCACTGCCTTTGGAAATCTTACTGCTAGGCTGGTATATTCACCCATGCTCCCATAATCCTTCCCTACACTCTCCTCCTCTATCTCTTTGAGCACTACAACATTGTGCTCCACCTCCTGCTCCACCAAGTCCTTTATTATGCCCACTACTTCCTTTTTTCTACCTCCTATATTTTCTCCTTGGTGAGGCTTTGGGTCCTTTAATCCTTAGTTTTTATCTCCCCACTTCCCCCTTGCAATGAACATCTCCTTCCTCCTCCGAGTTGTGTACATCATACATAGGATGGTCTGAGCCTCTTCATGCTTGTCATCATCCTTTTCACCTATGTAGGATTCCGTGCTCTCCTTTCCTTCGAGTCCATCTCCTCTGCTATCTTTCACTTCTTCCTAACTAGTGAATTTAGTATAGGGATTTTTCCTTCTTATCTTCTTCAACAAGTGACTCCTTCCTTGGTGAATCTTATTTTACAAGGGTCTCTTCTTGCTTTGGTGCCTCTTCATGAGGTGTATTTTATTTTTCCTTAATGAGGTACTTATTCCTCTAAGCATATGTGCTTGGATTTTTTCCGACTCATGTGTGCCTATTGATTATGTTGTTTACGCACTCGGTGCCTTTTTCTTAAGGGTCTCCTCTCTATCCCTCTTCCTCTATGTGGCATTCTTCCTCACGGTGGGGTCTTCTAGGATGGAGACATCATTCTCCATGTAGGAACCTTTCTCATACTTAGGCATAATGTGCATGTATTCCCTCATTGTAGTCCTTCTAGAAATTGGAAACATCACAAGTTTTATCATATGCATCTCACAGGAGACATACTTATCCACATAAGTGCACTTATTAGGGTATACTAGGTTTCGTGTAGCTCACGGTGGTCTTGGCTCACCTCCCTAAGGTCAATCCTTAGTATTTTTGCCTCCTTGAAGTGATTGAATCCGAATTGGAAATATTGTGCGGTGAAGGAGAATGACATTTTACTGAATGCAGGCTTTGAGTCCCTTCTAACAGAGTGAACCAGGCCAATGCAAAATTACTAGTATACAAAAAAATCAACTTCTCCTTACACTAGCACTGAAATTATTCAAGTATCCTCCAATCATCCCCAAATGTGTCGCGCACTTAGTTATACCATTTTTTCTAGGTGCTCCTTGTGGCGGCCGTCATGGTGTCACAAGTATATTTCTCAAATCTCTTGGTCGGGGATGGGTTCTAATTCGGGTACTTCCATATAATTTGTCTAGCCCATCAGGAACTCCAATTTTTGAAAACATGATGGTAAGGAGGAAATTACCAAACATGATCTTCTCCTTGTCGTGTTTGGCATTAATGATCTCCTCATCTATGAATGTTAATAGGTTGTGGATGGTTCCTATAAGAGTTTCTAGAAATCATTTAACCAGACTTGTTGATTTGTGTCCACCTCTCCTATACATTCACCATGGTCACTAAGTATGCAACTATCCTCATAACATGATCAAAAATTATAGAAATGTTGAAGTATAGTGACCCTTTCTTATAGTCATAAGCCTCCATATTTTTCTTTATGGCCTCCTTATACTCCAAGTCATCATTAACTGAATCTACCTTGTAGGTAAGACCAGTAAATTTGGAGATCAATTGGGGAGTTATACTCATTCTTTTCCCTGTGAAGTAGAAATGGTCTTCATGTATGCATGACATCAACCATTAGTACAACCACTTGAGTTTAAAAAATTGGGTAACTCATACAGATTACAATAATCCAACCTTCTCCATTTTCACCTTGGCTTCATCTTCATAAATGGGCATTCTATTAGGTGTCCACTTGTCTCTAGGTCTAACCATTTCTAATGCCATCTCTTTCTCTATGGCATTTGTGTGATGGTTATAATCATTTATCACCATCTTCCTTATATGGGATACCCACTCCTTTCCGATCAACATGCCATCTGTGTATTACATCTTTGCATTCCACTCCTTGTTAAAACTAGTGGAAACAACCTATTTCCCTTTTCCCTTTTCCCTTTCCCTTATTTGGTGAATGGTAGCCTTCTTTGGTGCCATATTCTTGTCATATTACTAAAAATCCTCTTCCTTGCTCTTCTCAAATATTTGGCTTACCTTCGTGAAAAAAATTCCTTTACTCCCATTCCTAGTTGCCGGACCTAACCTAGAAAATCCTTCCACAGGACGATGTACTCTCCTGAAACCTTCTTCCCTACGCCCGTACTTCTTCCACTTTGAATTGTAAATCACACTAGTCATGCACTCAAATTTTCAAAAAAATTCCTTCCCACAACTATTCTTCGTGGATTCCCTAGTTTGTAAGAGCTCTTTGATATCGTAATTACAAGGTAAACAATAATGTTCCCGACCTACTTATAGTTTATTCTTCTTTTCTGCAAAGAAATGCAATGTCACCTACTAATGTACTTTTGCAATAAACATAAATTTTCCACTAAATCCAACCTTAAACACTCTTACCTCCACGCCTATCCTATGTGAAAATCACTAAAACCTTCTAGTGTGCAAAAATCCTTCTTGATCAAGATCATCACGCATGCGCTTGCAAAGCATGAAGGCACTTCTTCCTCCCTTAACCTGATTTTTTCCATCACCTACCTCATGTTTTTTATGTGCTTCTCATCCTTTGTACGTGGTCTTTGTAAAGTTATCTTGATACCAAATTCCTTATGTCCACCTTTTCTACGCGTGCTCTTCCACACCACGTGATTTTTATTCTTCAATCAACCATCAAAACACAACTTCCAATTACCAACTTCCATTATTGTCCACACTACTCCACCCCACACAAAAACAAATGCATGGTCCTATGTGCATACATAACCTTTTGAAAATAATAAGTGGCTACCAGCGCACAAGGCATGTAAAATAACAACACAAAAATAAAGGAACAAGCAACAAGAAATGGAACCACAAGGAAAATAAATGCATTAAACAATATCCTAAGCTAAATGGTAATACTTCCTTATTTATGAACACAAGGAAGACTTATTTATAGTAGGGCTTCAACCAACTCCCAATGAAATGGCCTAGTAACCGTGTTTCATATAGTACTTAGAACTCACAAACACCTAAATCAAGGATGTACGAGATGATATATGGCCCTAACCAATGGACTTTCAGTTTTGAGGATGGTTCAAAATTTAAAGTCATAAAGCAAGACCATCTTCCCAACTTCAAATTTTTTTGTTTTTCATATGGAAATCATACCATGATTTTTGTCCCACTCTTTCATCCTTTTGAATCCACCTCGTAAGTGATCACCTTTCATCTAATCGCATTAATTTATCCATATGCTCCCGTAGTGCTTATTCATCGAGATAATTCTCCTACACACGTAATACGTAGGGATGGTAACATGAATTCTACAGGTAACACAACTTACATGCCAAACACTAATTAGAATGGTGTGGCCTTGTTCAATTTCTTGTAGGTAGTCCATAAGCCCATAATACAACTAAAACTTTGTCATCCCAATGATTTCTTCCCACATATCAAATTTTGTCATTATATGGCTTAATATATTGTTATATGCCTTAGTAATTCCATTCGCTTGGGGCTGATAATGGGTGGTCTTGTGATGGGATACCATGAATTCTGCCAACAAGATCGTAACTATCTCATTTAAGGAATGAGCACCCTTATCACTCATTAAGCTCGGTGGAAATCCATATCTTCACCGGCGTTAGCTAGAACAAAACCATTTGAAAAGTGGGCCATTAATTTTGTAGGACCAATTTCACCTTGCGTGAAGGACTAGTTCGCACTTTATCTTCACTTTGGTCTCAAGGGAATTTCATCCCTTCTTCTTGGATTTCCAAGGCACTGGAAATAGTCATAGACCTTACAAAACTCAATGCAATCTGGTAGATGCTTTCCTATAAAAGAACGCCAAGGGATTTTTCATGCGGTGTCATTCCCTACATAGTGTCCTCCTACAATCCCACCATGTTCTTCCTCCATGATTGGAATGTGCTCATGCTTTATGAACACACACCAAAGGTGAAAAACCTCATCATGGCCTAGTTTGTGTAATTCTCCTTTGATTAGCATTTAGGGCATGACATGCATGGCTAACTATTTTCTTTCCAAATTCTTCATTCCTTCCAGCGCCACACCCATTTTGAGAAACAAAAAAATATCTTCTAAGTCAGAGGGAATGCGCTATAGCCTAAAAAAATTCACATCTGACATAGCATCCTCAATGCTCTATGCATCCTCCCAAGAGTTCAGGCCCTGAGTTACTCTTTCCTATTTTCACAACTGTAAACTCAAACTCTAGAAATAACAAGACCCACCAACATATGTTCCCTTGCAAAATGGGCTTGTTCACCAAGTACTTAAATTTCATGTGGTCTTTGTAGAATATGAAGGGTGTTTCCAAAAGATATTGCTTGAATTTGTGTAGTGTGTAGATCATTGATAATGCTTCACACTCAGTAGTAGTGTAGTTCTGTTTTGCTGGTGTTAACTTTCTGCTAGAAAAACACAAGGGGTGGTCAAAAATCCCTTCTTTAGGTTATGCTAATACTGCTCTAATTTCCATCCCTAAAGCATCAACATGTATATGGAATGGATTATCCCAAGAGGGAAAATGTAATATGGGCACAATGATAAGCATATTCTTCAATGTATCAAACATCATCTGTCTGCGCCTCTCCAGTGAAAATGCACTTTTTGTTTTAGTAACTTCTCTAATGGCATGAAGATCTTGGCATAACCCTTAATAAATTTATAGTAGTACCCTATATGACCAAGGAATCCATGTCTTTGCACTCTCTGGTTGGTAGGCTCCCTAATCCAATGATAATGGCAAATTTGGTGGGATCCACCAATAAGCCTTCCTACATATGATGTGCCTTAATAGGGTTCCAAATAGTGTAACATCCCCATTTAAGAACATTAGAACAAGTAATTTTTTTTTTTTTGATAAATGCTTCCTAGTTCTAAATACATAATTTAGAACTCACAAATCAAAACCACCATTCTTATAACAGATAACCATATGCATTGTAATGACTCAGAGTACCTCCAATATATTCATTCCATGACTTGGTAATCCACCGATCTATTCATGAGTATCAAAGAGTTGGCATTTTTATTTTAACACATCACTCTTGTAGTTCTCTTCCCTAATCCGGGATTCAGAATGCTCTGTCCAAGGAACCTATCTGAATAATTGTTACCATTATTCATCGGCATCTCGTCCCTTAGACTAGGTGACATAGGACAACGCAATCAGCAGCTTGCGATACATTGGCCAAAGATTTGAAACATACTGCTTATGTCTTGTATCCCTTGATGGCATACTCGTCAATCTAGAATACTTCCTTCACCCCATTCCTATGTTATGTATAATGTCTTATACTAACTTCTGTCAGTCTCTCCTGCCCCAAGTTATTCACTCAGGAATGGATTAGTAATATGACAACATTATAGGGATGCTCCCGAGGACTAGGGATACGCTGACATACTGGGTCAACCCTAGTTAACCCAGTGTGTCAAGATACCCCGAGTCTCCTGAGGCAGCCTTATAACATGACCACGTTCCTAATCAGTCCCAGAGTAAAACTTGTTCGAGTTTAAGGTGTAAATCTTAACGATCAATGCAAAGGGTGTCACCATAAGTCACCTGTATTGTTGTATCTTTGAGAAGATCCTAATCTTCTCGAAGGTACAACCCTGTAGTTGACTTGTGCCATCAACCTTCAAATCCACCTCGAAAAGATCTACTTATTTATAAGTGTTACATACGTTGAGTTAAAGTTATACTTTAAGATGCTCCTTTTAGGGTAGTCTTTTCCCAACCCCTGGGTTCCTCACCTTAGAATTACCTTTCTCAATAAAACCCATTACGCAAAGAGAAGTTATTAAGAATTGAGGTCTCATCAAGGAGTTCATCGAAAAATAGTAATCTAAATCAACGAAACTGGGCAATAGCCCTAAATCTTCACATAAGGTTGCTAACCATACCCTTTTAGGTTTATATCAGTTCTCATAACTGAAATATATCTTACTTATTAGAATTGAGATATAGTGGTTAAAAATCCAATTAAACGTTGTCTTGACTTAGATCAAGACTAGGAAGTAATAATTTATTCAGCCCGTTTAGCTTCCTGTTGAGGTTTATTTTAACCTTAGCTTCTCGAGAGACAGTGATCTAATTTCCAATTTAGCTTTAGATAGAACATAACAGATCTACTAAACATTCACAAGTATTCAGTCACATAATCTTTTCAAAGCTTACTTAGAGAATCCCAAATGTCTCCAAGGTATACAATAATAACAATGCTCTTTAAAATCATTCGAACCGAAGAAGTTCAATCCATCAAGATACGAATGCAAACACATAAGTAACAAATACCTCATTTCATTCATTTCTAAGCTAATCAAATACATTTTATGCATTCAGCATATTGGATACAATACTCAACAGCAAAAGAACATCTTTCTTCAAGTAGTACATTTAGAGAATCAAATTGGAATTCATCATAAAACCAAATTAAACGATCTGAACATCATATCAGATCTGCGTGTCTTTACCACTTACGGCAACCATCTGCAAAAATTGTCAACACGGGTCAGTTCGGTGAACTGAGCATGATAAGCACTAATTCTTAAAACAATTGCAATCCACCAATTGTTCTCATTAAACAACCTGTTTAAATGAAATCATTTATTCAAATTCCAAACATAAATCAGGCTATTCATCTTATATGTTAGAGACTAAGAACAAATGAATACAACCAATCTAAAGACAACAAAACTCCTACAAAATTGTTTCTATCAATTTCTCAAGGCAGTTAAAACATTCAACAAGCTCACTGTCTTAATTCTTTTATCATCATAACACATTTCAATGTTATTGACAAGTATACCTATTTAAACAACAGCTCATATTTTATACCAGTCTCTCCATATAATACCTCAGTTTATTCTTGTTATGCCCTTACCGTAGAGATCGCAAAAGGATGCAAGAAGAAAGCACACAAGGTTTCCTGACTAGGAGAGAGAAAATTTTCCTGTTCAACTTATTATACATCAACATATAAATTACAGTCTAGAAGAAAGAAACAGAGTCAATTAGATTCCTGAATCAACAATGTTCTGGACTGTACCGACTCCTTGAATAATGCTAATACATTTACGCATGCGACTAAACAGTCGAGATTACAAGAAGAACTACAACATCATCAAAATTCCAAATATAAAAATCACCTGTAGCTTATTGAGCAATACAAGAGTTCACGCGACAAGCAATAATGAATAATCCAACTCCAATAGGCTCAACAAAACTTTCCATATTATTCAAAAACATGAAAAATATCCAACGCCATCGCCTGTCATGGCACAACTAGTAACTCTTTACCCTAGTCAAGCACAAGACTAGATAACACAATAACAGAAGAGGTAACCATGTGCAAACACAATGACATTCCCACTGAGTCGAAACACTCAGCAACATACAGCTGAATCTAATCCCTACTAAAATACAGCCAGGACTTAAATCAGAAGCCGAAATAAAGAAAGAATAACCACTACAAGGACTTCATAGAAGATGTCATCGTATCATTAATTTCATCAAAGTTTTATCCAAAATTGAGCTAATACGAATACAGCAGGGACTCATACAGAGTCAAGTTTGTAAAGAAAACCCATCCCTTAATTCCTCAGAAATGAACTGAACATAAACACAATAATATTAAGAAGAGTCAATTTCAATATACATGCACAATGAAGACTTAAATCAGGAATCGAGCCAACGTGCATCATTTCAAGGACTTTATTAGGAGTCGTGTTTAAATGGGAATACTGCAAGGACTTCGAAAGTGTCAAATCCAACCAGTACTCACAACCAGGGTTCGATTGGAGTCGAATTCATACGAAAACAATTCAAGGACTCCCACAGAGTCAAAACCATTAAGCATTCACAGCAAAACTTCTTCAGAAGTCAAAAACATACTATACATTACAAGGATTCCAACAAAATTCACAATAAAACTTCTTACCAAAGTCGAAACATTAATTACGTTTCAAGGACTCAAAAGGAGTCGAACCCATATAGTATTCTCAATTAAACTTCTACAGAAGTCAAAAATACTATCTATTCAAGGATTCCAACAATATCAATAACATATAGTATTCACGACTAAACTTCTACAGAAGCCAAAACATACTATCATTTCAAGAATTCCAACAAGATTCGGTTTAACAATCTGAAAACAGAAGGCTTTGACTGAAGTCGATATCAAACAAGAAAACATTTCATGGACTCCAACAGAGTCTATTTCATACATTATCCTTGCAAGCATTTCTTCGGAATCTACCAAAATGCAAAACACAACATGATAATTCAACAACACGAAACCAAATGTACACCCAGCAAGGAATCAACTGAATAGTCGAGCCAACATGAAAACATAGCAAGATACTTCATACATTGCTACCATAAAAACCAACTGAACCAAAAATCATCTGAACAGAGTTGTTCTAATGAAATCATTTGAAGGAAAGCAAGATTTTTAAAAGTTAGGGCCTAACATGCCTGGTAATGTTGCTTAAAAATCTGAAGAAGACCTCTGAATGTGCTCGAGCCTTCTTCTCCTCTTCCACGATAGATTCAACAACAATAATTTGTTACTATCATGTCTTATAAACTTTCCCCAACAGAGAAAAGAGCTAGATAATCTCATAGTTGCCATGCAACACATAGTAGACTGGTTTGAAGAACCAGTGATCAAACAGAGAGAAAAATCGGAGCACATGGAAAACCAAACAACCAACTAGTTTTCTATTTTACATGCCTTCCCGAGCAATCCGTGCTCGAGAACTGAGTTCATTAATGACATTAACTCCAAAATTCCCGCCCAAACTCCATTGCCACCAACCGCCATAGTTGGCGATTGATAAATGCAAACAAAAGACCATTTCTAGATTTGGCGACTCTGCCACGTCGGTCCCAACAGATTTTTACAACCTCCACCAAATCCCAAGTCCTTCATACTTATCCATCTCATAAATGCCATAGAAACTACCGCCCATGGCTTGCACCCCTTCATAGGTCCCCTTCCTCCACTTATCATTAGTTAGGTTAGAAACATAGGTTAGATCTTAAGGTGATACTTAGTCTAACTTCCTTAGTGCTAGGTCGCTAACCTTAGAAACATTTAGCTTATAGCTTAGGGCTAGGTTAGATTAGCACTAATCCAACCCATAGGTTATAGTTTAGGTTTAGGTTAATAACCTTAATAATTCCAGTCTAGGTCTAACAAATAGAGTCGTTTATTATAAGAACCAACAGATATACATTCTGAGATGGATTCTATCCAGCATTGATAATAAGCTAGCAGTATATATACCAAAATTTATTACCTAGCTCAAGGTCTAGACCTTCCTGATATTACGATATCGGGAACCAATTCATTTAACACAATCAACCTGAGTTAGACTTCAGAATTGCTTATCCAACACATTCAGACGTTGTACCCTTCGTAAGGTCTATAATTTTTTTCATCCAGAGATATGAACTTAAAACATCTCTTAGATCAATGCCACTGATCCAAGACTGATTCATAAAGATGGGTAATTCCACAATTCATCCCGAAATCAGATTGAACTCAGGTGCTAAAAATGAAAGAAATAAAAGAGTCCAAGCATATCCTGACTCAGTCAAAGATCTTCAAGAGCAAAGAAGATACAATCAATATCAAGCATGACTTCACAATCAAAGGAACACATCCTTATACAGAAGAAATCATATATCAACACTTGAATGCTCAGGAGGAAGTAACAATAGTTCAGAGTGTTACATGCTTCCCTCCTAAAAGATTCATCGTCCCGATGATTACATATTTGATTTACCTTTAGGTCAACCAATTTATTAGTTCACAATACAATGTGACTATTTCCAACTTGAATAGTTCCAGAAATCAATGTCATGATACATTTTATTCAGCCTGAATAATGTTTGCCTCAATCTGGCTTTCATGTAGACATGAAAAAGATAAGTTCATAAAAATAAAGTAAAATTTTTCAACAGATTTCATTACATTGAAAAAGAAAAAGAAAAAAAAAATTTCATCTCTTCCATTTTCCCAAGTTGCACTTTCTTCGTTAAACTGGTCCCACTTGGACCTTACATTGTTGTATTTCATGATTTATCAATTGATTAGCGAGTTTCCAGCACTCGTGTGGGTATAACCATGATTATTCCTGGGTCTTGGACCTGCAAGGAATTCCAATTTAAAACATGTGACAAATCTGAAACGTATTTCTTAAGCAAAGAAATATGGAAAACATCATGCATGCGAGACAAAGCAGGTGGTAATGCTAATCGGTAAGCTACAGGATTGATTATCTCGACAATTTTGAAAGGTCCCACATAATGAGGTGACAACTTGGCAGCCTTGCCAAAAGTTATAGAACTCTTTCTAGGTTTAACACGAAGAAAAACCTTCTCACCAAGCTCAAACCTTCGATCAACCCGCTTAAGGTCAGCATAGCTCTTCTGCCTATCTGCTACTTCCTTTAATCGTTCACGAATCAACTTTACTTGCTGTTCCATTTCAGTGAGGATCTCTAGTCCAATTACCACTCTATCCTCTATACTATCCCAACTAACAGGGGTTCTGCACTTCCTTCCATAAAGTGCTTCAAAAGGTGCCATTTTAAGAGATGAGTGATAAGTGTTGTTGTATGTGAATTCAACTAGTGGAAGATACTCTTCCCATTTATACTGTTGATCCATGCAATACATTCGTAACATATCTTCCAACACTTGATTTACTCTCTCTGTTTGTCCATCCGTTTCCGGATGATATGCAGAACTGAAGTTTAGTTTCGTTCCAAGAGCTGTATTAAGTGTTTTCCAAAATCTTGACATCATTCTAGGATCCCTATCAGATATAATCAATTCTGGTACACCATGTAACCTGAAAATTTCATGCACGAATATTTTGGCCAACACTGGTGAATCATCCTTTAGATTTCCAGCGATGAAATGAGCTACCTTAGTTAGTTTATCTACAACTACCAGGATAACATCATGTTTATTCTTGGACATAGGTAACCCTTGTACAAAGTCCATGCTTATTACTTGCCATTTGTACTGCGGTATGCTATGGGGATATAATAGTCCAGCAGGGTGCATGTGTTCTGCCTTAACCCACTGACATTCTAGACAATGAGTCACAAAATCAATAACATCCTTTTTCATACCTTTCCAAAAGTATTGTTGTTTCAGATCAGCAAGCATTTTTGTGATACCCAGGTGTCTAGAGAAAGGTGAATTATGAAATTCAACTAACAACTTCTTTCTCAAATCGTTCAGCATAGGTACGTATACCCTATTTTCATAACGTAAGATTTCTTCATTATCAAAATGAAAACCTTTATACCTTTCATCATTAGGTTCTGCAGCAAGCGCTACTTTTACTTGACGAAAGTATATATCGATTCTTACGAGGCACTTTTTACCTCATCCTTAAACTGAGTTCTTAATGTTATAAGAGCAGAAATGTGCTTCCTACGACTTAGAGCATCTGCTACCCTATTCTCTTTCCCTTTGATGTAGCTAATATCAAAATCATATTGAGATAAAAATTCTAACCACCTTCTCTGTCTGGCATTTAGATTAGGCTGAGTGAAAATATATTTCAGTCCTAAGTGATCAGTTTTCAACTCAAAAGGTTTCCCAAGTAAATAGTGTCTCCAGACTTGAAGTGCATGAACAATGGCAACAAGCTCCAAATCATGAGGAGCATAATTCAGCTCATGTAACTTAAGTTTTCTACTTTCATATGCTATTACTTGATCATTTTGTAACAAAACACCTCCAAGGCCTTCCCCAGAAGCATCCGTTACAACTATAAAGCTCCCATTAGGGTCGGGTACAGCTAAAATAGGTGTGGAAGTCAACTGAATTTTCAGACTTTTGAAAGCAGTTTCGCACTTATCATTCCAAATAAATTTCTTATCCTTCTTCTGCAATGAAGTTATCGGTGCAGCCACTTTAGAAAAATCCTTAACAAATTTTCTATAATAACCAGCAAGACCCATGAAGCTTCTTACTTCGTGCACATTCTTTGGTGCAGGCCACTCAGTTATTGCCACTATTTTTGAAGGATCTATAGCAATTCCTTCTTTACTAATGACATGACCCAAATAGTGAACTTCTGAATCAAAGAAAGAACATTTGGATAACTTACCATACAACTTTCATTTTCTCGAAATTCCCAAAACTATCTTCAAATGCTCATTGTGCTCCTCAACACATTTAGAATAAATGAGAATATCATCTAAGAATACAAGTACAAACTTTTCCAAATATTCTTGAAAGATATTATTCATTAAGTTCATAAAAGTTGCGGGTGCATTAGTTAATCCAAAGGGTAGAACCGTGAATTCATAATGTCTCGTACCTTGTTCGGAAAGCTATTTTATGAATATCTTCTTCTCTAATCCTTAATTGATGATAACCAGATCGAAGATCTATCTTAGAATAAACCGCTGCCCCACGCATCTGATCAAATAGATCGTCGATCCTTGGAAGTGGGTATCTGTTCTTGATTGTTGCTTTGTTCAACATCCGATAATCAATACACAGCCTAAGTGTTCCATCCTTCTTTTTCACAAATATTACTGGTGCTCCCCAAGGTGAAACACTTGGTCTAATCAAACCTTTAGACAAAAGTTCTTGCAATTGTGCCTTAAGCTCGACTAAATCTGTAGTAGTCATCCAATAAGGTGCTTTGGAAATAGGTTCTGTTCCTGGTTTAATTTTGATGGTGAAGTCAAATTCCCTCTTTGGTGGTAACCCTGGTAATTCCTCCAGAAAAACATCCTTGAAACTTTGCAACAGTGGAAATCGTTTCATGGAATCACCATCTTCTTCTGAAAATTTAGATATCTTTACTGCATAAAGGGTACATCCTTTGTTTTTAGCCTTTTTAAGCTGCATAGTGACGCTTTTAACTAAAATCTCTGTTTCACACATTGAATCTCTGCTGCATTCAGCCAATCATCTAAACATTTTATATTCTTTTCATAGCAATGTACTTTTTCTTTATGGTCAGCTAACCAACTGACGCCGATGACAATGTCATACAATCCCAAAGGTGTAACATAGAGGTCAACTTCCGTGGAAAAGTTAGGTAAGTCAAGGACTGCCCCAAAAAGACACATACTCACTGTATGAATAGAATTATTACCATACTGTACAGTCCAAGATTTATCCATTTTTCCAACTTTTCTCTTAAGTTTAGAAGCAAGTTTACTAGAAATAAAACATTCGGTATCTCACTGTATAAAAGGAATAGTGACGGTATGCCAAATAACTTACACGGAACTTCTATAGGTGTCACCAGCACTTGCTTGTGCATGCTCTTTGCGGCATGTATCTTATGATGCTTGATTATGATCATCCTTCTTCAAAGGGCACTCGATTCACATAGTGGTATTTGCCATAATTGTAGCAGCCTCCTACAGGTCCCTTTTTAGGCTCAAAATTACCTCCAACCTTGTAATTATCATGTTGTCCTCCATAGGACTTCGCCCATTGTTATAATTTTTGGCAAAATTATCCCTTGCATTTCTAGCGGGCTTATTTTCTCTTGCTTTCTTATTATTATCCTGAAACTTACTTGTCTCCAAACTTTTCCATGGTCCCTTTTTAGGTGCAAGTGAGGTTGAAGAAGGGTTTGCAATCTTCTTCCGCACTTCCTCTTTATGAGCGAAATAGCCTTTAATTTCTGTTCTTGTCTTATGGCCTTTTCAACAACTCCTTCCATAGTGGTTGGACTATGAACATCGACCTCCCCCTATCATAGGATTCAGTCCCATGATGAATTTCCATATTCTGAACTTCTCGTCAGTTTGATACTGCGGTACATACTTGAGGAGTTTTGTAAACCACTCCTAGTATTCAGTTACCGTTATCTTCCCTTGAGCTAAGTTCTAGAATTCTGTCATTTTCTGATCATAGAAAAGTTGTGGTAGCCAACATTGCCTAAAATAGCCCTTAAATTGATCCCAAGTAATATTGGTCTCATCAATATTTAGCTCAGCTTTACGGCTATCCCACCATGAAGATGCTTCATGGGAAAGCTGATAGGCTCCCCAAATAGCTTTGGTTTCCTCTGAGAAGTTTCTTATTGCAAAGTACTTCTCCATTTTGCTGAGCTAGTTCTCAGCTCCATCTCCTAATGTGGTGCCATCATATTTAGGTGGGCTTATCCTTTTTATATCATTAGTGAGTTCTGCTGCCAACCTGGCCTTTTTGTTTTCTAGTTGGACAGGTGCATTTCCAGCATTATTATCAACACCCATATTGGGGTTGTCCTCAGGAGGTTGCTGATTGTTATTACCAGCTTCATCTTCCTCCTCATTTCCCATTACTTGCTGTTCAAGTACAGCCAAACGATCTCTTGTGTCCAATAGGGCAGCAAGGATCTCATCAAGCTTTTGGGTTGTTGCTGCCCCTCCTTCTGGTGGAGCATTATTCGCAACATTCCCCCTTGTTCTAACCATTTTCTGTTACAAGAAAATTTAGGTTTTTATCAGATTATGGACACAATAGGTCCAAGAGCTGCAACCTTCAGCTCTGATACCAAGATGTAACATCCCCATTTAAGAACATTAGAACAAGTAAATTTTTTTTTTTTTTTGATAAATGCTTCCTAGTTCTAAATACATAATTTAGAACTCACAAATCAAAACCACCATTCTTATAACAGATAACCATATGCAGCTGTAATGACTCGGAGTACCTCCGATCTATTCATTCCATGACTCGGTAATCTACCGATCTATTCATGAGTATCAAAGAGTTGGCATTTTTATTTTAACACATCACTCTTGCGGTTCTCTTCCCTAATCCGGGATTCAGAATGCTCTGTCCAAGGAACCTATCTAAATAATTGTTACCATTATTCATCGGCATCTCGTCCCTTAGACTAGGTGACATAGGACAATGCAATCAGCATCTTGCGATACTTTGGCCAAAGATTTGAAACATACTGCTTATGTCTCGTATCCCTTGACGGCATACTCATCAATCTAGAATACTTCCTTCACCCCATTCCTATGTTATATAGAATGTATTATCTTGACTTACATGGGGTCTCTCCGCCCAAGTTATTCACTCAGGAATGGATTAGTAATATGAAAACATTATAGGGATGCTCTCGAGGACTAGGGATACGCGACATCTGGGTCAACCCTAGTTAACCCAGTGTGTCAAGATACCCCGAGTCTCCTAAGGCAACCTTATAACATGACCACATTCCTAATCAGTCCCAGAGTAAAAATTGTTTGAGTTTAAGGTGTAAATCTTAACGATCAATGCAAAGGGTGTCACCATAAGTCACTTGTATTGTTGTATCTTTGAGAAGATCCTAATCTTCTCGAAGGTATAACCCTACAGTTGACTTGTGCCATCAACCTTCAAATCTACCTCGAAAAGATCTACTTATTTATAAGTGTTACATACATTGAGTTAAAGTTATACTTTAAGATGATCCTTTTAGGGTAGTCTTTTCCCAACCCCTGGGTTCCTCACCTTAGAATTACCTTTCTCAATAAAACCCATTACGCAAAGAGAAGTTATTAAGAATCGAGGTCTCATCAAGGAGTTCATCAAAAAATAGTAATCTAAATCAAAGAAACTGGGCAATAGACCTAAATATTCACATAAGGTTGCTAACCATACCCTTTTAGGTTTATATCAGTTCTCATAACTGAAATATATCTTACTTATTAGAATTGAGATATAGTGGTTAAAAATCCAATTAAACGTTGTCTTGACTTAGATCAAGACTAGGAAGTAATAATTTATTCAGCCCATTTAGCTTCCTGTTGAGGTTTATTTTAACCTTATCTTCTCGAGAGACAGTGATCTAATTTCCAATTTAGCTTTAGATAGAACATAACAGATCTACTAAACATTCACAAGTATTCAGTCACATAATCTTTTCAAAGCTTACTTAGAGAATCCCAAATGTCTCCAAGGTATACAATAATAACAATGCTCTTTAAAATCATTTAGACCAAAGAAGTTTGATCCATTAAGATACGAATGCAAACACATAAGTAACAAATACCTCATTTCATTCATTTCTAAGCTAATCAAATACATTTTATGCATTCAGCATATTGGATACAATACTCAACAACAAAAGAACATCTTTCTTCAAGTAGTACATTTAGATAATCAAATTGGAATTCATTATAAAACCAAATTAAACAATCGAACATCATATCGGATCTACGTGTCTTTACCACTTACGGTAACCATCTGCAAAAATTGTCAACACGGGTCGGTTCGGTGAACCGGCATGATAAGCACTAATTCTTAAAACAATTGCAATCCACCAATTATTCTCATCAAGTAACTTTGTTTAAATGAAATCATTTATTCAAATTCCAAACATAAATCGTGCTATTCATCTTATATGTTAGAGACTAATAACAAATGAATACAACCAATCTAAAGACAAAAAACTCCTACAAAATTGTTTCTATCAATTTCTCAAGGCGATTAAAACATTCAACAAGCTCAACTTTGTCTTAATTCTTTTATCATCATAACACATTTCAATGTTATTGACAAGTATACCTATTTAAACAACAACTCATATTTTATACCAAGTATCTCCATATAATACCTCGGTTTATTCTTGTTATGCCCTTACCGTAGAGATCACAAAAGGATGCAAGAAGAAAGCACACAAGGTTTCCTGACTAGGAGAGAGAAAATTTTCCTGTTTAACTTATTATACATCAACATATAAATTACAGTCTAGAAGAAAGAAACAGAGTCAATTAGATTCCTGAATCAACAATGTTCTGGAACGTGCCGACTCCTTGAATAATGCTAATACATTTACGCATGCGACTAAACAGTTGAGATTACAAGAAGAACTACAACATCATCAGAATTCCAAATATAAAAATCACCTGTAGCTTATTGAGCAATACAAGAGTTCACGCGACAAGCAATAATGAATAATCCAACTCCAATAGGCTCATCAAAACTTTCCATATTATTCAACAAACATGAAAAATATCCAACGCCATTGCCTGTCATATGGCACAGCTAGTAACTCTTTACCCTAGTCAAGCACAAGACTAGATAACACAATAATAGAAGAGGTAACCATGTGCAAACACAACGACATTCCCACTGAGTCGAAACACTCAGCAACATACAGCTAAATCTAATCCCTACTAAAATACAGCCAGGACTTAAATCAGAAGCTAAAATAAAGAAAGAATAACCACTACAAGGACTTCATAGAAGATGTCATCGTATCATTAATTTCATCAAAGTTTTATCCAAAATCGAGCTAATACGAATACAGCAGGGACTCATACAGAGTCGAGTTTGTAAAGAAAACCCATCCCTTAATTCCTCATAAATGAACTGAACATAAACACAATAATATTAAGAAGAGTCAATTTCAATATGCATGCACAGTGAAGACTTAAATCAGGAATCGAGCCAACACGCATCATATCAAGGACTTTATCAGGAGTCATGTTTAAATGGGAATACCGCAAGGACTCCGACAGTGTCAAATCCAACCAGTACTCACAACCAGGGTTCGATTGGAGTCGAATTCATACGAAAACAATTCAAGGACTCCCACAGAGTCAAAACCATTAAGCATTCACAACAAAACTTCTTCAGAAGTCAAAAACATACTATACATTACAAGGATTCCAACAAAATTCACAATAAAACTTCTTACCGAAGTCAAAACATTAATTACGTTTCAAGGACTCAAAAGGAGTCGAACCCATATAGTATTCTCAATTAAACTTCTACAGAAGTCAAAAATACTATCTATTCAAGGATTCCAACAATATCAATAACATATAGTATTCACGACTAAACTTCTACAGAAGCCAAAACATACTATCATTTCAAGAATTCCAACAGTATCAGTTTCAACAAGTGTAAACAGCAAGGCTTCGACTGAAGTCGATATCAAACAAGAAAACATTTCATGGACTCCAACAGAGTCTGTTTCATACATTATCCTTGCAAGCATTTCTTCGAATCTACCAAAATGCAAAACACAGCATGATAATTCAACAACACGAAACCAAATGTACACCCAGCAAGGAATCAACTGAATAATCGAGCCAGCATGAAAACACAACAAGATACTTCATACATTGCTACCATAAAAACCAACTGAACCAAAAATCATCTGAACAGAGTTGTTCTAATGAAATCATTTGAAGGAAAGCAAGATTTTTAAAAGTTAGGGCCTAACATGCCTGGTAATGTTGCTTAAAAATTTGAAGAAGACCTCTGAATGTGCTCGAGCCTTCTTCTCCTCTTCCACGATAGATTCAACAACAATAATTTGTTACTATCATGTCTTATAAACTTTCCCCGATAGAGAAAAGAGCTAGATAATCTCATAGTTGCCATGCAACACATAGTAGACTGGTTCGAAGAACCAGTGATCAAACAGAGAGAAAAACGGAGCGAATGGAAAACCAAACAACCAACTAGTTTTCCATTTTGCATGCCTTCCCGAGAAATCCGTGCTCGGGAACCAAGTTCATTAATGACATTAACTCCAAAATTCCCGCCCAAACTCCATTGCCACCAACCGCCATAGTTGGCGATTGATAAATGCAAACAAAAGACCATTTCCAGATTTGGCGACTCTGCCACATCGGTCCCAACAGATTTTTACAACCTCCACCAAATCCCAAGTCCTTCATACTTATCCATCTCATAAATGCCATAGAAACTACCGCCCATGGCTCGCACCCCTTCATAGGTCCCCCTTCCTCCACTTATCATTAGTTAGGTTAGAAACATAGGTTAGATCTTAAGGTGATACTTAGTCTAACTTCCTTAGTGCTAGGTCGCTAACCTTAGAAACATTTAGCTTATAGCTTAGGGCTAGGTTAGATTAGCACTAATCCAACCCATAGTTTATAGTTTAGGTTTAGGTTAATAACCTTAATAATTCCAGTCTAGGTCTAACAAATAGAATCGTTCAGTATAAGAACCAACAGATATACATTCCCGAGATGGATTCTATCCAGCATTGATAATAAGCTAGCAGTATATATACCAGAATTTATTACCTGGCTCAAGGTCTAGACCTTCCTGATATTACGATATCGGGAACCAATTCATTTAACACAATCAACCTGAGTTAGACTCCAGAATTGCTTATCCAACACATTCAGACCTTGCACCCTTCGTAAGGTCTATAATTTTTGTTCATCCAGAATGAACTTAAAACATCTCTTGGATCAATGCCACTGATCCAAGACTGAGTCATAAAGATGGGTAATTCCACAATTCATCCCGAAATCAGATTGAACTCAGGTGCTAAAAATGAAAGAAATAAAAGAGTCCAAGCATATCCTGACTCAGTCAAAGATCTTCAAGAGCAAAGAAGATACAATCAATATCAAGCATGACTTCACAATCAAAGGAACACATCCTTATACAGAAGAAATCATATATCAACACTTGAATGCTTAGGAGGAAGTAAGAATAGTTTTGTTTTGCTAGTGTTAAGTTCCTTCTAGAAAAACACAAGGGGTGGTCAAAAATCCCTTCTTTAGGTTATGCTAATACTCCTCTAATTTCCATCCCTAAAGCATCAACATGTACATGGAATGGATTATCCCAAGAGGGAAAATGTAATATGGGCACAATGATAAGCATATTCTTCAATGTATCAAACATCATCTATTGCGCCTCTCCTTAGTGAATGCACTTTTTGTTTTAGTAACTTCTCCAATGGCATGAAGATCTTGGCATAACCCTTAATAAATTTATAGTAGTACCTGTATGACCAAGGAATCCATGTACTGCACTCTGGTTGGTAGGCTCCCAATCTAATGATAATGGAAAATTTGGTGGGATCCACCAATAAGCCTTCCTACATATGATGTGCCTTGATAGGGTTCCAAATATAGTAGCAAAGAGACACTTCTTGATGTTGAGGGATATGTGAAACTGCTTTGACATATTTCAAACATCAAATACAAATTATGATAATGGTCTTTCAATAGTCCATACACCATCCAGTCATTAAGGTAGACCTGAAGGAATTTATAGAAAAAATATTGAAATGCTTGGATGACTATGTGTAAAAACACAGTAGATGCGTTCTTCCATCTAAAAGGAATGACTGTATAGGAAAAAATTCTCCATCAAATGGTGAAATTTGTCATTCATTGGTCTTCCTTTGTAATTATAACTTGATGATATCTAGAGAATCCATCCATGAAGGAATAGATCTCGTGCCCAACTACTCCTTCCAGAATCTCCTTGGTAAAAGGGGTTGGAAAAGGATCGATCACGAATCTGCATTGAGGTCCCTATAGTCAACATAAATCCTTATCCTTCCATCCTTTTTAATACTAATGACCATGGGGCTTACCCATTCTGATTCATCCATAACTTCAACAATGCCTCGAAGTGATCATTTTGTTTATCTCCTCCTTGATTTTGACGTGAAGATTCGATTCATTAGAGAAGGCCTCTTCTCAATTGGGTGTGCACCCTCTTTTAACTTGATTTTAATTTCTCCTAAGGAGTATTGAACCCCTTTAAGCTCATGGTACCCACGCAGAAATAAGTCCTAAAACTCACTTAATAGATCAATGATCTTGGAAACCTCCTTTTCTAACGAATAGTCTCCAATAGTGGCCACCTTAGGTTCCATTTCTAAACTGATGTTAGCCTTATTTGTTTTTAGTTTTTCATGGTAAGTGTAGTGCCCATTCAAACAACCACTTGAGACCCAAGAAACAACCTAGGGTTAGCTAGAAAATTATGGGATTTTTTTTTTTGATTTGAAGTGTCTACAACTAAGTTGTAAGACATCAATTTTCACTAATAGGTTCTAAAACAAAACCTACTTACCAAAACAAAAGTTTCCTTTATGAACTTATAACATGTTTACAAGGTTTAAATTTTAGGGTTAGATGTTCTAGTTAGATTTAGGGAGTAATCTTACCCCATACCTGCTCTCTAACAGGCTCAAAACTTCAACTAGATTTTTCTCATATTCAACACTTTAAAAATTTCCCTAAACCATTCCCAATGGATAGGAAATTTTCTCACCTTTCTGGTGATATAAAGAAGTCCTCCTAACTCCAAGTAGAACTCAAGTTATGAGTGGGTGGAGTTTTGGGGTCAAATTTTCCCAGAGGGACACGTGGCAAGAGGAGGAGGAGTGCACCTTGGGTGGGTTGGTGGGTCACGGGCGGCATTGGGAAATTTTCCTAATTCATGGCTCAAATTCAAAAACACTCTATGCCCTCATGGGTCCCTAGAGCACACATGTTAGGTCCTAAGCATAATGTAAAAAGGGGAAAAGAAAGGGTGGGGCGACAGACCGATTTGGCGCTTTGCACCAACAAAGGAAAAAAGGAAAGAAAGGATGCACGGGTCCGTCGTCCCACCGAAGGAGGGAAACCAAGGGAAAAGATTGATTTGTGGGCTGTGGGAGGAATTTTGTAATTTTTCCCAAAGGTGCACATATGAATTTTTTCCTGAACCCCTACCGCCACCCCAAGGTGCCACGGGGCACGCTTTCATTAGTTGTGGGCCGGCGGGGTCAACATCAAAATTTTCCCCAAAAAAATTTAAAAGCGATAGGGTTTAAAAGAACCTGAAACTTCACCATAGCCACAAGAGGACACATGATGCCCTCTAATTGGCTACGAGCCGGCGAAGGGAAAAGTGAAAATTTTCCAAAAATTTTCAAAAAGTTTTAAGGGGTAAAATTTTTCCACACCTCCACCTCAGCTCCTGGAGGACACGTCGCATCCTCTAATTGTCTGCGGGTAGGTGGAGGGAAAATTGAAAATTTTCCTGAACCCAAGAATTTGAAAAATTTTCTAAGGACAATTTTGATGGGAAATTTTTGGGTTGTGGGCCCACCAGGGAAAATTTTCCCAAATTTTCCCGCCAAGGCACAAAAATTTCAAAGTGTCATAACTTGAGCAAGAAATCTCAGTTTTGGGAAAATGAGGACTTTTAATAAATCTCTCAAAGATCTCTTTGCACAAGAATCATAAAATTTACTTTATTAAGGGTTAATTTTGTAAAAACATTCTTCAACCCTTTATTTGGCAAACTAGCAATTTCCAACTTATGATTTTGATAAAATTAGAACTCCTCCTTCACTCAACATGTCAAACAAACATGGAGGATCAATCTATGGAGGGTTTAGAGTGTTTTAGGGAATTCAATCAATCCAATTTGGTCAAGGTTGCACTTTTCTCGTAATAGACAGAAAAATTATCAGGCAAGCTCTGGATTGAACTTCATTGAGTTTTGGAGTTTCATTCTTGATCATTATAGTGAATTTGAGTTCCTTAGGTAGTACTAAGTCTAATTTTCAATTTTTCATAACTTATCATTTAGTGCAGTAGGAATTGTTCACTTTTTATGAAAAAGTGAACTGTCGGGATGAAGTATATTACAATGAACTATTTCTTTATATTGAAATCTCCACATTTAAATGTGCATATGATTCCTAACTCAGTCAAATACATTACTTATTAAATCATCCATCCAATTCTAAATGAAACTACATCTCTGATTTCAGTTTGAATAGACATTTTCAAGGAAAATAACATTAACTTTCATTCCATATGCATTTTTCTTCAACATCCCAAATGAGGTTTCTCATTGCAAGTAAAACTCAAACTTTCAATAGAGAAGATATCATATGAACAAGGTAAAACACTTTTGAGAAAGGGATGCAATCCTTCATTGATTATCAATACAATTTTCCTACATTCCTTTCTATTTAATTTCAAACTATAGTACATATAATAACAACACTTTTACTTATTTATTTTCAAAACAAAGATATCATTCTTGGACGGAAAAACAATTCCAAAGATATACAATCCAATTTTGAAACTACTTCAATCTTGTATTCATGATTCAATGACACTTTTACAACTGAACACTCTTCCAATTCGATTACAAAACACAAATTACAATGCTTATAATATCCTTTACATTTCCTTTCCAAAAACAGAGAACAAGTATAATTCTTCTTTACATTCCTCAATACAACTACAACTTCCATTAACAATGCAATGCTTCACATTACAACATTTATACATTCATTCACTCAAAGTGGGGAAGTTACATTGAATTACTCAAAGGGAAATGACTGTCAAACTATGAAATTATTTCTCCAAACAGCAACATGCTTGTTTCTTCTTCTTTGCAACTTTTATCACAACAAGAAAGGGGGAAAGGCAACACTCTCCACCCAACTAAGACATCCAATGAGAAGGAGAATCCATCCTTCCTCATTGGCCCCCAAGCCCAACCATATTGAAATAAAGTATGAATATCAACACATGGCAACAAGGGCTTCTATCACATACAAATAACATTCACATTGCATACAATCAATAGAATGCACAGTTCAAAATAAGACAGTAGTTCCTAACTATATTTGAAACAATTCATACAACACATAAGCTTGATCAAATAGGCCAACAAGAGAAAGAACAATGGGAAACTCCTTATGCCTCCCAATTTGGTTTTGGGCATCCACTAAAAATCATACTTGCTAATAATCATATCAACCCCATAAACCTTATATCTCCCAACCCCTCCTTATGCCCCCATAGTAAGAAATGTAAGCGGTTTCTTTTCCAAGGTGGATCTCAAGTCAAAACTCCTCCACAATAAAACAAGCCATTGGAAATCCCTTATGCCCCCATATGAAATCCCCATAGCCTTCTCCTACACCATTCCCTAAGCATTCTACCAAACCAACCAAGAATGCAAACACAAACACCATTTAAGCATGCATGCAAGAGAAGGAACACCGATTAAAACACGTATCAAGATCCTACCTCTCCATACTGAAGTTTGTTCCAAGCTCACAAGCTTTCCAAGATGCCAAAGTGCAGTCCAAAATCAGCAAGGTATAAGCATGCAAAAAGACTCCAAGCTTCCTCCACAACAAGCTCCTGGAACAACAACAAAAACAAAATGCGCCCCAAGAAGAAATGGACAAAAGTTCTAATAACCATAAACTAGTAAGGAGTTTCACTTTTATAGGAGAGGGAAGAGAAGAGGATGATGTGGATCCATGTGGGTTGCCACATCATTCTTCCTCAACCCCAAGAGGAAAGTCAACCTCCTTCACCAAATCACAATAAATAAAAATGACAAAATCACTTACATACTCCAAAAGGACCAAATTTAAAACATGTAAGGGAAGTGCAATTAAAACTTACATATTGTCACTTCAAAATGCATTATAAATGCCTACATTTAACCTCCAAACCATAGGCATGGTTGGTGGATCATTTTAAGAGGTGTGGGACAATTTTAACTTGTCCCACAGCCTCAAATTCGGCCTCAAAGGTCAAATTCGAATTTCATAAAGGTGGAGTGTTTAACATGCCAAAATCTGTGTTACAAGACTCTTACATCTTTCTTACACATTCTAACATATTAACTTACACACTCTTCCAACATTATTATTTAAACTCAACAACTTTATTAATTACATTCCATGTCCCAATTAAATTTAAATAAAATTTAACTATATGATCTCTCACATTAATCTACCACATTTAAATTAATTAAAAGAAGGAACACATTACAAATAAAATACATACAACAATAATTCAAAAAGGAACACATAAATAAAACACATATCCCATGGTCACATATAATGGAAATCCCCCCCATGGGAAATCCTAACATAACACAACACACAAACTCATAACATAGTTGTCATGGTGACCTTGTTGAATTCACCTGAATTTTAATATGGTTAGTCTCAGCGGTCCCCGACATTGTTGTGATTTTTAACCTACAAAATGAAAATACCTCCTTCGGCCTCGTGGCCATATCAGAACATCCAAAAAGGTATAAAAATATCTCAAAATCATCCAAACACACAGATCACAACAATATCAATAATTCAACATTATCATTTTTAATTAAATAAATCAACTATATCATCATCAAAATCTACCATACCAGATCTACTCAAAATATCCAATATCATAAGTCCAAATCAACATCTATAATATATCCATGTCACAATAGTATATCATCAACCACATATAGAAAATGTCTCTAGTAACCATCATGCATAATAACTGAATCTAGATCAATAATAATCCATGATCTAACATCTAACCATCATACTAAACAAAACATGATAGTGTCCATAATATGATCAATAGTATCAAAATCAGTATCTAAAAGTGTCAAAGGGAAGTGGGCACTACATCCCCCTCCCCTTAGACTCGACTTCCTCCTATAAGTCATTGGAATAAATGTAGAAACTACTCGTAATATTGTGGCATCCTCCCAAGTGGCTGCAGTCTCATCATATCTATCCGACTACACCTATACCTGATCAATCTCTCTACCTCGAAGGCCCAGGGTCATGTAATATATGATACAGATGGGCTCCATTGTCACACCGCGCTAATCTTGCACTTGTAATTATGTCTAGTGCAACACATGAGAAGGATCTATAATGTACCTCTTAAGGACAAACATGAAACACATCATGTACACGAGACAAGATGGGTGGCAATGCTAGATAGTAAGCCACAGGGTTGATGTGATCCAAGATCTCAAAGGGACCGACAAATCTAGGAGATAACTTAGAACCTTTTCTATAATGGATAGGGCTCTTATGTGGTCTAACACAAAGAAACACCTTCATGCCCACATCAAAGCTATGATCAATCCTATGCTTTGATCTACATACTTCTTCTACTTGTTATGTGCCTCCTCCAATCTCTACTTGATCAACACTACCTGCTACTCCATGTCCTACAAAAGAGCTGGTCTAAGAGATATTATGTCCTCTAACCTGTCCCAGGTGAGGGTTATCCTGCATTCTCTAACATATAATTCCTAAAAGGATCCATGCCTATAAAACTCAAAACTATTATTGTAGGAAAAATCCACTAAGTACAGGTACTCCTCCCACTTAGACTGCTGATCCATCACATACATCTTGAGCATATCCTCTAAAATTTGATTTACTAACTCAATATGCCCATCTATCTCGGGGTGATATGTTGTACTAAAGTTGATCCTCATCCCGAGGGACATACTGCATGGTAATCCGAAATGTGAAGTATACAAAGGATCACAACCATAAATGATCTTCTTTGGGATCCCATGTAACCTATCAATCTCATCCAAATATACTTGTGCCACTACTCTAGCTGTATAAGTGTTCTTCATCGGAGAAAAGTGAGCCACTTTTTTCAATTTATCAATCGTGACCATAATGACATCATGGTGATATCTCAACATAGGTAGTCTAACAATGAAATCCATACAAATGGTGTCCCACTTCCATTTCGGTATGGCATGAGGATAAAGAAGAGCCGCTAGAAGCTAATGCTTAGCCTTAACCCTTTGGCACTCTAAACACCATGACAAAAACTGAGCCACATCTCGAAAGTCCTCTCTAGTGGTATAACTATCTCAAGGTAGCATGCATCTTCTTCACCCCGGATGGGCTGAATAGGGTGCACGATGTGCCTCTACCAAGATGTCTTGCCTCAAGCCTCCATCTCTGGGAACATATATCATGCCTCTATGCCTAAGAAGACCATCTACCTCTAAGGAAAATCCATCAAACTTCCCCTCAAGGGTCTCTGTGACTCGATCTCTGCTTGTACTGCCATGTAGAAGTTGTCAAGAGGAAGCTGCTGAAGAATCCTACTCCACAAATCTATGCTCACTGAGGTGGCCATAGCCACATGTCTTCGTCACTGAGAGCATCTGCTACCACATTCTCCTTCCCTTTCACATGCTCTATCTCCATGTCATACTCACAAAGAAACTCCATCCAATGCCATTGATGAGCATTTAGATTGGGCTATGTGTGAAGAGGTGGCAAAGACTCAAATGATCTGTCCTAAGTGTGAATCTCTGTCTAAGAAGAAAATTCCTCCATCTAACAAAAGCATGCACAACTGCCACAAGCTCAAGATCATGGGTAGGATAATTAAGCTCATGATCCTTGAGTTTGCGAAACTCAAAAGATACAACCCTGTCATCCTGCATCAACACACCTCCAAGCCCTGCTAAAGAAGAATCTGTGCAAATAAATAACTCACCCTATGGATCCGGCACTACAAGAATGGGTGCTGTAGTGAGGCACTCCTTCAGTGTCTTGAAGGCCTGCTCACATCTATCTAACCAAAAAAACTTCTTCCCTTTCCTCTAAAGGGAAGTGATAGGGTGCATAATCTGAGAGAAGTCTTGAAAAAATCTCCAGTAGTAACCTGCTAAACCCATGAAGCTACGTACCTCAATCACTATAGTGGGTGCTGGCCAATCCATAATGGATCTAATATTGGAAGGATTAACTACGATACTTTCCCCAGAAATGATATGACCCAAATATTGTACCTCTCTCTCTCGAAGAAAGCACACTTCTCCAAGTTCCCAAAAGTTGCTTGCTCACGAAGAAACTAGATAACCTATCGAAGGTGCCCTTGTGCTCCTCACGTGTACATGACTATATCAAAATGTCATCTAGGAAGATAAGCATGAAGTGATCTAAAAAGGTTTTGAATACCCCATTCATCAAACTCATAAACACTGTAGGGGCATTCGTTAAACCAAAAGGCACCACTGTGAACTCATAGTGCCCATATCTCATACAAAAGGTGGTCTTATGAATGTCTACCTCCAAAATCCTCAACTGATGGTAGCCCAACTTGAGATCAATCTTAGCGAACACCATGGCTACCTTGATATGATCAAATAATTCATCAATATGAGGAAGAGGATAACGCTTCTTGATCGTCACTTTGTTCAATTGGCGTAATCAATACACAACCGCAATGATCCATCCTTCTTCTTCACGAAAATCACTAGTGCACCCCAAGGGGATACACTAGGATGGATAAGGCCCTTCTCCAAAAGGCCCTCAAGCTGCAACTTGAGCTCACAAAGCTCAGGGTGGTCATCCGATAAGGTTCCCGTGAGATAGGCTCTACTACAGAACTAGATCTATATGAAAATCAATCTCATGTGGGGTGGTAACCCCGATAGCTCCCCTAGAAATACATCAGAAAAATCTCTCAAGATGGGATGATCATCTAGTGATGGTCCACTAGACCCATCCTCTAATCTATCACTAATTGTAACAACATACATCTGACAACCCCATTGCACACACCACTTAAGCTGCATAGTGGAAATGGTGCAAATAGAAATGGGTCTCCTGACCCCCGAGATCACCGACTCAACTCCCAAATCATCTGCACAAGCTATAGTCTTATGATAACAATCCATCCTGGCCCTATGTGTAGATAGCCAATCCATACCTAAGATAACTCCATACGAGCCCAAAGGAAGAATACAGAGATCTGAGGTGGTGGTGAAAGGTCCCAAATCCACAACACACTCCTTAACTAAGGATTCCACAGAGATCTTGGCTCTAGAAGCCATCTCGACATCCCAACTGAGACCTTGCCTAACTGCCACCAGCCTGCATCGCTCTACTAAAGATGGTGCAATGAAAGAATTAAAAGAACCAGAATCAAACAATACAGAGGTAGGAATACCACCAATGCTACCTGTGGTCTCAATGACTGTGCTCTGGTGCTCTGCCTGGTGGTTCTCAACCACTGCATAAATCCTGTGGCTACATCCCATGTCACCAACTATCGGCTTAGAAACCGGTGCCTTACCCTTGTTAGGGTTCTAAGGACAATCTCTCCAAAAATTTCCAGCTACTCCACATCCAAAGCAACCACCTGATCCTCTCTAAGGAACAACACCTCTAGTAGGTGCCCTAGAAGCCTATGGTGTGGATCTTGATGATCCTAATGTAGTATGTTATGGCCTTTTCTAGAAAGCTCTAGTTGACTAAGCTCTAGGTCTAGCTTGTTTCCTAATGGGACCCTTAGGAGGAGGCCCCATGCTCCGACCTCTATGTGCATCAGCTCTCTATGTGGAGGTCTATACAATGGGTGGGACTGCTACTGCTACTATGGCCTAAAGGATGACTGTGTTGAATGCTGACCACCACGAGGAAGAGGTATTGAACCTCTTGATCTACCATCCTGCATCTGCTGAATGTGGCTCTTGACTCGGTCTCTAGCCTCTACCGGGTTTTACCACCGAGTCTCCTTTTGCAATATAGGCCTTCTCAATAGCCTCTGCTAAACTCGTGGACAAAGTGAATCGCACTACACCTCTAATGTCCAAATTCAAGCCCTCATGAATCTATGAATCCAAACCTACTCATCTTGCATATACTCTACATACTGAAGTAGATCTAGAAAGTTACTCTCATACTCTACTACTGAAAGGGTAACCTGTCAGAGGTCATGGAACTCATCAATTCTCTATTGGATAAACCTCCATGATAGGTACCTACTCCTGAATCTATCCTCAAACAGCTCCCAAGTCATTGTCTCTAAATCTACATGGAGCTTTTACTCCTCTATCCTCCACCATACTCTTGCTCCATCCTTTAGTACATGGATCGCAACACGAGATTTCGGTTTGCTAGAACAAGGACAAAGCTTAAAGTAACCGCTCAAGCTCACTAGCTAGGCCTCTACCTAAAATCCACCTATATCACCTAAGTAGTGTGAGGGCCTAAGCTTCAATATCTCCCTAATGTCATCTATCATTATGGTCTGTCGGCCTTTAGGTCTCTCTGCATGCTCATCCCTAAGCCTAGGGCTCCAAGATCTATCTCTATGCTTTGGAACTCTATCACCTTGTATCCTAGGTGGTGACTCTACTTGTACTAACTTTGCATGGGAGTTCTCTCCTCTATGCTCCTTTCCAAGTTAAGGGGGTACTGACCCTTGATAGAAGGAGCTCTATCATTACTAGTTGTCTTCCCTCCACCTAATCCTCCACATAGAGTGGCATTAACATCCTGAAGCGTTTATATAATCTAAGGTAGAATGGATGCTACACCCTGATCTAGTGGTGGTGGTGGTGGTGGTGGTGGTGAGTCTGAGTCTCTATGAAGGTTCCTCTCACTACATCTGAGCCTCCTGCCTGAGACCAAAGTGAGAGTTAGTTCATTTTTCTAAGTTATACAACTTCCATGTTTACTAAAAACATACAAATTATTGTTAAGTTGTTTTCTAGGTTTCAGTGTGCTAGGTTTAAGTTTTCATGTCTCAATTTTTCTAGTGTGCCCAATGGTCCAAGCCTTTGAACCATTGCTCTGATACCAAATTGTAGTGCCTGTTCAAACAACCACTTGAGACCCAAGAAATAACCTAGGGTTAGCTAGAAAATTATGGGATTTTTTTTTATTTGAAGTGTCTACAACTAAGTTGCAAGACATCATTTTTCACTAATAGGTTACAAAAAAACCTACTTACTAAAACACAAGTTTCCTTTATGAACTTATAACACATTTACAAGGTTTAAATTTTAGGGTTAGATGTTCTAGTTAGATTCAGGGAGTAATCTTACCCCAAACCTGCTCTCTAACAAAGCTCAAATTCAAATATATTTTTATCATATTCAACACATTACAAATTTCCCTAAACCAATCCCAATGGACAGAAATTTTGTCACCTTTCCAAAGTGATATAAATAAGTCCTCCCGACTCCAAGCGTAACTCAAGTTATGAGTGGGAAAATTTCTAGGGTCAATTTTTCCCAGAGGGACACGTGGCAAGAGGAGGAGGAGTGCACCTTGGGCGGGTTAGCGGGTCATGGGGCGGCATTGGAAAATTTTACCAACACATGGCTCAAATTAAAAAAAACTTTGCTGCCCCCAAGTGGGTCCTTAGGGGACACGTGTCGAGTCCCGAGTGCAAGGAAAAAAGGAAAAGAAACGGCGGGGCGATGGACGGATTTGGCGCTTTGTGCCCAATGAAGGAAAAAAAAGGAAGACGCGAGTCCACGTGCTCACCGAAGGAGGGAAACGGAGGGAGAAGGTAGAATTGTGGGCCGGGAGGAATTTTGGAATTTTTCCTAAAGGCTCAAAATGAATTTTCTCCCGAACCCCCACCGCCACCCTAAGGTGCCACGTGGCATGCTTTCATTGGCCATGGGCGGTGGGGTCAACATGGAAAATTTTCCCCAAAAAATTAAAAGCTAAGGGGTTTAAAATAACCCGCACCTCCATTGTAGCCATAAGGGGACATGTGGTGCCCTCTGATTGGATACAGGCCGGCGGAGGGAAAAGTGAAAATTTTCCAAAAATTTTCAAAAAATTTTAAGGGGTAAAATTTTTTCGTGCCTCTGCCTCAACCCCTAGAGGACACGTGGCAGCCTTTGATTAGATGTGGGCAAGAAGAGAAAAAGTGAAAATTTTCTTGAGCCAAAGATTTTGAAAAATTTTGAGGACAATTTTGATGGGAAATTTTTGGGTTGTGGGCCCACTAGGGAAAATTTTCCCAAATTTTCCCACCAAGGCACAAAAACTTCAAAGTGTCATAACTTGAGCTAGAAAGCTTAGTTTTGGGAAAATGAGGACTTTTCAAAAATATCTCGAAGCCCTCTTTGCATAGGAACCATAAAATTTAATTTTTAATGAATTTTTAAGGTTCAATTTTGCAAAAACGATCTGCAAGCCTTTATTTGGCAAACTGGCAATTTCCAAGTTATGATTTTGAAAAAGTTCAAACTCCTCCTTCACTCAACATGTCAAACAAACATGGAGGATAAATCTAGGGAGGGTTTGGAGTGTTTTAGGAAGTCAATATGTCTAATTTGTTTAATGTTGAATTTTTTCGGTAATAGACAGAAAAATAACTCAAGTAAGCTCCTGATTGAAATTATTTAAGTTTTGGAGTTTCCATCTTGATTTATTATAGTGAATTTGAGTTCCTTAGGTAGTACTAAGTCTAATTTTTAATGTTTCATAACTTATTGTTTAGTGCAAGTAGGAACTTTTCATTTTTATGAAAATGTGAATTGCTAGGATGAAGTATATTACAGTGAACTGTTTCTTTAAATTAGAATCTCCATTTTGTCATTTAAATATGCATATGATTCCTAACTTAGTCAAATACATTTCTGATTAAATCATCCATCCAATTCTAAATGAAACTACATCTCTGATTTCAGTTTGAATATACATTTTGCAAGGAAAATAACATTGAACTTCATTCCATATGCATTCTTCTTTCAACATCCCAAATAGAGGTTTCTCATTGCAATTAAAACTCACTTCTAATGGAGAAGATAGCATATGAACAAGGCAAAACACTTTTTAGAAAGGGATGCAATCGTCATTGATCATTAATACAATTTTTCTACTTTCCTTTCTATTTAATTTCAAACTACAAGACATACAATAACAACATTGTTACTTATTCCTTTTTAAAACGAGATATCATTCTTGTACAAAGAAAACAATTACAAAGATAAAAAGCCAATTTTTAAACTACTTCAATCTTGTATTCATGATTCAATGATACTTTTACAATTGAACACTCTTCAATTCGATTACAATACACAAATTACAATGCCTATAATATCCTTTACATTTCCTTTCCATAAATAGAGAACAAGTATAATTCTTCTTTACATTCCTCAATACAACTACAACTTCCATTAACAATGCAATTCTTCACATTACAACATTTATACATTCATCCCCTCAAAGTGGGGGAAGTTATATTGAATTACTCAAAGGGAAATGACTATCAAACTGTGAAATTCTTTCTCCAAATAGTAACATGCTTGTTTCTTCTTCTTTGCAACTTTGATCACAACAAGGAAGGGGGAAAGGCAACACTCTCCACCCAACTAAGACATCCAATGAGAAGAAAGAATCCATCCTTCCTCATTGGCCCCCGAGCCCCAACCATATTGAAATAAAGTATGAACATCAACACATGGAAATAAAGGCTTCTATCACATACAAGAAACATTCACATTACATACAATCAATAAAATGCACAGTTCAAAACAAGACAGTAGTTCCCAACTACATTTGAAACAATTCATACAACACATAGGCTTGATCAAGCAAGCCAACAAGAGAAAGAACTATGGGGAACTCCTTATGCCTCCCAATTTGGAATTGGGCATCCACCAAAATGCATACCACCAATAATCATATCAACCCCATAAACCTTATATCTCCCAACCCCTCCTTATGCCCCCCCAAGTTTATCCCTTATGCCCCCCAATAGTAAGAAATGCAAGTAGTTTCTTTTCCAAGGTGGATCCCAAGTCAAAACTCCCTCCACAATAAAAAAGTTCCATTGGTAATCCCTTATGCCCCCCATATGAAATCCCCATAGCCTTCTCCTACACCATGCCCAAGCATTCTACCCAACCAGCCAAAAATTCAAACACAAACACCATTTAAGGATGCATAGAAGAGAAGGAAAACCAATTAAAACATAGCTCAAGATCCTACCTCTCCATACTGAAGTTTGTTCCAAGCTCACAAGCTTTCCAAGATGCCAAAGTGCATTCCAAAACCAACAAGGTATAAGCATGCAAAAATACTCCAAGCTTCCTCCACAACAAGTTCCAAAATAGTAACAACAAAAAAATGTGCCCCCAAGAAGAAATGGACAAAGTTCTAACAACCATAAACTAGTAAGGAGTTTCACTTTTATAGGAGAGGGAAGAGAAGAGGATGATGTGGATCCATGTGGGATGCCACATCATTCTTCCTCAACCCCAAGAGGAAATTCAACCTCCTTCACCAAATCACAATAAATAAAAATGACAAAATCACTTAAATACTCCAAAAATGCCCATACTCCAAAAGGACCAAATTTAAAACATGTAAGGGAAGTGCAATTAAAACTTACATATTGTCACTTCAAAATGCATTATAAATGCCTACATTTAACCTCCAAACCATAGGCATGGTTGGTGGATCATTTTAAGAGGTGTGGGACAAGTTTAACTTGTCCCACAAGCCTCCAAATTTGGCCTCCAAGGTCAAATTCGAATTTCATAAAAGATGGAGTGTTTAACATTCCAAAATCTGCCTTACAAGACTCTTACATCTTTCTTACACATTCTTACATATTAACTTACACACTCTTCCAACATTATTATTTAAACTCAATAAATTTATTAATTACATTCCATGTCCCAATTAAATTTAAATAAAATTTAACTATATGATCTCTCACATTAATCTACCACATTTAAATTAATTAAAAGAAGTAACACATTACAAATAAAATACATACAACAATAATTCAAAATGGAACACATAAATAAAACACTTATCCCATGGTCACATATAATGGAAATCTCCCCATAGGAAATCCTAACATAACACAACACACAAACTCATAACATAGTTACCATGGTGACCTTTTGAATTCACCCGAGATTTTAATATGGTTAGTGTCTAGTCCCCAGACATTGTTGTGATTTTTAACCTGTAAAATGCAAATACCTCCTTCAGCCTTGTGGCCATATCAGAACATCCAAAAGGTATAAACAATATCTCAAAATCATCTAAACACACATATCACAACAATATCAATAATTCAACATTATCATTTTTAATAAAATAAATCAACTATATCATCATCGCAATCTACCATGTCAAATCTACTCAAAATATCCAATATCATAAGTCCAAATCAACATCTATAATATATCCATGTCACAATAGTATATCATCAACCATATATAGAAAATGTCTCTAATAACCATCATGCATAATAATTGAATCCATATCAATAATAATCCATGATCTAACATCTAACCATAATACTAAAAAAACATGATAGTGTCCATAATATGATCAATAGTATCAAAATCAGTATCTAAAATTGTCAAAGGGATGTAGGCACTACAATAAGCGTATGCTTTCTCACCAACGGTATCAATAAATTCATGCGTACCTTCAATATGGTTAACATCCAAACTCGCCATCTCTTTAACATCTATCACATAGACCATCTTTCCCTTCTCTTTCTCCATGCATACACGCTCAAGTTGCACCTCTTTTGACTCTTCTTCATGAAAGTGCGGTTATAAACTAGGTTCACCCAATAACTCCAGATTCTACCCTCTTTCATAACACTATCTCCTATTGTAAGGTGCTTAATAACCTGCAGCGCCCTATCCACTAATGGTTTAGTACTCCGAGATTCAAAAGCTTTAATGAGGTTAGCCTTCAACTCCTGCCAATCTCCTATCTGATGGTGCATCTATGAGTGAATTTACCATGTGTGTGCACAACCTTGTAAGGTGGAATAGAACTTATAAACCCATAATGAAGGTAGAAAGGTCTCTACACATTTCATCCATGTTTTATCACATGTTTAGATGCAAAACAAGGTGGGTTCATTCCCATGTTATTCTTGTATGATAGTGGGTGTGTTGATCCAAGAAAACCTAACAGAGAGTTTGCAAATATTACCTCACACCACTCTAGAAGGATATCACGATGTGTCACCCACAACCACGTTACGGTCCTGAGAAAGTTATAGCTGAGCATCCCTCTTCTTTCGATCTCATTTTTCCATTCAGTCTCCATTTCTTGTAAGAAAACATCATGGTTTGCTCCTACACAATAACTTGGTAATCGCTTTCCTCCCAAGCACTTGACTAAGTGTTCCTTTATCACCCTTGTAACAAATCCTCTTAATTGTCTCCCAATTAACTCATATGTCCTGTGAACCCGGTTGTCACATGCCACGCTATTTGTATCACTCATGGGATGAGCATCTTCAAATTGAATAAATCCTTTCATAGGGTGAATCACCTCAAGGTCCCTAATAGAGCACACATAAATCCTATCAAGAAATTATTCTCCCAAGGGCTCAATATAGGGTGATAAATTTCCATTGGTCAAGGTGATGATAACATATTCTTATTTGTTCTCAAATCTTATGTATCCCTTGTTTAACCATAGGTCAACATTGTTCTTATAACACTAAGGGTGCCCAAGTAATTCTGAAAAGTTGTCTTCCTTGGCTAGTGCCAAGACTTCAAAGTATCTAGTGAACATTTCCCCTTGGATAGTGATAACAACATCCTTCAAGATGTAAATGGACATTGCCTTTGTCTTTTTATCCATATAAAAAAACATTCAAGGATGGATGTAATGGGGCCCTTCCCATTTGATGACGTGCATCTAGAGTGAGAACATTAAACTCCATGCCCATTTCAATCATAATATTGCTTAGAAAACATCCATCCACAACGCATTATAGGTAATCTCCTTATCATATTCAAGGTTGTGGGGAGGAAGTTATCTTGCAGAACTTTCCTTTCATGCTCTACTCCCACGCATGGTACTTTCTCCTATAGCCATTCCCCTAGAAATGGAATAATATTCTCTTGCCTTAACATATTACATTCTTCCCCACTCATCCAAATATTTCAGTAGAGCCTTGCACTCTTCCTTTACTCTAACTTCCTTGATTTCTCCTTTAGGCACTAGATCTCTCCCTCCAGGCTTTGAATTACATCCATGGTCTCTTGATACACCTATTTTTGATGAGTGGGGTCTGGATACTTTCCATGTACCACCACTCTTCTCTAATAGCCAGCATGTCTGCCTTGGTACTTCCTTGCACGCGTAGCCTCATCTCACGTCGTAACTAGTATAGGTTCTAGTTCTAACTCGTGCGCCAACATTGGCATCCATTGTGAATCAGCCTTCTTTACGCTTACCATTTCGGCACCTTTTTCCTTCTAGTGTTGTTGGCTCATATGTTCAAATATCTCTGGGCACTCCTCATACTTATACTTCTTTTCACACCAAGAGCATTGTAATGAGATCTAAGAATTCACGCTTATAGTGTTCCGCAGATCCACAATTATAACAATTTCCACGTGGGAACTCACTTCTTCATCCATGGTTACCACGACCATGACATCCTCCTATGAAACCTCTTCCATGTGCCCTTCATAGTGACAGCCATCATCATTGGAATTATTTGTGAGGCTAGTCTATCACACACCAATATCAATGGAATCATGTATCTAGTCAATCAATCTATAATCCTTGGTGTCATGTGTAGTAGAGATGTAGATATTGCAATAGCAAGACACATTTTTATGAATCATGCACTTTGTAATAATGGGATCCTACTTGCATCATGATGTCTAAGGTAGATCTCAAACTCCACTATCATGGCGCATACCGATCTCCTAGGTAAACTATCCTTTGTATGCCCTCTACCTAAAAATCCATGCACAATAGGCCACCGTGAGTCTCATGCACTCAATTCATAGAAACCTTATCTAACTACGTCACCATTTTAGTAATGTGAGCTTCAAGGAAAGGGCTCACACCAAAGTATCCTTGCTTCCAACACCTTAGTGTGCAAGGAATATTACAAGGCCTCATGCGGTCTCTGTGAAAGTCTTATGCAAAATTACTCTCGTAAAATATGTTATTAACCCTCAAACAAACCATTGAGCATGATAAGAGGGGTGAATGTCATAAGAAAATTTTGATAAAATGGTCTTGAAACACACATTGTAATCCCTCACACTTTCTACCATACCTTTTTTAATCTCCTTCAGCCTCGTTGATCCTCTTCTATTCAAACTCGAGGATATGAAATTCAGCCAGGAAGGCATTCCACAGTGTGGTATAATCCACCATTTTTTGATGGGGGTCATAATTTTGGTACCAACTATGTGCACTTCCTTACAACATCATTGTAAACTGACTTTCCTTTTTCTTTGTGCACCATAAAAACTCACACTTGTGTACATTATATGCGGTGTCATCAACACCTTTGTAGTCTGGTAGATGCAAAGACATTTTGAAAATAACTTGTTTAGGTGGTTGAGGTCCTTGCCCACCTGATACATAACCTTGATTTCCTCTAGTGTTACCTCCACCACTAGATCCATTAGATCCACCACGTCCTATCCCTCCCGACCCACCAAATCCCCCATATCTTCTAGGTCCACGAGGTCCTCCACCAGCTCCTATACCACTAGATCCACCTCTTGTAGCTGATAACGGACCTGAAGTGATCACATCTAGTGTCCCCAATATACCATTAAACTATGTGCCAATTATTTTTGATATTTCACCACTATCGATGTGTGTCCCAAACTTTGTGTACCCATAATTTTCCCAAATTTCATTCTATAAAATATTCCTCTAAACACATGGAATGATTGTGTAGCCATAGATGTACCAAATGAGAAATTATATCTCCTAGGTGCAGATTGATCACTCCCACCAATACAAATTAGGTTAGTAATACTTATCTCTTAATTTGGAAAAATAAGCACCATGATTTGGTCACCAGGTGGATTTAGATTCACACTCTTGGCTCTCCTTTCTCTAAGAAATGAAATCTCATCATAAGTTGAAGGGGTCTCTCTCTCACGCTTTCCAAGATGGGGTAACATAGACTACTCAAGCTCCATGTCCTCTGCATGAACCTCAATTCCTTTCTGCAATGTCTACCTCCATAGATCCATCACTCTTGCAACCTCACATTGTCTAGCCAACTCCCTTTCATGAGATTCACTATACTTGAGTCATCTCTCCTCTCTCTCCTTTTCATCTGCAATGTCTGCCATCTTCCTCCACCCTAGATTCCTCACCCAGCTACTCAGAAGAAGCTTAGCCAACCATAGGAAATGCTTCTAGACTTAGTGTAATGATCAGGATCTTTATGGCTAAGGGGATAACACGTAAAAATAATCCTCTAGGATCCCTTAGGAACTCAAACTCAAGTAACCTCTAGATAAGAATACATAGAAATAACATATTCTAGGGTATAATTGGTCAACACTCTTTTCCACCAATGATCAACAACACGTGTCCAAGTCAAATCAACATCCCGAAGCCTCGATATTCACCTTTGTTCCACACATGAGATCTATTATACTAGGTTGAGCTAGATGCAAACACTCAAAGCCATTCATACAACTCTACTAGAAAGCAAAAAAATAAGGTCTTATATAGCTCATGATAAAGGTGTTCTTATACCCATCTACGTGCATCAAACTCTTGTCTACTACTAAATATCTAATAAAAATCATTCTTCATGATCTTAAACCATGCTTTGGCATTTTCCAAGGTTAAGCACTCTGTCATCATGCATCATTCTCAAAACAAATTCAAAAAGAGGTCCCGTAACGGAATTGAGATGTAGTCATTTTTATCCACCTCCTAACTTATAACCCTATGTGCACCGACCTATCACCTAGCGGGTACTGGGACTCACCTGAGGTACATTTAGGTGCCAAGACCATCCTTTTTGTGAGCATTGTGAGAAGTTCTTTCCATTGTTAAAGGTTTATTTGCAACAAAGTAGATATTCATGTAAAATGACAACATGAGTTACCATATCCTTATACCCATGCATGAAAACAAGAGAAACAACACAACATGGATTATGAAGAACAAATCTGATTCATAATATGAATAAATGACACTAGGGTTTGCACCCATGAACAAGATATCTAGAATATATATATATATATATATATATATATATATATATATATTGATCAAGAGTGCTAAATAACCACATTACATTCAAAAGGCCATGCCAAGTTGAATACAATAATTTCTAGGGATCCATCCCATACAATATATGTTAAAACAAAGATCTAACTCATATATCAGGATTCCTAGCTATGCCCCCCTTATATAAATTTTACAGACCCATCCCTTAGATATGATGACCTTCTTGCAACTCCCTAATGAAAACCCCCAACCCTAGGGCCTCCTAATACTTTCTCTGAGCTTCCCCTTTTCCCATGTTATATGTCTATCCATATATATCTTGGTGTCTCTTCTTCTACCCAAGCATCTCTTCTTATAGGTCCAGTACCCACCGCCATGCCTTCCTTCAAGAGTAGATCACATGCCAAGTGTCCATGTGGTCCTTCATTGGTGAATGTTTATCCTATTCTAAGCTCTCCAATTTCTGTAATGATGTCTTCCTAGGAATATTCCCTGCATGGAATATCCTTTTCTTAACCATCAAGTCTCCAAGTTGGCACCTTATCCACTTGACATGCCTATTCGGGTCACATTTTTCCTCAAGTGCCTCAATTTTGAATATGGAAAATTCCTTACATCATGTGTACTATCTCCCCATGTGCACCCTGGTCTCTCCTAAACCCTTCTTAAACCTCTTTTTCCTATGTGCTTATCCCCCCACACCCTTCTCTTTATTTCTCATGTGCACACATGCCGTTTGGTACTTATTTAATAATTTGGGGCCCAACAATGAAAATTTACAAGAAGGGGACTTTGAGCTCAAATGGCTCGTCCACATAGCTTGGTGAGCTACTCGATGAGTTAAGGGACTAGTTGTAAGTTATAGAATAACATTGGAATTGGGGTTTAAGATCATTTCTTATGCATGATTACCATGCTAAGAATTGAAACAAATGTTGAAGGAGTGTAGGACACACAACCATGAAATGTTCAAGTGCCATGAAGATGAGATTTTTATATGGGAGTTTGCAAGGATAGATATAGTTATGCAGGAGTGTCTCAAGAAAGTTGTCGAAAGGTTTATATCTCATCTTGATTGATGGTCATGGTATGGAAAGTAATTTGGAGGGTTAACTTGATGCACGAATGAAGAAAGATAGGTTGGATTAGTAGGTGAACGTATTACCTATATGCTCATGGTATTAACTTGGTAGGCATAAACAATGGCAATGTCATAGTGAATGTGGATGCATATCACACAAGTGGTTGAAAGGTATAGAGGTTGGATTGATGCCTATAATCTCAATGCCATAGAAGATGAATAACCATACCGAGCCATGAAGCCTTGATGTAACAATATCATGGATATTGTAATGAGCTAATCCTATACACAAGGATGCATGTCTCAATCAAGTTTCGAGATGCTCAAGTAAAATAAGATCAACTTCATGTAGTTTATATGATGGAAACCAATTTCTTATGGTCCTTTACCACAGTTATCAATTTTTTCCACCACAAATTTTTGTGAATCACCTTCAATAAGATCCACAAGATTTTCCATAGTTAGAGAGTTACAAAGTTTTGTATCAAACTCTTTACAGTGTATAAAGCCATTCGATTCAAGGTGAGAGCTCATGGGCTCGGAGTGGAGTAATGAAAGGATCTCAAAACCGAGTGACTCTCCGATTCAATGAGATGAGTAAGAAATGTTTTGGCAAAGGCTTGGCAAGATATAGCTCGGATTGGAAATCAAGCTCGCAGTTAAAGAGATAGGTTGAATTCAGTTGGTGAAATGTTGTCGACTCTTCATCGGTTTGGGTGGGTTATGCAATATCTTGAATTGGCATGGGGTGACTCATGGGGAAGCTAGCTATTCAATACGATTTAAGGAGCATGAATCCTAACAAATATCGATCGAGCTAAGTTGATTTCAGAGAGATAAGACTCAGGGCTTGTGGTGTTGTAAAATATTCGAGCTATTACCGAGTTAAGACTAAGCGGGTGATGAAGGAAAGCATGGAAGGCTGGTGGCTTGGTTAGGTAAAGAGATCGAGTGGATCATTCGATTCAACTCGATTAAATGGCTTGATGTCAAGCTCACAAATGTTGAGGAAACACTGATGTCAACTACCTCGGTCTACCAAGCCAAGGATGAGTCACTTGATTGTGAAAGAATACAAACTTGGCTCGATGTTGAGATAACTTTGCAGAAAAATTCCAAGCCGAAGCCAAGTTTAGAGGTTCAGAGATGGCAAGTCAACATAAGATCTCACACATGGCATAAATTCACACCAATTGCCATGGTGGAAAATTTGTAATGGCAAGCCATCATGAGGCTTCTATGTATATAAGAAGTCTAAGTTGGTTACCGATTCACTAGGTGAGTCACTAGGGAAGTTAGAGTGGTTGGTGGTTATGATTGAGATGGTGAGCCATTTTTTGAGATAAGTGGAAGGATGTATGAAAGACCAAGCGGAACAGAAATAGTTTATGATATTGGTGCATTAGAGTGACACATTTTCATGAAGGGTGAGTTCATGTGAGTTGTCATGCCAAAGGGCCGAGTTGAGGTATGATTTAGCATTAATCGATGCATGGAAATCAAGGGACACAAATTGAGTGATGGAATAGGTATGGCTATGTAGGAGCCATCATGACATGACAACGTAAAATCATAGCATAAGAGAGAGTCAAGTAGAATTACACAAGAGTTCATTTGAGCTTGACATGAGGAAAATGAAATGAATTAGCATACGATGGATGGTCAAGTTTGTGGATCAAGGAATGAGTTGGTATTTTTGATACTCACTAGCAAGCATAAAAAGTAGAGATGACTCCATGTGAGAGCATATAGATGACCAAGTTTTTCCCAGACAGGACATGAGCTCACCGAATTTTTAAAGGAGGCTCGATGATGAAACAACCCACAAAAACCAAATGGTAGGAATTCAGTGAAAGGATGGAGTTAGGTTGGTTTTAGCATGAATCTATGAAGCCACCGAGGATCTAAGCATAAGAAATAATATGTAGGTTATGGCATGATGAATAAAGGTTGACATGGATTGCAAAGGATGTGACATTTGGTGGAAATGTTTTGGATTCGCAAGGAGCTCTTGGAATCAATCCATGAAAAAATGGAGTGTTGAATCTCACACATACATAAGTCAAAAGAAAAGAGGGGCTAGTGTGTGTGATAGGAGAACTCACCTTCAATCACATAGACATGATAAATATAAAAAAAATTCAAATTCTCAAGCTAATACCATGAAGTGATACAGAGATCGGTTGGTTATTTGATTAGGTGGATTAAATGGTTGAAGGAAATCCAACGAAGGTCATGTGGAAGCTCTGGCTTTGAATGAGCCATTAGAAGGTAAAGGCCAAACTCCTAGAATCTAGCCCGATAATGCATCATGAAGGATATGGGGAAAATTTAAAATGTTGGCTAATAGGAGGAGATGAATTTGGTGGACTAAGTGAGTTTCTTGATGCTAGGGCATAGGAAAAGATTTTTAATCATCAAATCCAATCAGTTGTGAGTCAAAGTCAAGATTGCATGGGAACTAAGTTGAGTGAATAGCTCGAGCACGGATTTCTCAAGAACTCGTTATGATTAAATTTTTTGGGTTCATCAAGCATTAATGCAAAACTCAAAGTTTAATTTGTCATAAAGTCTCACGGATGGGTAAAAAGAGATCTCTGTGAGCTAAAGTCATGCCGAGTCATTGGTTGATGAAATGCAAGCTTAGTTGTTAGGAAAAAAGTGAATCGGGATGATGTGAGTTGTGAGCCGAGTCACATGATGATGAGCATTGGAAGTGATTGAGGAGTTATGTTGTGAGAGTACCAAAAAGTATTTAGATCTCGGTCGTAGTGGTGGAGAGAAATCTCATTGGAGTAGCTCGATCCCAACTTAGTGAGTTGGTTCGGCGAGCCAACAAATGAGTTGGTCTATTTTGATCTTTTCTTATGGACCCCCTCTCTCCAATGCAAACTGGTTTTAGGGGGTCCCACCATAATTTTACTAAATTAATATTTTTATTAAAATATTTTAATAATGATGTTTATTATTATTATTATTAAAATATTTTATTTAAATATTCCTTTAATTAATTAAGAATATTAGGTCAACAGCCATTAATGCCACATAATGGAACCTTCTTAAGTGGTTCAACTAACTTTGTAATAAATGAACATGTACCTTCAATTTAGGAAGGAATTTATTACTTTTCCTCTTCTCGTCTCACAATTCTTATTTAAATGTAAGTTGAAAGCTCATTCTAGGGGTTGGATAAGTTAGACAGCTTAAAATTTCAAGCCTCTCTTTCAAGATCTGTAATGACAACCACTTCCTCTTCTAAATGTATGATGTATTGTGTATGTTGTTGAAGTAATAAAAGTGTGTGTTTTGTAACTAATCTTAGTCCTTTCATCCTTATATACGTCTTTGCACCTTTCTCATGCTTATAGGTACACTATGAAAATTCAAGTTTCTATTACAGGTTCTTGGAGTTTTGTTCTTATCAAGTGGTGGAGTATTACATGTGGTTGAGTTGTGGTTCTTGTCCACCCTTCTCAATTTCATCCTTTTTCACTGGAAGACTGATAGATTGTTTTTTTATTGGGTTTAACAAAGGGAACACATGTTTCCTAGTTTGTGGCATTTTACTACCCTCTTTAAGTTACAGTAGGTGAATTTGACTTGTGGTGCACAACACCCTCTTCAAATTAACCCTTCCTAAGTCTAAAAACACCCTTTATTTGGTGCATCACCATCCCTAGTATAGTTTCATTTCTTGCAAATATCTCTCCCTAAAACCCATGAAAATGTTAGCATAGGTCTAGATAACCATTTTATTGCACTAGGAGTAGTACAACACTTAGTTTAGGAAGAGGAATTCAGCCTTCTCCGGAGGTTCACCTCGAGCCCAAGTCCCACATCTTGAGAGGTGATCCCATGTTTCCCAATCACACCGAATGTCTTGTTCACATTATGGTCATTTGGAGGGTGCAATGATTTTTGATGATAACACTAACCCTAGTTGATGCCAACCCAAGTCGGGTTGACATATTTTAGGGTTGATCGACATGCCTTAGGGCTGGTTTAACATTAAATCACCTGGGTCACCACCATCCACCCCTAGTGTCATCCACTTTTTGTAAAAAATGCAAACAAATAAATAAAACATTAAATTTAATTAAAAACTAGTGTGGGTTTTGTTACTCACCATCCTCCACACCCTCTGGTATTTCTTCATAGCTCCAAAGTCCTCCATCTCTTAGCTCTCCCTTTAATCACACTTCTATCTCCCATCAACTTCATGTGTATAAATGAGCATTGTTATATGACCCTCAAGCTAATATAGCCACCAAATTTAGGTCTTTGTCAACTCCTTTGGATCATCTTCAATTGGATATAGTCATTGTTGACTCCCACTTAGAATTAATTATTTTTTGGATTTTTCCTCCCTTCCTTGCTTCCTTTCCTAGGGCATCATCTATTGTTTACCTTTAAGTCCACATTTTTGGCCATAATCATTTTCCCTCTGGGCATTTTGATCCAATGTTCAAGTTATTCCTCCTTTGGGCATGCATACTTTCTAAGTCCACATCCGTGGCCATATCTTTTTCCTTTGGGAATTTTAATCCTATCATACCCCCTAATTCCACCTTTTATGGCCATAATCACTCCTCTTTTGGGCATTTTTAATTCACAATCCTATCTAATCCATGCACAAAGTCCTCCTTTGAGGCCATACTCATTTTCCCCTTTGGGCATTACATTCTTCATATCAAGTCCACTCTTGTGGCCATATTTGTGCCCTTCTTGGGGAACCATATTCTCATTATAAGTCCACATTTTGGCCATACTTTCCCCACTTGGGGCATATTTTTTTCCCTTTTTCCTTCGTTGCCATATTTTCCCTTTTGGGGCATATTGCTTCATCACTTGCTTTTTCATTTTTCCGTCTCGACCTTTTTTTGTGTCCCATTGGGCACCATACCTTTCATCTTCTTCCCTTGTGGACACATACCTATTCACTTGATTCCTCATGTATGAAGGATTTCTCATACCTTTTCACATATAGTTTCTTATATTTTGATGACCTTTCATGACCCATTTGTCATCCCAGCTTACATCCATACTTTGCAATGATCTTCACCCACTCACTGGTCCATAGAACGTTGTATCTTGTCTCTATTGAGACTGCAATTTTCCTCTACCAATGTGATATTGGAGTCACCACCATAGTTTTTCTGATATTGTGATCCTTTTTCTTGGGGCATCTTTCTTTGGTAATCATTTTACCCTTTTTTTACCCACCTTCCCTTTATCATCCACCTTTTTCAAACATGTCATCGATTCCCCATTTAAGGAGAAGATTGTCATCAATACCTTTATTATCCTCATCCAAATATTATCATTTTTCTTATGGCTTGCTAATCCAAACCACTCAAAAATGGGGAAAACGTAGACACCTAGATTTAGTATCTATACCCCTAATCGCCCATGTGTGCATATTTACTTATTTCATTCCCTTTATTTAATTAAACAACCATATGATTCCCATTAATTAATTAAGCCACATTAATTAATTAATTAATATTTTAAAAATAGTATATTCCCAATTATCCCATCCATATTAGTCTTTATTCCTATTAATTAATTAATTCCTATTAATTAATTAATACCCATTATCTTTCCCCAACCTACCTTCTATTTAGGATGCTTTTATCCTAAATCCATCCCCTTATTTTCTAAGCTTTTCTCCTATCTATTTTTATGCCCTAACTACCCACATCTCATCATCTTCCTACCTACCTTTCCCTACTTACCCCTTTATTTAATTAAACCACCATATGATTCCCATTAATTAATTAAGCCACATTAATTAATCAATTAATCTTTTAAAAATAGTACATGCCCAATTATCTCATCCATATTAGTCTTTATTCCTATTAATTAATTAATTCCTATTAATTAATTAATACCCATTATCTTTCCCCTACCTACCTTCTATTTAGGATGCTTTTATCCTAAATCCATCCCCCTTATTTTCTAAGCTTTTCTCCTATCTATTTTTATGCCCTAACTACCCACATCTCATCATCTTCTTTCCTATATGCTTTAAAGCATCTAACTAACTCTTAAAATATCCAAAATCATGCCAAAATTAGAAAAATCCTCCCATTGGGGAAACTTACCCCACAATTGGCGGTGACCTAGCCCAGTCATTGTTAACCCTATAAAGGTAATTGCTTTCTTTCTATTCTTCAATTAGGTGCATCAAAATCCGAGCCTTCTTGCAACCAAAGAATCTTTCCTTGTGCTGATCCTTATTGAGATGTTTCCAAATATTCTTAGCATCCCTTCGGCATGCTTTCATCACTCATGATCATCCTTCATGAGATTTCTCATCATCATTATCTGGATTTGGTATATCTATCATATTATTTTATATTATTTGTTCCTAACCTTTTACAGGTATAGATAATCTTCTATAACATCCAAGGAACACTCACCAACCTTCTCCTATAGCTCCATTGATTATAGGTTTCCATATCCATCCTTTTATCCTCAGCTTTTTACTTCTCTCGATACGGTCATCGATCCCTCCTGTCACCATCGAACAAGGATCCATTCATCCACTAATCTATCTAAACTATCCTTTTAATGTAATTTTCCTACTTCTCTTTACTCGTGGTTATTTTCTTCAAATCCTCTTATAGTACCTATAGACCTTTATCAACTTCCGTGTTTCATTTAGACCTTACGAGTCTCATAGATTTTATCTACAGGTTTAGATCCATCCTTTGAGGTCTTTGTTGACATGCCTACACACATTCTGGGTCATCGTCGATCTAGACCAAGTAACCCTTACTTTAGAGTTATTTAAATTGAATCAAATTTAAATCGGTTTTAATCATTTTATAGATTCGAGTTTATTGTTGTTTTTACATGTTATCTATATTACTTGTTTTACATCATCCTTTCTAAAAATGGGGGTTGACATCCACGAAAGGAACCTGTACGTACCCAAAATTGTATGTATCATGCAGATCGAGAAATTGGTTACGAAGCCCCAATGATGATTAAGATCTCTTCGCAAGGTGTTCGGAATCCAAAAAGCTTGTTGAGTATACATTTGCATCCCAAAAATCCTTGTCTAGCCTCTACATGTTTTGTCCTAGCCTTTTCTCTCTTTTTCCTTGTTGTTTTGTTGTTATTTATAAGATCGCCTCCTTGCCATGGCGGTGGTCTCAGAATCACCCACCCGGGCGGCGGTCCTCAGTAACTGTCACCCGGCCAGGCGCGCGATCTGTAACCGCCACCTGTGCCGGGCGGCGGTCTGTCCAGAACCGCCGCCTGCAGGCGGGCGGCGGTCTGTCTGGCAGCTTTCGTAATGTTCCAAAGATCACGTCAAGTGTGAAAATTCAATTTTCACCCACATTTCTCAACCACTAAATCTTTTATTTATGTTTTTGCCATTGACATGTGATTTATCTTTGTTTAATGGTGGGATAGTTCAATTTGAACTTGCCTTCTAGTCATTGCAAATGCTATAAATATGTAGCTTGTTTACAAGTAAATGGTCTTGGTTCTTTGGTCTGGAGTCTTCATTCTTGAATTTCAGTCTTCAATACTCAGTCCTAGATTTATTTTATGAATCATTTTATCTTTAGCATGGATTAGAATTCTGAGTATTTAGTTATGCCTCACTGTACACCGACAACGATCCTGCTAGGAATCGTATAGGCCAAGCTTTGTTCTCTTGTGCCATCCCTCTCCTACTTGTACTTCATTGTATTTCTCTGAAGCTACTATTATTCATTGTTTGAGTACCTATTGTTTATCATTTTATTTCATCATTGCTGCAACGACCCTGCTAGGAATTGCATAGGCCAAGCCAGTTCACTTGTGATATCCCTCTCCTACTTGTGCTTCGTGTCATTTTTACTTCAAAGTGACTACATTCCCAGTGCCTTCTCTTGCTTATGCTGCCATACTCCTACTCTTTCTGGATTCACGTGAACATGCAAGAACGAAGAGATCACTCTAAGGGGACAAGCTACAACAAAACTGGATTTGCCTCTCGCTTTGCCAAGAAACTCTAGGTTTAAATTTTCAAAGTTATTATCAAATAGAGTAGTGAATCATTTTATTTCAGTTAAGCTCACTTTCAATATTACCAGGGAAGCTATGGGGAATGATATTTTCTGAGAAACTATGATTTGTTCCTCACTTCTGAGGTAGGATTGAAGGTTTTCAATTAAGTTAATTAGCTATCTTTTATTTAGATTCACACATCTACACAGGTGAATAACCACACCGGGTTATCTTGCTTGTTTAGTTTTAGTATAAAAGTAGTTTAATTATTGCTTGTAATTATAATGTTTCAATCATATATTTTGTTTAGATTAGTTTCCCTTTCAATAGTAGTATAAATTGTTATTTTCAGTTTAAGTTAATTTAGAGACTTCATAACTAGATTAAATGCTTAAATTCTAAGGATAAATCACTAGGGAATTTATGCTACCCGTTCATAGCCACTAAATCCCCATTTGTCATTTTAGCTACCAGGAGATCACACTACCAGATCTTAGTCACTGATCCTCCCATGGTTAGCCATAAGAAAGTTGCTTGCCGATTCTCATCCTCACTTGTAGCTTTTCTATCATAGAAAATTGACCATAATCCCGGCTGTGACTTCATCTAAGTCACCCACATTTCAAACCACCGGATGTCTCGGCACGACCTCGGGAGGTCGGGTACGGGGAAGGTCACTTGCCAATTATCATCCTCGCATGTCACTTTTCCATCGTACAAAATTGGTGAACTGACGTGAACTAACAACTATTTCACCTTCTCTTTGAGAAGTTTCATCTCATTTCAATCACCTTCGCTCCTTCCCATTATTCTATGGGTATTCATATACCCACCGAATATGTCGGGATTCGATGCATATGGCAGACCCCTCTTGGGTCTTAAGGCATACTACGCCCAACAGAATAGGCAATCATCACCCTCGCTCTTAGTATGGGGCGACAACTATTCAACTAATCAGTTGTCAACACAAACCCCAAGATTAAGATATAATTCATCTTTTCAAACTGAGGAGTTAGATCAACCCCCTCAAACCCAACAAATAGAGCCTTCAGGTTCAAACAATATGACGTTTACTGGAGAATCTGGTTTGTCTCCTCAAATGCTACTCAGACCACAAATTAGTAGGCAATCAGATCCATACCTGGTCTTAGATGATGGACAATCAATACATTATCCTAGGAGTGAACAACGTTCTCGGGGTATGTACCCACCTATAGGAGGTTTACAAATACAACCCGAGATCTCTTTTCAAGAAAATACCTCTATGCCATTGCATATAGGAAATACTCTCAGAGAAACTTAGCAAGATAGTGATCAGTTCATAGCAAGATATCACATGCCTATACAACACCAGGGTATACAACAAATTCCGCTAAAGCAAAACACCATGACTTCACTAAATGAAGTCATTTCAACGTTAGTAGAAAAAGTGAGAGGGTTAGAACTTTCTCAAGCAGCGGTCAAAATTCTCAATTCATGCAAGCAGGAAGTTCCAATCCTCCATACCACCTTGGCCAAGTAGATCTCCTCACAGGAGTAGGCACGTTAGGCATGCCTCCTCAGTATCCACAACAAACGCCAATAAGGCCCATCATCTCTAACACCTTTCCTCCCGGTCTAGTATCAAACAATCCATTACTAGACAATACCCCATCATACTTAAACATGTACTCCAAATCACCACAAGGAGATATGTTCTCCTCTCCTGGCATGTTTTCTCAAACACAGGGACTTCCCTATGCCCCTACCAATGCATACATTGCACCGTATCAACAACCCATCCCACCACCACTCCCTCAGCAACCACCATCAATGGTTGAAACATATGCGATAGGGACTTACTCAGAATATTTAAAAGAGCCCTTAGACTTCACCATACGAAGTGTCATGCTTCCAAGACCCCTTCCTAATTTACCCAAGTACAAAGGCGAGGCAGATCCAAATACGCATATCAAGGCTTACGCTACAGCCATACGAGAATTACTCCCTTGGGATGGGGTTGTTGCTAAAATATTCCCAAAGACCTTGGAAGGCATTGCTCTCGATTGGTATTATAGAATACCTGAGGCTTCTATACACTCATTCAAACAACTCGTGTCAGAGTTCATCAAAGCCTTCGACATGAACAAACTATTAAGAACAGGAATCAGGGAGTTCTTACACATCAAACAAGAACACAACGAATCTGTCGCCCATTTCATCCAGAGGTGGCATACAGTTCTTTATTCTTCAGCAAGTTCTCCAAACATGGATCAGATGGAACTATGTGATTTATTCCTTCATTCTCTCAGCAGAGAGGTGAAGGAAGAAGTCCAGAAGTTCCCACTAAGAACTTACAATGAAGTACTTGAGAGCGCTCTTCGAATAGATCAAGCAGCGATAGATAGTGGCCATAAGACATATGGAACAAATGGGAAATTAATCACTCCTAATCAAAACACTATGACCTATCCTAATGCTGGGAATACCGATCAAGGACCCAAGATCCTTAATGAAAACGTGGGGTTACAATAGATGGAGTCACTGATCAAGTCAAAGGACCAAATGTTGTGAACACCCCGGCACCTGCTAACAATCAACGCAATAATAACTTCACTCCAGCGATCAATATGGTGGATTCTAATCATCCTCCACAACAGCAAATCCAGCCACAAGGCCTTGCTCGGGGCCCAGATGGATATCAAAACCAAAGCCAAAGGCCACAACCTCGAAATTTCAACTATAACAACCAACAGCCCAATCAGAACTTTGGGCCACAACAGGATTCAAACCGACGACCACGGAACTATAATCCCAATCTATATTGTGGTTTCCACAAAATCAGGGGTCATGATACTAGGACTTGCCATGACTATAACAAATTCTTACAACGTCTACCAGAAGAGCAAAAACAACTCTTTGTAGATATGTTTCTGGAAAATCCTACACTGCCACTTGGTATGGGATCAGTTTCCACTCAAAATGCACCTCTCAAGATCTTCAATGATCCTCTCCCAAATCATTCTAACAATAACAGGTTAGATCCAAACGGGAAAAACAAAGGTATCATAATAAGAAATAACAATCAAGACGCCTCAACTCTTGACAACTCTCAGATTGCTCCTAACCTAGGTTCAAATGGTATTACACAAATCTTGGGATTAGTCGAGCTAGAGGTTGAGTGTGAAATTAATGCAACAACTCGGACAAAGGAGTATGTTTCACAACCCCTACCCGATATTTTCTCCACACGAGATGAAGTTCCTACAAATGCTAAACCGGTAGGATCCTATGATTTAATATACGAGGTGGCAAAGACAAATAAAGATAAGTCAATTTCTGTGGAAACAGTCTCCACTAAAACCACAGCAGAAGGAATTATGAAACTCTTGGAGAATGACAAACCGATCTTTCTCCCATTCGAACCTCAAGGAATGGGTAGTCTTCTCGGTATAGCATCTCTTCCCTCCGATGACCTAAATCTAGATATAAACATGATAGAATTAACAAATGAAGAAGGGCAATTTAAAATTGAAACGATGCCTATCAAAACCATCTCTAGGCACTACCCTATTCTAAAGTCTAGCTTCGACCCATGCGTGTCTAAAGCTAAGTTTTCCCTATCCATGGGGCAAGACCTCATCATTAACACAATGCTCGCTATGAGAGAGAAGGTCGAGCAGCATAGTCATGCTCACCCACATGCCATCTCTCAAAAACATGACAAAGAGGTACGCGAATGCCTCTTTCAGAAAAATGTTTTTAATAATGGGACATATACACCTCTGGGCAAGGGTTGTAAGTTCAAACCTAGAATGGTAGGCCCTCGTCAAGAAAATGAAAAATTTGAGGATAATGGTTCTCCGCTGTGTACTTCTAGGGGTGAAGAATTCGATATTCGTCAACTTTCTTCACCTTAGACATCATGACATATGGTTCCACCTGCATTTTCATATGTACATGGTTGCAGTTGCATTACATTAGTAATTTAGTTGGTTCATTTTGTTCACTCATTTCATAAATATTGTAGTCCAGGAACTTACTCTTAAGTAATCTGTTACAAATTTCTGAAGATATTGGCAAAATTATTCAAATCACATCTCTTCAAACATCATCAAGTACTTTCAAATCTTCTCATCAAGTTTGACAGACAAACATTGACGAAAACCATACCAAGACCTACATACTTGGCTTTGCTCTTTCTTTCTACTAGGTAAAGTTTTCCTTGCCTACGGTCTGTTCTAGAAGCTTCTTGGTGTCACATCTATCCCTCTTAAAATCTCTTGGAACGAAAGGATATCCCAAAGTCATAGATCAAAAATGTCAAAATCAAATGCAATCAAAAGCACCAAGCAAACAAAATATTTTATTTTACACACTTCTTTGCCCCATCAACCTTCGGTGATAAGCCCACATCTCTTACTGGTGATGTGAGGTTGGGAAAGGAAAGAAGTGCCCTTACTCGCCTATATCTTGCCTTTGGTGACAAACCCATGCTTCTTACTAGTGGCATGAGGCAAGGTGTGGGGGGTCCAGTCACACAAACTAACAAATCTTGGTATGCTAAAAACACAAGTCAAATTCTGTTAAAAGAAGGCAAATATCCAAACATCCAAATTCCAAAGAGATCAAATCCTTAAAACCATATTTTGTCAACCAGGTTGCCATTTATGAATCTAAGTCTAGATAAACTGAAAAGTAAGTGGCCTTCTAAGCTTGGTAGTAGTTCTGAGTAGGGTGGGTGTGTAGGTAAAAATTTGGTTCTTGTTCTTGTTTTGTCTATCTCTCATCATTCCACTCAAATCAAACTCATACAACTTGTGCCCTTCTGAATTCTTGGTGTTGAGCCCTTGCATCTTACTAGTTGCGTGGATTTGGGATTGGGGCAAGTTCATCTCTTTATCGCTATACATTCATCACGTTTTTCCAACATAAGAAGAAATCACAGACATTGTCTAAAGAGGCCAAAAGTTCAAAACTACATGATCGTCATCACATATCAGCATTACAAAAGCAAATAAAGTAAAAACATTCTGTTTAACATTTGTTATCACTTGTCATCCATTGCATACATTCTAAAAAGCATGTGAAAATCGGTGGCATTTCGACACACGGCATGTCAGGTATAGCCTCTAACTCCCCATTTTGGGACCGCCATACTCGGACCCAACGTTTTATGCCTCTTCATGGCTAAAACGCTTCTCCGAGGGGGCAATATGTATGTACCCAAAATTGTATGTACTGTACAGTCAGAAATTGGTTACAGAAGCCCCAATGATGATTAAGATCTCTTCGCAAGGTGTTCGGAATCCAGAAATCTTGTTGAGTATACATTTGCATCCCAAAAATCCTTGTCTAGCCTCTACATGTTTTGTCCTAGCCTTTTCTCTCTTTTTCCTTGTTGTTTTGTTGTTATTTACAAGACCGCCTCCTTGCCAGGGTGGCGGTCCTGTAACCGTCACCCAGCCCAGGGTGGCGGTCTGAAATCACTAGCCGGGCGGCGGTCCTGTAACCGCCACCCGAGCCGGGTGGCGATCCTCAGAACCGTCTGCCGCCTGCGCGGCGCGGCGGTCTGTCGCAGCTTTCCGTAATGTTCCGACGATCACGTCAAGTGTGAAAATTCAATTTTCACTCACATTTCTCAACCACTAAAGCTTGTATTTATGTTTTTGCCGACTGAACAGTGATTTATCTTTGTTTAATGGTGGGAGAGTTCAATTTGAACTTGCCTTCTAGTCATTGCAAATGCTATAAATATGTAGCTTGTTTACAAGTAAATGGTCTTGGTTCTTTGTGTGCTGGAGTCTTCATTCTTGAATTTCAGTCTTCAATACTCAGTCCTAGATTTATTTTATGAATCATTTTATCTTTAGCATGGATTAGAATTCTGAGTATTTAGTTATGCCTCACTGTACACCGACAACGATCCTGCTAGGAATCGTATAGGCCAAGCTCTGTTCTCTTGTGCCATCCCTCTCCTACTTGTACTTCGTTGTATTTCTCTGAAGCTGCTATTATTCATTGTTTGAGTACCTGTTGTTTATCATTTTATTTCATCATTGCTGCAACGACCCTGCTAGGAATTGCATAGGCCAAGCCAGTTCACTTGCGCTATCCCTCTCCTACTTGTGCTTTGTGCCATTTTTACTTCAAAGTGACTACCGTCCCAGTGCCTTCTCTTGCTGATGCTGCCATACTCCTACTCTTTCTGGATTCACGTGAACATGCAAGAACGAAGAGATCACTCTGAGGGGACAAGCTACAACAAAACTGGATTTTCCTCTGCTCAGTAAACTCCAGGTTTAAATTGTCAAAGTTATTATCAAATAGAGTAGTGAATCATTTTATTTCAGTTAAACTTCGCTTTCAATATTGCCGGGAAGGCATGGGGGAATGATAGTTTCTGAGAAACTATGATTTGTTCCTCACTTCTGAGGTAGGATTGAAGGTTTTCAATTAAGTTAATTAGTTGTCTTTTATTTAGATTCACACATCTGCACAGGTGAATAACCACACCGGGTTATCTCGCTTGTTTAGTTTTAGTATAAAAGTAGTTTAATTATTGCTTGTAATTATAATGTTTCAATCGTATATTTTGTTTAGATTAGTTTCCCTTTCAATAGTAGTATAAATTGTTATTTTCAGTTTAAGTTAATTTAGAGACTTCATAACTAGATTAAACGCTTAAATTCTAAGGATAAATCACTAGGGAATTTATGCTACTCGTTCATAGCCTCTAAATCCCCCCTTTGTCATTTTATCTACTAGGAGATCACACTACCAGATCTTAGTCACTGATCCTCCCATGGTTAGCCATAAGAAAGTTGCTTGTCGATTCTCATCCTCGCTTGTAGCTTTTCTATCATAGAAAATTGACCATAATCCCGGCTGTGACTTCATCTAAGTCACCCGCATTTCAAACCACCGGCTATCTCGGCACGACCTCGGGAGGTCGGGTACAGGGAAGGTCACTTGCCGATTATCATCCTCGCATGTCACTTTTCCATCATACTGAGACCCAAAAATTCTTGGATCTATCTAATCAATATTTTTTCATTCCTATCCACATGTTTCATCTTATTTGTAGTAGTAAAATCCATCATCATCTTTTTCCCGTATCACATCACATCTCGAGGTTGTAGTTAAGACTTTAGAATCAAGAGAATTTTTCTTTCTTTTTTAAATAATGTTCACTTTATTCTAAATAAAGAAATATTTAGAACAAACATTCCATGTCAATCAAATTCAATGGATAAACATATGCAACTGTAATGACTCGGTGATTCACCGATCTATTCATTCAATAACTCAGTAAGTTACCACTCTATTTATGTTATCTTATGTATTGAATACATATTGTATACTTCGTATACTTTGTCATCCTACCCTACACCGGGTACTAAGTGATCTGTTTAAAGAACATATCTGAATATTTGTTACCAATATTCATTTGATATCACATTGTTTTAAACTTGGTGACATAGGACAATGTAACCAATAGTTTATGCTACTTTAGCCAAAGATTTATAGCATACTGTGTATGTCACTATTCCTAGATGGCATACTCATCATTTTGGAATACGTCCTTCACCTCACTCTTCTATTATCATGATTGGTCTTTACATATTCTTTGTCATTCCACTTGTTCGAGGTTTTACCCTAGCCCTAGATAGAAACATAACCTATTATAGGAAGATGCTCACAAAGGCTTAGGGTAGATAGGCATACTCATTTGACCTAATTTATCTGAATGTGCAACGTTCCCTGAGCCTTTGGAAGCTAATTCCTATTCTAAATATGCTCCTATCCAGACCTAGAGAGAAACTAGGTTCAAGTCTGAGTTCTAGATGATTAATGTGGAAGGGTGATGGCACATGTCAACTACAACACTCTATTCTCGAGAAGACTTGAGCCTTCTCAAAAGTACAACATTGCAGTTGGCGTGTGCCAACATCCTATAGAAACTACCTCATTGAAATGTACATACCCCCAAGGAGATTGTTAATAAATTATTAGTTTGGAAACAACACGATTACAAAGAACACTGCCAAACCCTAATCTAATGCTCAATAAGTTCTTCCTAAATTTGCTTCATTTAGCCCACTAAGAATTTCATTATCTTCATATTCACTTTTAATAATTAATCACATAGTTAAACTATCAATTAACCGTAACGATGCAACGTTATAATGTGTCTTATTTAAAAAGTACAATAAATTTTTAGAAATTTCAATGCCGAATATATCCCATATAAGGTAGAATTCATACAAAATGAGGTCTCGATAAATTGTAGTCATAGTTGTGAACCTTTTTGGTTTATATTACATTAAGAAAGAGAAAGTGTCTTTCTCTACATATTACATGTTAGCGTTTATCCTACCCAATGTCCACATTTTCTTAATGTATGTTCATCACACGTTACATACTATGTTATATATTTTAGATAACGAATATCATATTATGCAACTTAACAAGCTACATCACAAGTAGGGAAATTGAACTAAATCCCTCTATCCAACTTATGAAAAGATAACCAATTAACATAAAAATAATATAAAGAATATCAACAAGATAGAATCCATCTCATCCATACAAGTACAAAATAATTTACACAACCAATGCAGGTAAACTCTCAACTTTCAATTTATCTTATAACTTATACATTTACAAGACTTATGCATTTAGGTATACTACATAACAACCATCTTCATTATAAAAGAATACTACATTTCCTTTTTCAATACAATCTCAAGAATGAATCAGAATTCTTCACAAGGAATCGATTTAATTCAGCCAATGCATCATATAATTTTTTCCTTCTTTTATCACTTACGAAGTCCATCTGCAAAAATTGCTAGCATGGGTCAGTTCAATGAACTGAGCATGATAAGCACTAAGCCTTAAAATGAGGTGCATTCCAATAATTATTCCATTAAAACAACTCTACTTTAATGAGACAATTATGACATCATAAATATCAATATAAGTAATAGAAAACAGAAAATAAGTACATTTAACCAAATGAATTCACTTCCAAGAGAGGAATGGAATATAATCCACTATATCTGCCTTACAAAATTAAAGTTTAATTGATCCTATCAATTATCTTTAAGCAAACAACAAATCATATCATCTCATTGTTCCCAATTCTATCATAATAGAATACAACATTTATCTTTTCTTTAATCAAAATAAGGGTTTAAATCATGGTTCTCATTAGGATGATCCATCTAACTCCTAAAAAAGTAAAAGAATAACCATTACAAACTATGCTCAACACAAGACATCCAAAAATCTGAAAGATTCATAACATGAATTAACGGTTTTATTAATAGGACAACTACCTTAAATTTCAAAATTTAAGATATTCATCAAAACAGAATCCCATTTCAATCCAAGAAGGAATAGAGAATCAAACAGTCTACCTACAACTCTAAATCTACTTCCACATGTTAGAAGTTAATATTTAAATATTGGAAACTAATGTTCACAAATCAAGGTGGACTTATATAGGCATAAATCTCCACTCAAGTCCATCTCTAGGGAGGATCCATAACAAGATAGAGTGCAAGAGACAAAACTTACTCATCACAAACCAAATAAAGCAAAGCCTTGTCAAACAAATAGTCAGCCAAATAAGCTTACATTTTAAGTTCAATAAAACAGAATAATCTAATCTCTTCCTACATCATTTCTGCAAATGATTTGAACAAGGAAGACCAAATAACTCATAAAGAAATATCGATCTCATAAGAGAATCAAAACAGAAAAGTTCAACCAATGAACTTATCCCAATAATAGAAGGAAGGGGATGTTAATCGAGAGAATGTTCCAATCAATAATTCATTTTATTGTACTAATAAAAGAATTTTTTCTTTTAATTCAAACATAGAAATTCATAAGCTAGTTCCCCATAGAGAGAACAAAATTGACTAATTGTGAGAAGAAAGCACTGCTTTGTCATTTTCCTTACAATCCTTTACCTTCAATAAAAATGAGATTCAATTCTAATATCGAATGCAATACATGTAACAATCCTAAAAACAACATTCTATTCCAAAGGAATCACATTCCTTTCTTTTAAAAGATACAAGGTTTATTTACTATATCCAACAAGAAATAGAAAAACAAACTGATCAAGAAGCTAAACATGTTCAGAGTATCAATGAACTCAAAGTCTGAAATCCCATTGCCAAGTTTCACTATTTCATTACAAAAGAATAATTAGTTATTGATTCAATAAGCACAAAATACAAAAAGAATCGAACATAGACAAAGTGATCCCATGATGACAATTGAGCACTAAAGAAGTAAAATATTCTTTTAAATGAAACCCAAATCTTATTTTAAAATAACTAAAGATGTGGGTTTCCATAAAATAGAGGGGAAAAGAATACCCCCATTAAAATGTCATTGCTATCTCAGAAAAGATGAAACAGTTCTCAAAAAGGAATTACCAAATCCATTCATCAAATAAAGACGTTATTAGTTAAGATCTCAAGAGTTTACCCAACAACTCAACCAAGTATTCTCCCAATTTTCTTTGAGTAATAGTTCAAAAAAATATTTATAAGTTTTAAACTTTTAATACAAGTAAAACCAACTCAAAATACCCGAACAAAGTCGAACACGAAGTCTCAACAAAATTTTAGAGCTACACAAGTATTTCAATACGAGGGGAGTATAAAATACAACCTTCCATTAATAGTTCGAGCTACACAAGTCTCTAGTCATAGGTTCAAGACAACATAGATTTCTCATTCCAGTTTAAAATTTAAACAAGAAGCCTAATACCAGCTCAAAATGAAACATGAGCTTCAACAAGAGTTCGAATCGTAAAAATAACAAAATATGAGTGTGGTGTAAAACATGAAATTTCAATAACATATAAGAGAAACACAAACAATAAAATACAAGTTCGAGCCATATACAAACTATTAACAACAGTCCAAAGCTACCCAGGATTCCAAACACTTTGGTTTATAACAACAAGAATCTTCAAAGACAACTTCATATCAAAACACGAAGCCCAAATACAAGCTCCAAATAAACTCAAGAAAAACACAAAATCCAACAAGATCATATGGAACTCAAGGTTCCCATATAGTTCAGAATCCACATAATGCAATGAAGGTCAATTCCAACACAACAACCTCAAATAAAAATTTTAGAAAAGGAAAACAAAGCTACTAATACAAGCTTCGCATGCATGTATCGCTATTAAACTATCACAAAGATAGTTTCAAAACCAACGTTATTTTTGTGATGGATTCTTATCTAAGATAACAGAGATTGTAGCAAACAAGTAACCGGATAAAACATGCAAGCCAAGAATATCAAAAGAAAATACTTGTTTTAATGAAACATTTAGAGAAGAGCAAGAGATCTTAAAGATTAGAGCCTATCATGCACGATAGTGATTCTGCTAAGTTGAAGGAGATCTCCAACCGAGCTCACAACTTCTCCTCTTCTCCAAAAATATCAAACAACCTTATTCTTTTTCCACATTTTCTCTTATACATCCTACGAACTAAAAATAGGTCTAAGACTTAAAAATAGCCATTAAGTGTAGTTCAATATGCTGGTTCAAAAACTAGAGAGCATGTAGAGCAAAAATCACGAAACATGCACAAGTGAAACAACCCCAAAAAAACCCGATTGCATGCCTTCCAAGATGGTTTGTGCATGAAAACAAAAAATAATGAATTTCATTTATTCCAATTTTCCCTCCTATCCTTCCTTGCCATCACCTTCTAAGTCGCGATTGCCAAATCAAATTTAACATGAAATTCCATTTTTTTAGTGATACTTCCACATAAGCCTCCACCAAGTCACTAGCCCCTACCAAAACCTCGGTAGTACCCTATGCATTAAAACCTTATCAATAACATAAATTCCATAGAGCCATCGCTCTTAATGCATGCGACCACCTAATTCCCCTTTCATACCCATTAGTTTAGGATAGATCAAATTGTTTAGGTTAGATCTTAGGTAGTTTATAATCCATACCTTAGAATATAACCCTAACAACTAATTTACACCATAGGTCTTAACACATAACCTTAGGTAGTTTCCACATAGGCTATATTAATTCACAACATAATAGTTTTAGGCATTCGGTTAGATCATCATAAAACCTTATAGTATTAGGTTAGGATGCGAATCAACCAACAAAGTAGAATAGGAAGCTTTAGGTTAGAATAAGAATTCTATTAAGTGACATAGCTTAGGTAGCAAATATTCTTACCTAGCTTAGGATTCCGTAGGATAGTCCTGTTTTTTAGGATCCAGAATCTGTCCTATGCCATGAATAGGTTATATTTTACTATTGGTCCATAATGTCCTGGCATGATCGATCTCCAAGGACCCAAGCACAACATAAAAAAGCTGAATGGAAATAAGTTCACACAAAAATCATAGAACTTGTAACAATAAAGTTCACTCAATATGTCACTTCATTCATGGAATGTCAATTTACCATTCTTTCACAAAGTAGATTTAAAACATTCCTTGGATCACTGAAATTGATCCAAGGATAATTTAGATGAATAGATAAGTTTACAACTCTTAAACCAGATTGTAACTCACCTACAAGAAGTGAAAAATGGATTCAAGGAAGCCATTCCAATTAGTCAAAGGATCTTAAGAACATGAATGATTTTTTCATATAAAGCATGATCTCCAACAATCAAAAGAACATATCTTTATAAGGAAAATCACATGTCAACACTTGAAATGCAAAGGAGGAAAATAACAACTGTCAAGGGTGTTACATGCTTCCCTCCTAAAATAATAATCATCCCGATGATTACATCTTTTAACAATTTATGCCAAGGACAATCAATTCATTCACTTCTCTTATCCTTAAAACCTTATAGATCCGTAAAATCAGCATTAAATAGATGTTTATTAAAATCAAATATTATCTACCCAAAATCGGCATACTTATTGTCATATAAAGATAAAATCATAAATTTTTATCAATCAACAGAACCAATTCTATTCAAATAGATATGGAAAAGCAGTTTTCATATCCTCTAGATTTTCCCAAGTTGCACTCTCTTCATTAAACTGGTCCCACTGGACCTTACATTGACTTATTTCTCGGTTTCTTAAATGCAACTAGCAAGTTTCAAGCACTCATATGGGTTTAACCATGATTATTCATGGGTCTTAGACCTGCAAGGAATTCTAATTTAACACATGTGATAAATCAAAACATATTTCTTAAGCAAAAAAATATGGAAAACATCATGCATTCATGACAAAGTAGGTGGTAATGCTAAATGATAAGCTACAAGGTTGATTGCTTCAACTATTTCAAAAGGTCCCACATAATGTGGTGATAACTTGGCAGTCTTGCTAAAAGTTATAGAACTATTTTTGGTTTAACTTGAAGAAAAACCTTCTCACCAAGTTCAAATTTCCTATCAACCCGCTTCAATTCAATTTAACTCTTTTGCCTATTTACCGCGTCTTTCAGCGTTCACAAATCAATTTAACTTATTGTTCCATTTCAGTAATAATTTCAGGTCCAATTACCTCTCTATCCTCTATGCTATCCCAACTAACAGGTCCTGCATTTCCTTACGTAAAGTGCCTCGAAAGGTGCCATCTTAAGAGAAGCATGATATGTATTATTGTATGTGAATTCAACTAATGGAAGATACTCTTCCCACTTATACTTTGTTGATCCATGCAATACATTTGTAACATATCTTCTAAAACTTGATTTACTCTTTCAGTCTGCCCATCTATTTCCAGATGATACACAGAACTAAAATTTAGCTTAGTTCCTAGAGCTGCATTAAGTGTTTGCCAAAATATTGATGTCATTCTAGGATCTCTATCCGAAATGATTAACTCAGGTACTCCATGTAATCTGAAAATTTTGTGTACAAATCTTCTTGCCAAAATAGGAGAATCATCCTTCAGATTTCTAGCAATAAAATGTGCTACCTTTGTTAGTTTATCAACAACTACTAAGATAACATCATGCTTATTTCTCGACATAGGTAACCCTTGTACAAAATCCATGCTTATTACCTACCATTTGTATTGCGGTATGCTATGAGGATACAAAAACCGTGGGTGCATATGTTCCGCTTTAACACGTTGACATTCAAGGCAATGTGTCACAAAATCAATAACATCCTTTTTCATTCCTTTCCAGAAATATTGTTGTTTTATATCAGCAAGCATCTTAGTAATGCTAGGGTGTCTAGAAAAAGGTGAATTGTGAAATTCAGTTAACAATTTCTTTCTCAAATCATTAAGCAAAGGTACATAAAATCTGTTTTCAAATCGTAAGATTCCTTCCTTATCAAAGTGAAAACCTTTATACCTCGAATCATTAGAATCTGCAGTAAGTGTTGTTTTTACTTGTTGAAAGTAAGAATCAGATTTCATAACACTTTTTACTTTATCTTTAAACTAAGTTCTAAGTGTAATAAGAGAAGAAATGTGCTTCCTACGACTTAGAGCACCAACCACTCTATTTTCTTTTCCTTTAATGTAACTTATGTCAAAATCATATTGAGACAAAACCTCTAACCACCTTTGTTGTCTTCCATTCGGATATGGTTGAGTAAAGATGTACTTCAGCCCAAGATGATCAGTTTTCAACTCAAATGGTTTACTAAGCGATAATGCCTCTGAACTTAGAGTCATGAACAATGGTAGTAAGCTCTAAATCATGTGGATCATAATTCAACTCATGTAACTTATGTTTTCTACTTTTGTATGCTATAACATGACCACTTTGTAACAAAATAACTCCTAAACCTTCACCGGATGCATCGCTTACCACCATAAAATCTCCATTAGGATCTGGTAATGCAAGAATAGGTGCTGAAGTCAACTATTCCTTTAAGGTTTGAAACAAAATTTCACATTTCTCACTCCAAACAAACTTTTTATCTTTCTTCATAAGGAATTTTTGGTGCAGCTATCTTAGAAAAATATTTTACAAATTTCCTATAGTAGCAGGTGAGTCCCATGAAGCTTCTAACTTCATGTATATTATTTGGTGTAAGCCAATCCGTTATAGATATAATTTTTTTAAGTATCTACAACAATTCCATCTTTACTAATTACATGTCCTAGATAGTGCACTTTTGTGTAATAAAAGGAACATTAGGACAACTTACCAAACAACCTGTCTCTTTCTCAGAATTTCCAAAACTATTTTCAAATGCTCATGATGTTCCTCAATTATTTTAGAATATATGAGAATGTCATCCAAGAATATGAGCACAAATTTGTCCAAGTATTCCTTAAAGATATTATTCGTTAAATTCATAAATGCCGTAGGTGCATTAGTTAATCCAAAAGGTAAAATCGTAAACTCATAATGTCCATACCTTGTTCTGAAAGCTATTTTATGAATATCCTCATCCTTAATTTGCAGTTGATGATATCCAGATCAAAGATCTATCTTGGAATATACCGATGCTCCACGCATCTGATCAAATAAATCATCAATCCTAGGGAGTGGATATCTATTCTTGATTGTTGCCTTGTTTAACATTCTATAATCAATGCACAATCTAAGTGTTCCATCTTTCTTTTTCACAAAAATTACGGGTGCTCCCCAAGGTGAAACACTTGGTCTAATCAAACCCTTAGACAAAAGTTCTTATAATTGAGCCTTAATCTCTACTAATTCTATAGTAGTCATTCAATAAGGTGCCTTAGAAATAGGTTCAATACCTGGTTTGATTTCAATTGTGAAGTCAAACTCCCTTTTGGGTGGTAGACCTGGAAATTCTTCCAAAAATACATCACTGAAGTCTCATAACAGTGGATATTGTTCCATAATATTGTTGCTTTCTTCTGTTGATTCAGTAATTTTTACTGCATATAAGGTACATCCTTTATTTTTGGCCTTTTAAGTTGCATAGCTAATAGTTTTCTAATAGAAATCTCACGTTTCACACCCTGAATCTCTACTATTTTCTGCAGGTCGTCTAAACAACTAATGTGTTTTTCAAAACAATCCACTTTAGCCTTATGTTCTACTAACCAATTAACACCTATGATTACATCATAAGACCCTAAAGGTGCAACATAAAGATCAACCTCTGTGGAAAAGTTAGGTAAATCAAGGACTGCTCCAAAAAGACACATACTAACCGTATGAACAACATTATTACCATACTATACAGTCCATGTTTTATCCATGTTTCTAGCTTTTCTTTTTAATTTTGATGCTAATTTACTAGAAATAAAACATTCAGTAGCTCCGATATCAAAAATAATAGTTATTGGTAGACCAAATAACTTACCTAGAACTTCTATGGGTGTGGCCTATTTCTTAGCCTACTTGTCACTACTACTGACATGTATCTTGTCTTTTGCTAATTACAATCATCCTTCTTCAAAGGACATTGATTCACATAATGATATTTTTCATAGTTATAACAACCTCCTACAGGTCCCTTCCTAGGCTCAGGTTTAATTCCAGCCTTAGAGTTATCACTCTAACCCCCATAGGACTTCATTCAGTTATTATTGTTCTTGGCAAAGTTGTTTCATGTATTACCAAAAACTTGTTTGTTGCTGATTTTCTATTTGCATTAGATGAAAAATTACTTATCGTTCTGAATTTCTTCCATGGTCCTTTCTTGGGTGCAAGAGAGGATGAATAGGAGTTGGGATTCTTCTTCCTTACTTCCTCCTTGTGAGCAGAAATTACCTTTAATTTATGTTCATGCCTTATGGCCTTTTCAAAAACCCCTTCCATCGTGGTTAGGCTATGAACATCCACCTCTCCTCCTATAATGGGATTTAATCCCATGATGAATTTATGTATCCTGAACTTCTAATCAGTTTGGTACTGAGGCACATAAGGATTTTTGTAAATCGCTCCCAATACTCAGTTATAATTAGCTTTCCTTGAGCTAAGTTCTGAAATTCAGTCATTTTCTAATCATAGTAAAGTTGTGGCAGCCATCGTTGCCTAAATTAACCCTTAAATTGGTCCCATGTGATATTATATTCATCAATGTTCAACTCATCCTTGCGGTTGTCCCACCATGAAGATGCTTTGTGTGAAATTTGATATGCTCCCCATATCGCCTTTGTTTCTTCTAAGAAATTTCTTATTACAAAGTATTTCTCCATTTCACTGAGCCAATTCTCAACCCCATCTCCTAATGTGGTGCCATCAAAATTGGGTGGACTTATCCTTTTTATGTCATTAGTGAGTACTGCTGCTAGCCTAACCTTTTATTCTCGGGTCAATAGGTATGTTAACATTGTTATTATCAACACCCACATTGGTGTTGTCCCCTAGAGGTGGTTAATTATTGTTATCAACTTCTTCTTCCTCCTCATTACCCATTACTTACCTGTTCCCAACACAACGATACGATTTCTTGTGTCTAATAGGGCAGCAAGGTTCTCATCAATTTTCTAGGTAGTTTCCACTCCTTCCTCAAGTGGAGGGTTATTTGCAACATTTCTGTTGTTCTCACCATTTTTGTTACAAGAAAATTTAAGTTTCATCGGATTGTGGACATAATAAGTCCAAGAGCTATAACCTTCAACTCTGATACCAAGATGTAACATTCCCATTTTAAGAATTTAGAATCAAGATATTTTTTTTTAATAATGTTCACTGCTCTAAATAAAGCAATATTTATAAAAACATTCCATGCTAATCAAATTCAATGGATAAACATATGCAGCTATAATGACTCAAAGATTCACCAATCTATTTATTCCATAACTCATAGAAGCTACCAATCTATTTATGTTATCTTATGTATTGAATACATACTTTATACATCATATACTTTTTCATCCTACCCTACACCAGGTATTGAGTGATATGTTTAAATAACATATTTGAATATTTGTTACCAATATTCATCTAATATCACGTTGTTTTAAACTTGGTGACATAGGACAACGTAACCAATAGTTTGCGATACTTTGGCCAAAGATTTATAACATATTGTGTATGTCACTATTCCTAGATGACATACTCATCATTTTGGAATACATCCTTCACCTCACTCTTCTATTATCATGATTGGTCTTTACTGACTACCGTCAATCCACTTGTTCTAGGTTTTACCCTAGCCCTAGATAGAAACATAACCTATTATAGGAATATGCTCACAAAGGCTTAGGGTAGATGGGCATACTCATTTGACCTAAGTCATCTAAATGTGCAATGTACCCTAAGCCTTTGGAAGCTAATTCCTATCCTAAATATGCTCCTATCCAGACCTAGAAAGAAACTAGGTTCAAGCCTGAGTTCCAAATGTCCGTAGATCTAGATGATCAATGCGGGAGGGTGATGCCACATGTTAACTACAACATTGTATTATCGAGAAGACTTGAGCCTTCTCAAAAGTATAGCCTTGCAGTTGGTGTGTGCCAGCATTCTACTGAAACTACCGAATCGAGATGTACATACCCCCAAGGATATTGCTAATAAATTATTAGTTTGGATTAAAAACTTGATTATAGCAACCCTTCTAAACCCTAATCCAATGCTCAATAAGCTCTTCCTAAATTTGCTTCATTTAGCCCACTAAGAATTTCGTTATTTTCATAGTCACTTTTAATAATTGATCACATACATAAACCGTCAACTAATCAGTAGTGTGTAGTGTTATAATGTGTCTTATTTAAAAAGTACAATAAATTTTAGAAATTTCAATGCCAGAATATATCCCATATGAGTTAGACTTCACACAAAATGAAGTCTAAGAAATTGTATTCATACTTGCAAGCCTTTTTGGTTTATATTCCATTAAGAAAGAGGAAGAGTCTTTCTCCACATGTTATGTGTTAGGGTTTATCCTATCCAATGTCCACAATTTCTTAATGTATGTTCATCACACGTTACATTACTATGTTATATATTTTAGATAACGAATATCATATTATGCAACTTAACAAGTTGCATCACAAGTAGAGAAGTTGAACTAAATTCCTTTATCCAACTTATGTAAAGATAACTAATTAACATGAAAATATATAAAGAATATCAACAAGATAGAATCCATCTCATCCATACAAGTACAAAATAATTTACACAACCAATGCAGGTAAACTCTCAACTTTTAATTTATCTTATAACTTATACATTTACTAGACTTATGCATTTAGACATACTGCATAACAACCGTCTTCATTATAAAAGAATACTACATTTCATTTTTCAATACAATCTCAAGAATGAATCAGAATTCTTCAAAAGGAATCAGATTTAATTCAGGAAATGCGTCATATGAGTTTTTCCCTCTTTTATCACTTACAAAGTCCATCTGCAAAAATTGCTAGCACGGGTCAGTTTAATGAACTAAGCATGATAAGCACTAAGCCTTAAAATGAGGTGCATTCCAATAATTGTTCCATTAAAACAACTCTTCTTTAATGAGACAATTATGACATCATAAATATCAATATAAGTAATAGCAAACAGAAAATAAATACATTTAACCAAATGAATTAACTTCCAAGAGAGGAACAAAATATAATCCACTATATCTGCCTTACAAAATTAAATTTTAATTGATCCTATCAATTATCTTTAAGAAAACAACAAATCATATCATCTCATTGTTCCCAATTCTATCATAATAGAATACAACATTTATCTTTTCTTTAACCAAAATAAGGGTTTAATGTATGTTTCTCATTAGGGAAATTCATCCAACTCCTAAGAAAAAGTAAAATAAGAACCATTACAAACTATGCTCAACACAAGACATATGAAAAATTGAAACAGATTCATAACATGAATTAACGGTTTCATTAAAAGGACAACTACCTTAAATTTCAACATTTAAGATATTCATTAGAATAGAATCCCATTTCAATCCAAGAAGGAATAGAGAATCAAATAGTCTAATTGAAAGTCTAAATCTACTTCCACATGTTAGAATTTAATATTTAAAGATATGAAACTAACGTTCAAAAATCAAGGTGGACTTATACAAGCGTTAATCTCCATTCGAGTCCATCCAAGGAGGATCCATAACAATATAGAATGCAAGAGACAAAAATCACTCATCACAAACCAAACAAAGAAAAGCCTTGTCAAACAAATAGTCTGCCAAACAAGCTTACATTTTCAGTTCAATAAAACCGAATAATCTAATCTCTTCCTACATCATTTCGTAAATGATTTGAACAAGGAAGACCAAACAACTCATAAAGAAATCTCCATCTCATAAGAGAATAAAAATATAAAAGTTCAACCAATGACCTTATCCCAAAGTAATAGAAGGAAGGGGATCTTAATCGGAAGAGAATGTTCCAATCAATAATTCATTTTATTGTACTAACAAAATAATTTTTGCTTTTAATTCAAACATAGAAATTCATAAGCTAGTTCTGGAAGAGAGAACAAAATTGACTAACTGTAAGAAGAAAGCACACTACCATTTTCCTTACAATCATTTACCTTCAATAAACATGAGATTCAATTCTAATCTCAGAATGCAATACACGTAACAATCCTAAAAACAACATTATGTTCCAAAGGAATCACATTCCTTTCTTTTAAAAATATACAAGGTTTATTTACTATATCCAACAAGAAATAGAAAAACAAACCGATCAGTAAGCTAAACATGTTCAGAGTATCAATGAACTCAAAGACTGAAATCCCATTGCTGTGTTTCACTATTTCATTACAAAATAATAATTATTTCTCAATTCAATAAGCACAAAATACAAAATAATCTAAACATAGACAAAGTGATCCCACGATGACAATTCATAGCACTAAAGAATTAAACTCTTCTTTTAAACGAAACCTAGAGCTTATTTTAAAAGATCTAAAGATGTGGGTTTCCACAAAATAGAGGGGAAAAGAATACCCCGTATAAACGCCATTGCCATCTCAAAAATATGAAATAGTTCTCAAAAAATAATTACCAAATACATTCATCAAATAAAGATGTTATCGCTTAAGATCTCAAGAGTTTACCCAACAACTCACCAACTATTCTCCCGAATTGTCTTTAAACAATAGTTCAAAAAAGAGTTATAAGTTTTAAACTTTTAATACAACAAAAACCAATTCAAAATACCCGAATAGAATCGAACATGAAGTCTCAATAAAATTTTGGAGCTACACAAGTATTTGAATACGAGGGAGTATAAAATACAACCTTTCATTAATAGTTCAGATCTACACGAGTCTCTAGTCACAGGTTCATGGCAACATGGAGTTCTCATTCAGGTTTATACTTTAAATAAGAAGCCCTAATACCAACTCGAATGAAACACGAGCTTCAACAAGAGTTCATAACTGTACAAATAAAAAATACAAGTGTTGTGTAAAACACAAAATTTCAATAATAGTTCAGAGAAACACAAGCAATAAAATACAAGTTCATAGCCATATACAAACTTTGAACAACAATCCAGAGCTACCCAGGATTCCAAACACCTATTTAGAACAACAAGAATCTTCAGCACAAGTTCATATCAAAACACGAAGCCCAAATACAAGCTCTAACAAAACTCAAGCAAAACACAAATTCCAACCCTATCGGATGGAACTCAAGGTTCCCATATAGTTTTGAATCCACATAATGCAAAGAAGGTCAGTTCCAACACAACAACCTCGAATACAAAATTTCAGAAAAGGAAAACAGAGCTACTAATACAAGCTTCGCATGCATGTATCACTATTAAACTATCACAAAGATAGTTTCAAAACCAACATTATTTTTGCCATGGATTCATATCCAAGATAACAGAGATTGTAAAACCCAAAAACAAGTAACCAGATAAAATATGCAAGCCAAGAATCTCAAAAGAGCGTAATTGTTTTAATGAAACATTTAGAGAAGAGCAAGAGAGCTTAAATATTAGAGCCAATCATGCCTCGATAGTTCTTCTACTAAGTCAAAGGAGATCTCCATACGAGCTCACAACTTCTCCTCTTCTCCACAAAAGATCAAACAACCATATTCCTTTTCCACATTGTCTCTTATACATCCCACTAACTGAAAATAGGTCTAAGACTTCAAAAATAGCCAGTAAGTGCAGTTCAATCTGTTGGTTTGAAAAACCAAACAGCATGTAGAGTGAAAATCACAAAACATGCAAAGTGAAACAACCCTAAACAAACCTGATTGCATACCTTCCAAGATGGTTTGTGCACAAAAACTGAAAATAATAAATTTCATTTATTCGAATTTTCCCGCCTATCCTTCCTTGCCACCTCCTTCCAAGTCTGGTGATTGCCAAATCAAATTTAACATGAAATTCCATTTTAGTGATACTTCCACATAAGCCTCCACCAAGTCACTAGCCCCTTCCAAAACTAGCAGTACCCTATGCATTAAAACCTTATCAATAACATAAATTCCATAGGAATTGTCACCCTTAATGCATGTGACTACTTAATTCCCCTTTCATACCCATTAGTTTAGGATAGATCAAATTGCTTAGGTTAGATCTTAGGTAGTTTATAATGCATGCCTTAGGATATAACCCTAACAACTAATTTCCACCATAGGTCTTAACACATAGCCTTAGGTAGTTTCCACATAGGTTGGATTAATTCACAACATAATAGTTTTAGGCATTAGGTTAGATCATCATAAAACCTTATAGTATTAGGTTAGGATGCGAATCAACCAACAAAGTAGAATAGGAAGCTTTAGGTTAGAATAAGAATTCTATTAAGTGACATAGCTTAGGTAGCAAATATTCTTAACTAGCTTAGGATTCTATAGGATAGTCCTTTTTTTAGTATCCTAAATCCTTCCTATGTCGTGAATAGGCTGTATTTTCCTGTTTTTCCGTAATGTCTTGCCATGATCGATCTCCAAGGACCCAAGCACAACATACAACTGAATGGAAATATGTTCACACAAAAATCAAAGAACTTGTAACAACAAAGTTTAGTCAATATGCCACTTCATTCATGGAATGTCAATTTACCATTCGTTCACAGAGTAGATTTAAAACATTCCTTGGATCACTAAAATTGATCCAAGGATGAGTTAGATTAATAGATAAGTTTACAACTCTTAAACCAAATTGTAACTCACCTACAAGAAGTGAAAAATGGATTCAAGGAAGCCATTCCAATTCAGTCAAAGGATCTTAAGAACAGAAATGATTTGTCCATATCAAGCATGATCTCCAACAATCAAAAGAACATATCTTTATAAGGAAAATCACATGTCAACACTTGAAATGCAAAGGAGGAAAATAACAACTATCAAGGGTGTTACAGAGGTAACATAAACACTCCAATGTTTATGAGTTTGGTAGTTTTTTTAGTAGCTAGTGCATTAACCTTCATTAAGAATGAGAAACTTGGTAAAAACTAGATACTTTATATGAATAACATCCCCTTCTAATGTCCAGTCTTGATTTCCCTTTCTCACACATGTTTCCTCTAGATGCATAGTGATCACCCTTAATCATGGTTAATCCCTTAGCCTTGTTATTTTTACACACGTGGGCATAAAATTCCAAGTAATTTTAAACCTTATGCACCTTATCACAATATGCACATACCGTATTCTTTGGGCACATGTGATGATAGTGATCAGAAACCCATAAGTGTAACATATTTCTCATGTGAACCTTCCTCGGTCACCACATGTTCTACCTCGGTGTCCACCTCTAAAACCTATGTTACCATTATTGCAACCCTAATAATCCTTTCTCTTTTGCACCTAAAAGATATTCTCTACACTTTGGTTTGACACAAACCTATTTCACAAGCCTCATGAATTTGATCAATCAGATGAAAATTGATTATGTCATGAGTATAAGCATGAATTTTTTTGAAATAAAAATAAATGTTCTTCTGTGTAGCATGTTACAAAAGTAAACAAGCATGGATATCATTTTTCTTATAAAAATATCATAAGATATCAATAGCGTACACACATTCATGTATGGGCAACTATCCTTTGAATTCCCTCTACTTCATAATCGTGCACAAAAGTCCACTACACATCTCACAGGATAAATTTGTAGATAATTTCTCTAACTAAGACACCATTGTTGCTATATGATCCTCAATAAATATACTTACACTTACATCTACACTTATAACCGCTTCTACATGTAGTGCTTCTTCCAAAGCCCTGCAACTCGGTGAACGTTTTGTGATAACACTCTCTCGAAAAGTGTCAAAAACCTCTTACAAACCATTTCATATTTTGAATCGATGAATGCCATGATAAATCTTGGACACCAAAGTATTGAAATGATGTTAAATATCTAAATTTGCATAAATAAATTAAACAATAATTAATTGAAATCAACACATGAAATGAAAACTACAAAAGATAGAGACCAAATGTAAATAGAATGGAGTAATTTCTATTGAATATGAGATGACATTTTATACAATTGCTTCCTCTTAAAATCATGGAGTCAAGTCTTATCATTTTATCCCCATATCTCTCCTAGAGAATCTCTCATATGATCGATCACTCACCAATATTCTCTCATATATCCCACGAATATCTCCACACACAATCTACGTGAGTTTTTATTCAAAAACTCACAACTAATACAATATCCTATATTATTAATAATGAGTTTATTTATGACTCATATTAATAATATTACAATATTTTATTTTACTCACACAAATATGATATTAATATAACAATATTAATATCTTAGTAACACACCAACTTACTAATGTAATATATGAATATTACATTTAACTATTACAAACAATAATGTGACCACTACTCTAAGGAATATTCCTAACATTCCCCTTTAGTGCGAACATGGGTGAGTTTTGTCTAGAACTCCGATCATGTTCTACAATCCGATGGTTTTCAAAGAGTATCATTAACTCCAATAGGGTTTCTAAGGGAACCATTAACCATTATGTATGTGATTTTCTAAGAGATTCGCAAACTCTCAAATTGGTTTTTAGTGGACTACGAACCACTTCATAAAGAACGTACATGTTTCCCCACCCCAATATTTACATTCAAGGGAAAATATAAGAAATATTGCTCATGCAGGAGCTCACTTATTACAATAGATAACAATAATAAAACGTCTATTCTTATTACATCACACAATGAAAATTAAACACACAACAAAAAATGTCACAAATTCATTGTGTGGCCCCTTCGCTTACGGCTGACGAGAGGTAATTGATTAACCTCCTTCCTCCATTGCCTCCTCCTCCATCATATGTTGCTTTATTTACTAAATTTTTTTATCATGAAGCTAAAAATACCCCCATAAAGTGGACATTGCATATAATCGAAAATGTGTCTAATTAAAAATTACGAAATGTATTATGCACCACTTTTTTTTCCAGATCCCTATTTTTATTTCCACGTTTCTCTTAAACTAGAAACTAGGTTTTTGTAAAATTTTAACAAAATTTTTCCATCTATTAACTAAACAAACCCAATAAATTTTGTAATATTTTGAATCTGGTTTTTTTAGATACAATCAATCTATCAAATGTTTGTTTAAAAATAAAAAAACTTTCACTCAACGTACACAGATTACACATAGATAAAGGATGAATATGAAGCTGATGTAAACTACAATATTATGCATATTGTTCTCATATTTCTAGAAAAACAATGAGACATCAATCGGATGTCATATGAGTAAATTGGGTTCTATTTATGTGATGTATCTCCCGAAATTTTCTTATGAGATTCCTTCAACCATCTTCTTCTTCTTCTTCTTCTTCTTCTTCTTCTACACTTGCAAAAGGAAACTTGCTTTGATACCAGAGGATGCTAAATATCTATATTTGCATAAATAAATTAAACAATAATTAATTGAACACATGAAATGAAAACTATAGAAGATAGAGACCAAATGTAAATAGAATGGAGTAATTTTTATTGAATATGAGAGGGAATTTTATACAATTGCTTGCTCCTAAAATCATGGAGTCAAGTCTTATCATTTTATCCTTAAATCTCTCCCAGAGAATATTTCCTATGATCACTCACCACTATTCTCTCATATATAATGTTGGTGCTCATTCTAATCTTGCACCATTTACCTTGTAAATCCCTCAATTTGCGGCCTCTATCACATTTTCTATCTCCCCAATTTGATGCATAAAAAAATTGTCCTCCATTGTCAAGTCTATTTCCCCACACTTGTTTGTTATGTAAGAGAATATGGCAGACCAAAATCCCAATATCCCGGAAGTGGAAGCCATCAGATCCCGTATTAAAGGGGAAAAGATGTTTTCCAAGTTTTCACCCACTAAAGCCTATTAAGAATGATATTATATGTTTTCATGGCATGGAGGGTATCAAGACGTTTCCAAGGGGTCTTCTCCCACCCAAAATATGAGTCCCTATGTGAAAGAAGTGTGTAACTTGGGCGTAAAACTTGGTTTTTCCCTTTCCTTCCATTTTCCACAGTCACGTTTTGTTGTCCCTATTATTTATGTCCCAAATATCTATGAAAATGTGATTGGATGCGGCTTAGAGGAGCACATTTGGACCTTATCTCATTTCCAAATTCTCTTTCCTTGAAGAAAAAATCATCTTTGGGATCAAATGGTGATTTTTCTATATTTTACTGATTTGATAGGTGTGTTTTTCCCCATCAAATTTACATCTCAGCAATAGTGGAAATGTGGCCCTCTTTGGTTGGATGTGGCTTGGTGGGGAACTTTGAAAATTCTAAGGCTCACTTTAACCAAAATCTTGTCCACGTGGAAGGCCAATGCTCATCTATAAATTCACCCCTTTATTTTGGCCTTGAGATGCGCCAGGGAGACACGTGGTGGTTTCTTCTGCCTTGTCCAAACTTGGACAAATTTTTCATGTGACTAATATAGTTTTGGTGGACCCTAGACACTTGGAGGCTTCCTCTCACTCTACCTTTTTTCTTGGACTTTTAAATGGCTAAAGGAGACTTTCTCGACCTTAGACACATGGAGGCTTCTACTAGCTCCTTTTACACTCGAGACTTTTCAAAGGCCAAAGTGCATTTTTCTTAGGCCCAGGGAACGTGGAAGGCCCGCGCTTGTTTAGATATTTCCCTCTATGCCTCACCTTTGTAGTTACACCAAGGAAACATGTGGACAACTCTGATATAAAGTAGAAAAGGGGGTAGGATCAAGGGTCCATGTGCATTTCACTGCTTTTTCTACCATTTTTTCTCCAAGACTCTTGGAGATGCAAATATGCACTATTTTTCATCGTTCTTTGATGAAATTATTTGTCGTATCTATTGGTAAGGTGCCATTGAATGGATTTAAAACTTAAATTGTGAGTCTAAGGATCGTTGAGGTCAATATTTTGAAGAGGGAATTACTCAAGCACTCGAAAAAATGTGAATTACCGAGTAAATGGATGCGGGCAAAATTTCAAAGGAAAAGAGGGAAAAGAATAAAATGATGAAAGTGTAGATGCAAAAGGTGAAAAAGGTGTTGCCTCGAGAGAAAAAAAGGGATGACTCACAATTTGGTTGTGCAGAGTCTCTCGAAAACGATTAAAAGGGTTTTCTCACATGACAGAATTAGAATGATTAGAAGGATTGCCAAAAAGTTGTGACATGGCATCCTAGTCATTAGTTGAGGGCCCAAGAAATGTGATCAGTTCACAATTGGTCCACCTAGCATCTTTTAGATCTAAATTTGTTAAACATCACTATCTGAAACAAATTGGTAACAAGAAAAGGTCCTTGAATATTCTTCTCTTTTGGGGGAAAATTGAGTGAGAAAAATGTATAAATGCAATGAGAATACTCTTGAAAAGGGTCAGGAGTTCATTTTCATGAGAAATTTTTGAGAAAATCTTACCTTCGAGAAAATTTTCTAAGAAACTAGGTTAACTTCCTTTTTGTTATATTTTCATTCATGTTGAGTTGGTTACAAATGTGTAGCCATCAACAAGCTCTACGATTGTTTAAAATAATTCTCCCCTGCTGATGAATCTGATAAATTTTGAGTTAATTTGTGTTAAACCTCTAGCAAATTTTGTGTTTATTTCACTTTTAAAATGTCTGCAAGTAGTTTTTCTTGTTCCTATTACAATATTGTATCAAAATCTCTTTGAATCACATAGATGTCAATCCTTGTGATAGTTTAGTGGCATATACAATTTCATTTTTTAAAAGAGCTTTCATCTAGGAATGAAATAAATGATTTAAAATCACTTTTCTTTCATCTATTGATAGATATTGTTTGAAAGCCTCTTGTGTGTACCTCGGCATGATTGATATTAGGTTTTGATGTTTTATTAGGTCTTATAACTCGATCCTTCCTACTAGAATCTCAAAGATTGTGTGAAAAAGTGCAAATCTAGGCCTCCATTGATGCACACCTTCTGGTTGAAGGAATGTTTTAACTATTTTTAAACTTTTTATTATTGAGTTCTCCATTTATTATGAAGTTTCTCAAGGGTCCGTAAAGTCCAATCTATCTTTTTGATTTCCTACCAAAACATTATTCAAATAACCAATCCTACCATGAACTACCCTTTTTTTTCTCTATATATCCACAAAACAACAAAATCCATTTGCTAAAGTATGAAGAATAGATTATGATTCCAAATGTCTTTAGTAACCTTAGCCTTATGTTGAAAATATCTCCATATTCTGGAAGTGACAACTCGTGAGAGTCAGATTTGGTGTGTTGATCATATTTTCCCAAATTCTTCTCTATAAATTTTTTGAAAAATAAGGATTTACCAACATTATTCAATAACAAAGGTTACAAAATAGGTTCTCTTGCCTTGGTTGAAAGGAACAACCTAAAATAGTTATGATAAGATCACATCCTTTTAAGGTGCTACCACTTATTCAAATCCTAAGTGCTAAAAAGTCAGATAGAGTGCTTCCCCGGCTACAAAACAACATACATAATCATCTATCTACCTCTAAGCATCTTGTCAAATCCATGATGCTTCTCAGCCTTTGAAGGAGATTAAATCTGGGTACCAACACACTTCTGGCACCGTTGTCGGGGACTCTTTGAATTATTTGAACAAAGGTGTATGCGTACAAACCCTAGTAATGTTTTTTGCATATTTTAAAGTACAAATACATTGTTGAAACATCATTATTTGTTTAGATCTGTAATAATTGTTCAAAGTTTTATGTTCTCGGTGTAATATTTCCAAATTTTATACAGCTATTCCACTAAAGTTTGCATCATTATTGATAAATTTGGGTAGAAGAAGAGCATATATTGTAAGCTTTACATGAGTTTGGTAGTGAAGACATTTGATAGGTCTTTCATAGTGCATCTACACAAACTAAGGTGAAAATACTTAGTGGCAACTCGTGTTGTTTAAATTTTTAATAAATATTAGTGTCTTAACATATATCAAGTAAGATTTGTCATTAATCTATGCAAATCTTGAAGGAAGAACATATTTCTTCACTATGACACTAGTAGAAGGTTGTTTCTAGAGTTTGGAAAGTCTAATTTAGAAGGAGGAAGAATTAGGAAGGCTGTTGTAGATCAAGCATCAAGAAAAGAGATCTCCATTAGTGAAACCCGACCGTCACATGATTGAAGATTGCAATACTTCCTCAACTACTTTTGAATCAGGTAGTTTATTTTTAAATCTAAATTCTCCATCCTGGAGAGGGGCCTTCTTTTGTATTTGAAATATTTGCATCTCATTCTACCCCTGTATTTTCCAAATCTGATAGTGTCTACCGTGAAAAAGAGCCATTAGGGGATAGTCATTCTGAAAATTGTATCCATGTACCACACAGACCCCTCACTCCTCATCACTTTGTTTCTCCTGTAAGATCACCTCCTCATAATAATATGGCCCATCCTCCACCCAAACCTCCATTTGTCATTAATACTTTTGGTCCCATTATTTTTAGAGGTATGGTTGGCTATCTAAATGTTGTGCCATAGGATGTAAGAAACATATTGCCTAAGTTTCAAGGAAATAATGCAATAACTGGTGATCAACACTTGAAACTCTTTGTCAATATGATGGAGGATTTAAAATAGAGTTTGAAGATGTATACATTAAATTATTTATTCTTACTCTAGAATATGATGCAAGGGACTAGTATAAATCACTTCCGATGACTTGTTGTCATGAAAATGTGCAACAGGGAAATTGACAATTTCCGAGCATGACAACTATACCTAGATGTCAAATTTTTCATGTTTTATCATTCCCAGGAACCCTAAACCAAATATGTTAGTCTTTCCACCCTCTATTTGATGTCAAATTGGTCCCTAGGTGATTTAGGAAATTCTATTCATCCCCCCTAGGTGATTTTAGGGAGTTTTGAAAAGATGTTATCTTCTATCGGATTGGGAAGGGCTATCGCTAGCCTTCCTGTTCTAGATTCAACCCCTGGAGTAGAATGGAAGGGAATAATTCAATATGGAGGTGAATGGAATACCTTATGACATCAAAGAAATTATTTTGGAAGGTTTAGAAAAGTTTTTCAAGACTTGGAGTAGTTTGAGTGAAAACAGGTTCATGTTCCTAGGCACTATTTGCCTAAAATTGTTGGGCTTCCCCAGAAGATTCTAGAGAGCTCCAAATGGAGTTGAAAGTAAAAAAAGATATTCAAAAAGAGGATTCCAATACCTACATTATGGTGAAATAATATTTTTCACAACACCTTGGTACATATGATTGGAAGGCGCTTTTCTCGTGCACAAGTTGAGTCCTTAGATTGATCAAAACTCCAATTTTTCAGGGATCATATGGTCAAATTAATACATTATACCCACACCATTGGATTAAAATTCCATTTCATGTTAGTATCATATAAAATTTCACCAAGAAATTCCACCAGGATCTCAAGTTATCTTCGTTCTAAGTTACCCTCTCAAACGCAGTTCAAGACTTAGTCATTTTTTCGAGAGGACATGTGTCAGCACCAGAGCCTGGTGGGATTTCATGTCCCCAAAATCCCTAAGGTTAGGTACATCAGCCATTGGAAAATTTTCCCAGCCCCCATGTGACCTCTAGGGCCCTCATATGACCTCCAAACTTGATAGATCAGCCCCTAGGTGCTTATTTGGAGCATGCCTTCCCTGTTGTTGGATTGGGCGCCACGTGTCAGCTCCAGGACCATCGTGGAAACTGATGTCCCTTATGAACCTGAGGTGGGGGACATCAAACCTTGAAAAATTCACCCAGCCCATATAGGGAGTCTTTTGGACAATCACGCGACCGCAGTTCAACCCTCAGGTGCTTATTTGGAGTGTGCATTCCTTTCCTTTTATGCCGTCGGATCAGGCACCACGTGTCACCTCTAAGACCACCATGGAAACTGATGTCCCTTATTTACCTAAGGTGGGGGGAATCAGACATGGAAAAATGCACCCAACCCTAGAAGGAATCTTTTTGACAGCCATGTGACCTCTTTTCAGCTCCCAATGCTTCAAATCAAATTTTCCTCCTTCATTCCATGTCATATGGGATCTAGTGGCATGTGTCGCCATCTTGCTCATTGTGTAAATTGATTTCATTCACATCCCTAATTTCAGGGACATAAATTATGGAAAAATGTGCCCAAGCCCTACTTGTGCATATCTTTTTGAAAATTTTCCAAGTGCCGCTTTATCCCGCTTCTAACTTCTAACAGTTATATGTGCACTTCATTCCTCCATTCTTCCTCTGCAACATTCTTCCATCACTCCACCATTGAAAATGCTCAGACCAGATAAAAAAAAGGAACTAAAATAAATTTCCCATGGTGATGCATAGGTCTCAGAAGGAATCCTCATCAAGCTAAGGAGAAACTAAGAACAACAAAGAAGAGAATAACAAAATCCCCATAGCTAAAAATGGAAATCTAAAAAATCTTGTAAACTAAAGGTACGAATCAATGAACCATTTATTTTTGTTCATTCCTTTATCAAATACCATAAAAAATACACCTTCAAACTTCCCCCACATGTGACAGAGCATCCACAATGAAGAAAGAAGTGGGATTTCCCATCAAACTCATTCCGGATTGAAGTAAGATAATCATGTGAAACACCGGAAGAAAAAACCCACATAAAAATATGATTTTCTTCACAAACGGAGGAGAAAACTAGACCTGCAATTTTGAGGTCCATTAATGGTTGTCGTACCTAGAAGCACTGCTAGGTCTGAAAATTAAAAGTTTAAAATCTCCTAGATTTTTAAGCGGTGGGCCCGAAATTTCAGAGGGGTGATATTGGGTGAAAACCCACATCAAAAAATTTCATTCCACGTCAATCCAACCCCCGTGTTCTTGCAGAGGTCAACTTTCTTAAAATAGTAGGTCTACTACATAGGAACTTCTATTTCATGAAAGTCATCATGTTAAGTGAGCTCGCAGAGGAGATGAAGACATTAGAGGTGTACTACAATTGAGAATTCACCATAATGGACATTTTTGGCACTTACTAAAAATAGTAAGTGGGCCCTTGAGAACTTGCTAAAAATAGAAAGTTGATCCAGAAGGAATGAGGAACACAAAGAGAAAGAGGAAAATTGAGCCACAACATCTAGTTGAAGAAAGGGGACTTGATTTCTCATACTTACTAAAAATAGCAAGTTGATTTTTATAAGGGAGATATGAAACCAAAGTGGATGGCTCAGAAGCCTTCTCAAGATCACAAAGTGGAGAGGTGACAATGGAGCCAAGTCTATTGTAGTAACTCATTCATAGATAGTTCTTCTTCTTCTTCTTCCTCTTCTTTCTCTCACTCTTCACTTCTCATACGACACTCTCTCTTTTCAAATGTTATATTTTTGCGTTGAGGGTTGTAATTTTTTATATGACTTAAACGAATTTAGAAATATAATGTAAATTAAGTCACCTTGCTATTATAAAAGTGACTTAAATATTTAAAGTGGAATATGAACAATCTTAAGTCATATTAAGGCATATAGAGGGTCATGAGGAAGATGATAAGTCACCTCTCATTCTATAAATTGTAATGACATTCCCATTGCAAAGGGTTGGTGATTGATCTTGTAAACTCAAGAGTATATTGCACCTTGAGAGAACAAAGGAGATAGCCATTTTCTTCTATTCCCCCTTCTCAATTTCTTCCATTTCTCCACCATGTACAACTTTTGTCTAAGCAATCAATATAAGAAGAAGTTTCTAGCTTTCTTTGACTAAGGGGTTTCATGATACTTTGTGTTCATCAAATTCTATTTGGTCTTTTTGCTATTTACAGGGTTGTTTCTTCTCATGAATGCATGTGTTGAAGTTTCTAACTAGTGCATGAAGGAATATGATTTTCTACCTATAGCATTAGTTCTCTTACCTCTTTTCTCACTCCCCTTTCCCACTCTATAGATGAAGACTTCCCTAGCAAGAGATTGCTAGCTTTGCCACAAGGTCAGTGGAGTGCCCCTGTTAGATCCTCGGTCGAAAGGCCACCATAAAATCCACCTTTTCACGCACATTCACATACAGAAGTTGCACCAGTTAAGTAGAGGGACTTAGATTCCCAGAGCATTGGAAATAAATCCACAAGTTTTTCCACCCTTAAATTTCTAACATAACTCTATTGATTCTTGGACTGAAATGAAGAATGCATTTATATTACATTATGGTGGACGAAATCAGACCTAGGTTTCTTTTGTCCTTGAGAATATTAAAAGAATCTTAATGAATCAGTGCATGATTTTAATACAAGATTCAATAAAATATTGAGAAGATTTTCTATGAATTTGAGGCCATGTGATGAATCTTGTCTTATAAAGTATGTTGATGCATTTGACAAAAAGGTTGCATAGTATTTGAGGGATAAAATCCTTGACACTTTAAGGCAGGCCCTTACTATGGCTTTGTAAATTGAAAACAACATTAAGGCCATTAGAAAATTGCCTAAGAGGGAGGGTGTCAAACTGATAAACCTAGAAAAACCTCAAGCAAGCAAGAGTGTGGATCTTGAGGGGGTTGTTAAAACTTTGGCAGGGGTTGTCAAAGAAATCTCTTACAAACTAGCCTAGGTAGAGAAAGGAATTGGGCAGAGTTCATAAGGTTAGATCAAGGCACAAAATCATGAAAGATTTGGCAATCATCCTAGGAGTAAAGGACCCATGGGATCTACAAATATACATCCCCAAGCACGTGAAAGTAGAATGGTTCCTGATCCTCTGACTACCCGGGTTATTGTTGTTGATGAAGCCAATGAGATTGATTGGTGTGATAGATGCTTTCTGCCCCATCCTCCATGTGAATTAAATAAGCAAGAAGAATAAGTTGATAATGATGATGGTACTAATGATGATGTTTACATGATGGGTCACTCTTCAAGCTCACAACAAGGAGCAACTCAACCAAAGTGATAATTGCTTAAACTACTACAACATTTTGGGATTACATTCACCGGTACCACTTCTTCCTCCTCATAATTTTGAAGTAGATTTAGTACAATCTTTTGAAATACCTAATAATGAATTTGATTTTTAAGAGCTTTAATGATAAATACGTATGATGGAGAATCTCTTTGGGAAAAGATAGGCGAAGTTATTGATGAACAATGTTGTTGCTTAAGAAAAGGATTATAATATTAGGAGTAGAGTTGTCAAAAGAGTAGGGCCTCAAGGTAAACCTAAAACTCCATTTCTTACTAGTATTCCTAAAGCATATCATAAGAAATATACACCTTCTAAATTCCTTGATGTCCCAAACAAGATTCATACTTCTCCTCATGCCCAAGTTATCAAGAATTCCATGCCATCTGATGAGTTTTCTAATCTCCCTTCCAATGTTGCCTTGCCAAAGAATGTTCCATATGACTTTCCCAAGTTTTGAGTCAAATCAAATTTATTGTTTCAATTTTGAGTTTCTTATGATTCCTAAGCACAAGAAGAGAGCATTTGAGTATGTGGGATTGAAAGAAGAAAAGAGTACCCCAGGCATAAATGTAAACATTGTAGAAACTCCTAACCTAACCATTGCAGACCTTGAAACACCACCAACATTGGAGGAGCTTGGAGTAACACCTGAGTTTTACTTTGGGTCATCTTTGGTTGAATCTCAATTAAATTTTGATCCATTTTTACAACTTTGATCATTAAGGACAAACTGCTACACAATTATATGTTTTATTCTAGAGCATCATGCAATGTCATGCCTATTGAGGTCATGAATGGGTTGGATATCAAAGTGACAACAACATATGGAAGATGTACTGTCATGGACTCTAGAGAGGTTCACATTATTGGATGTGTGAAAGGATTCATGGTATAACTTTCATCTTATCTAGGTAAGAACCTGAAACTTGATGTTGTCATTGTTGATTGCCTTGCCAAATGGGGCATGTTGTTATCAAGAAAGTGGGTTGCAAGTCTTGGTGGAATTTTTCATATGGATATGTATTTTTCCACCATTCCAATTGAAGGAATCCTTGTAAAGTTGTATGGAGAGAAGAAAATGTTACACCTCATTGAGGATCCAAATAATGCTTCTTATGAAGTGTTATATGTTGATGTGGATGCAGATAACTTTGTGGGGTTTTCTGATGGGAAAGAGAAAAATATTGATTAGTGAACATGTCTTGAACAAGTTGGTTTACTTTGGACCTTGTTATTTGATGGATCCTGTTCCAAGTTTGGAAATGGTGTTGGCATTGTTCTAATCTCCCCAAGCCAAGAAGAGTTTGTATTTTCTTTCAAACTTAACTTTGAATGCACTAATAACATTTTTGAGTATGAAGCATTTTTATTAGGTTTGAGAATTTCTTGGAAGTATTATATTAAGGATATCATTGTCAAAGGAGACTCAAAACTGATTGTCAAACAAATTAGAAAACTGTATGCTACTAAAAATCAGAGAATGAAACAATATAAGCATGTAGTTTGGGATTTGATTGAAATGTTTGACTCATTTAATATTGTGCATCATGATAGAAAGTTCAATGTTGTTGTAGACCAGCTTGCAGTCTTGGGATCTCGGTTTGATGTTTTTCAATGTCCCCCAATTGTGAATATAATGTTGAAGTAATAACAAGGCTATATGTCCCTAAAACGTAAAAAATTGGCAACTATTTGATGATGATGCCTAGGTGAAATAGTTTTGCGAGAACAAATGGGAGTTTGCTGACCAATGTATTTATTGGGAGCCAATGGTGTGTTCAAAAGAAGGAAAAGAAACTTTTTTTGGAAAAGAAATCATCCAATTGAAAACTAATACCATTCCTAGAGGGGTCTGGTTACTCTTGAAACAAAATTTGATAATGCTGATTGCATTATTAACAAGACATGTAACAACCTCGAGGGATGTTGAATAGCATGACCTTGACACTAAGGAGAAACCAAGGAAGATCTGGTTGGGAAGCAATCCTGAACAAAGAAGAAAAACAGTCCTATGTCTAATTGTTGAAGAAATATTAGGACTATTTGGATTGGTCTTATTCTGAGCTGAAAGCATACAGAGAGGATTTGTTTCAGCATGAAATTCCTCTCAAAACAAATGCAAAACCATTCAGACAAAAGCAAAGGCCAATTAATCCACTCCTCTCCATGAAGATGCAAGATAATTGAAGAAGCTAAGGGATGGAGGGATTATTCAGCCAACAAGGTATTCTTCTTGGGTTGCAAAAATAGTGCCGAGTTAGAAAAAGAATGGTGATATCGGGCTATGCGTGGATTTTAGAAATCAAACAGCAGCATCAATGAAATATAATTATCCTCTTCCAAACATGGAAAATATGTTGCAGCTTAGTGACTAGATCTAAGTTACTTTCTACATTGGATGGTTTCTCTGGCTATAATCAAGATGTTATAAAGGAATCGAAAGAATTAAGATTTCCTTTACCACTCCTTGGGCAACATATGTGTTATGTCGAGATTCCTTTTGGTCTAATGAATGCTTTGGAGCAACATTTCAAAGGGAAATAGATATGGCTTTTTCTAGTTACATTAATGATTTCATTATTGTTTATCAAGATGATGTAACTATGTTTTCCAGGAAGAGAAATGATCACTTGCAGCACTTGCAAAAGATGTTGATTAGATGCAGAGAATTTGGTCTCTTTGAATCCAAAGAAGTGCCATTTTGGAGTGCAAAGGCCAAGTTGCTTGATCACATTGTATCAAAGGATGGTGTCATGATTGATCTCGAAAGGGTAAAGGCTATCGGTAAGGTTCCAATTCCAAGAACCAAGAAGGGAATCCAATCCTTCTTTAGGAAAATCAATTTCATTAGAATATTTGTGTCTAACTTTGCTGAGTTGACTCTCCCCATCACTTGCATGTTGAAGAAAGACTATATTATCAAGTGGGAAGAAGAAGCCATTCAAGCTTTTGATGGGATCAAAGAAGCACTAAAACATGCACCTATTTTGGCAGCTCCAAATTACAAGAATCCTTTTCAAGTGTTTTCTTTTGCTTCAGAAAACACCATTGCATCTATTTTATTATAGAAGGATGATGAAGGGGCTAAGAGACCAATTGCATTTTTTAGTAAGGCATTGCAAGGAGCTAAGTTGAAGTACACCATTATGGAGAAGCAAGCATTTTCCTTGGTGAAAGCAACAAAGGTTTTCAGACCTTACATTTTGATCTCTAAAGTTTTTACTTATGTTCCCCACACCATGGTGAAAGATATCTTATCAGAGATGGATATCTCAAGAAAAATATGTAGATGGGTGAACAAATTACAGGAGTATGACATGGAAATCCAAACCAAAAATTGGTAAGAATTTTGGGATTAGCTAAGCTTATGGATGAGATAAACTTGCAAACCATTAAGGTGAATGAGGTAGAGGGAGAAAGGGTTCATGTTCTTGAAAAGTTGGTAAGTTTTGAGTGGTACAAAGATATAATATTTTATCTCAGACATCTATGGTGCCCGATCATTTGAGTTAAAATATAAAAAGAGCTCTTAAGTTATCCTCTCAAAAATATGTCATTACTAATTTTGGGTTAGCTTGGAAGAACCCATAGGGGGTGCTATTAAGATGCATTGCTAAAGATGAATCCCCAAGAATAATTGCATCTCCATCAAGGATTTTATGGGGGACATATTGTTAGAAGGGTTACACTCATAAAATTTTGAGAGATGGTTATTGGTGGCCCACCCTTTTCAAAGATACAACTCTGCTGGTTAGGAAATGTGAAAGTTGCCAATGTTTTTCTGGAAGAATGAAAGCTTCATGATCCCTTCCTTTACAGCCTGTCAGTTGAAGCTCCTTTCAAACAATGGGGAATGGACTTCATTGGTGAAATTTTAGATCCTTCCAGTGCTGGTCATAAGTGGATTCTTGTAGCTACTGACTACTTCACTAAGTGGGTGGAAGCAATCCCCACTAAGAAAGCAACACACCAAGTTGTCATGGACTTCATGCTGAATCATATCATCTACAGATTTGGAGTGCCAGTCAAAATTGTTGTTGATAATGCCATGTGTTTCAGAGCTAAACCTTTGATGGAAATGTGCAAAGAGTATGGGATAAATCTAACATATGCTTCTAACTACAACCCCAAGGAAATGGACAAGTTGAGTCCAAAAATAAAAACTTGTTGAAGATCATTAGAAGAACCTTGGAGCTGAACAAGAAGAAGTGGGGTGAGCAACTGAAATTTGTTGTTTGGGATGACAAAATAACTTCTAAAAGGGCTACTTTGGTAAAAGCCCATTTGAGTTGGTTTATGGAACACAAGCTCTATTTCCCCTACATTTACAATTGTCTTCATTTCAGTTTGTCAAAATTGGAGGACCAAGAGGTTAGCCCATATGAAGCTTGAATCAATAAGATTTTTGAACTTGATGAAGAAAGGAGGGCATCCCACCAAAGACATGTAAATTTTAGAGAAAAATTGAAGAAGTTATTTGATAAGAAGGTCACTCTAAGAGCTTTTAACATGACAAGAAGGTCACGTTGGAGATCTTGTGTTGTTATGGGAAAGCAGACATGAAGATAAGGGAAAGCATGGTAAATTTGATGCATTATGGATGGGCCCTTACTTCATTGACATTCAAATTGGTGAACATACCTTCTTCTTGAAAGACTTAGATGGGGAATTGCTTGAATTGACTATTAATGGCAGGCATTTGAAACATTTCCTTGATTGATTCCCCATAATCAAGGTGAGTATCATTTGTATAGTGTATAATTTGTTGGTTTCTTTCTCGTATTTTGTGTTTTTACTCGTTTTGCTCCTTAGTGACCTGGTTTTGTTGGTTTCTCGGTTCATTTTTAGAAGATGGTTTTGGTTTTCTACTCTGCAAGCTGACTCCTTTTCCCAATGGATATTTTTGGCACTTGGTCTACTTTTGTTCTTATGGCACTCATTAGGAGTGCCCATCCCCGAGCAAGAGCTGATGTTGGTGCTCATTCTGATCTCGCACCATTTTCCCTTGAAATCCCTCAGTTTGTGGCCTCTTTCACATTTTCTATCTCCCCAATTTGATGCATAAAAAAAAATTCCTCCATTTTTTGAATCTAGTTCCCCATGCTTGTTTGTTGTATAAGAGAAGATGGCAAACCAAAATCCCAATATCCCGTAGTGGAAGCCATCGGATCCTCGTATTAAAGGGGAAAAGACATTTTCTAGGTTTTCACCCACTAAAGCCTATTAAGAATGATATTATATGTTTTCATGGCATGGAGGGTGTCAAGATGTTTCCAAAGGGTCTTCTCCCACCCAAAATCTGAGTCCCTATGTGAAAGAGTGTGTAACTTGGGCGTAAAACTTGGTTTTTCTTTTCCTTCCATTTTCCACAGTCACGTTTTGTTGTCCCTGTCATTTGTGTCCCAAATATCTATGAAAACTTGATTGGATGCAGCTTTGAGTATCACATTTGGGCCTTATATTATTTTTAAATTCTCTATCCTTGAATAAAAATTCATCTTTGGGCTTAAATGGTGATTTTCCGTATTTTACGGTTTGACGGGTGTGTTTTTCCCCATCGAATTTACATCTTAGCATTGGTGGAAATGTGGCTCTCTCTAGTTAGATGTGGCTCGGTGGGAACTTTGAAAATTCTATGGCTCACTTCAACCAAAAGCTTGTCCACGTGGAAGGCCAGGTGCTCATCTAAAAATTCACCCCTTTGGTTTGGCCTTAGAGATGCGCTGGGAGACACATGGAGATTTTTTTGCCTCACCCAGACTTAGACAAATTTTTCATGTGGCCGATATAGTTTTGGTGGATCATGGACACTTGGAGGCTTCTGCTCACTTTTCCTTTTTCTTGGACTTTTCAATGGCCAAAGGAGACTATCTTAAACTTTAGACACATGGAGGCTTCCGCTGGCTCCTTTTTACACCGAGAATTTTCAAAGGTCAAAATGCATTTTTCTTGGGCCCAGGGCATGTGGAAGGCCCGTGCTTGTTTGGATATTTTCCTCTCTACCTCACCTTTGGAGTTGCACTAAGGAAACACATGGGAAACTCTTATATAAAGTAGAAAAGGGGGCATGATCAATGGTTACTATGCGTTTCACCTGTTTTTCTACCATTTTTGCTCCAAGACTCTTGGAGACGTAAATATGCACTATTTTTCATCATTCTTTGATGAAATTATTTATTGTCTCTATTGGTAGGGTGCTATTGAATGGATTTGAAACTTAAATTGTGAGTCTAAGGATCGTTGAGGTTGATATTTTGAGGAGGGAATTACTCAGGCACTTGAAAAATGGGAATTACAAGAGGAAATGGATGTGGGGTAGAAATTACATAGGAAAAAGAGGGAAAAGGATAAAATGATGAAAGTTCAGGTGCAAAACGTGAAAAAGGCATTGCCTCGAGAGCAAAAAGGGATGACCTTTCAAGTCTAGCTGTGTAAAGTCTTTGAAAAATAATTAAAAAGGGGATTTCTAGCATGACATAATTAGAATGATTAGAAGGATTGCCAAAAGGTTATGACATGGCATCCTAGTCATCAATCGGGCCCAAGAAACATGATCAATTCACAATTGGTCCACATAGTAGCTTTCAGATCTAAATTTGTTAAACGTCGTTGTCTAAAAAAATTGGTAACAAGGAAAGGTACCTCAAATATTATTCTCTTTTGGGGGGAAAATTGAGTGAGTAAAATGTATAAATGTAGTGATAATACTCTTGAAAAGGGCTGAGAGTTCATTTTCACGAGAAAATTTTGTGAAAATCTCACCTTCGAGAAACCAGTTAACTTCCTCTATGTTATATTTTCATTCATGTTGATCTGGTTACAAATGTATAGCCATCGGTAAGATCGAGATTGTTTAAAATAACTTTCTCCTTTGCACGATGAATATGATAAATTTTGAGTTAATTTATGTTAAATCTCTGGAAAATTTTGTGTTTATTTCACTTTCAGAATGTCTGCAAGTATTTTTTCTTATTCCTATTGCAATATTGTATCAAAATCTCTCTGAATCACACATATCTCAATCCTTGTTATAGTTTAGTGGCATCTGCAATTTCATTTTTCAGAATATTTTTCATCTGGGAATGAAATAAACGATTTAAAATCACTTTTCTTTCATTTGTTGATAGAGATTGTTTGTAAGCCTCTGGGTGTACCTTAGGCATGATTGATCTTAGATTTTGATGTTTTATTGGGTCTTCTAACTCGAGCCTTCATGCTAGAATCTCAAATATTGTGTGAAAAAGTGCAAATCTGGGCCTCCATTGATGCACACCTTCTGGTTGAAGGAATTTTTTAACTATTTTAAAGCTTTTGTTATTGATTTCTCCATTTTTATGAATTTTCTCAAGGATATGGAAAATTCCAATCTATCTTGTTGATCTCCCACCAAAAAATTATTCAAATAACCAATCCTACCCTGAACTACCCCTATTTTTCTCTGTATATCCACAAAAGAACAAAATCCATTTGCTAAAGTATGCAAAACATATTAGGATTCCAAATGTCTTCAATAACCTTAGCCTTGTGTTGAAAATATCTCCATAATCTAGAAGTGACAACTTGTGAGAGTTAGTTTTGGTGTGTTGATCATATTTTCCCAAGGTCTTCTCTATAAAATTTGTGTAAAAGAAGGATTTACCAGCATTATCAATAACAAACGTTACAAAATAGGTTCTCTTACCTTGGTTGAAAGGCACAACCTAAAATAGTTAGGATAATATCACATCCTTTTAAGGTGCTACCCACTTCTTCAAATCCTTGAGTGCTAAAAAGTCAAATAGATTGCTTCCCTAGCTACAAAATGACATACATAATCATCTATCTACCTCTGAGTGTCTTGTCAAATCCATGATGTTTCTCAGCCTTTGAAGGAGATTAAATTTGGGTACCAACATATCCCACCAATATCTCCACACAATAATCTATGCGAGTTGTTTATTCAACAAACTCACAACTAATACAATATCCTATATTATTAATAATGATTTGTTTTATGACTCATATTAATAATATTACAGTCTTTTTATTTTTTCACACAAATATGATATTAATATAACAATATTAATATCTTACTAACACACCAAATTACTAATGTAATATATGAATATTAAATTTAACTATTACAAATAATAATGTGAGCACTAATCCAAGGAATATTCCTAACATGAAATGCCCATCATACTCACTAAAACTCTTAGCCAAACCCTGTTTAATGTCCTTTAGTCCGCTAATTCTCTCGCTACTAAAATCTGGTATGTGGAATTCAGCTAGGAAGATGGTGCACAATGCATCATATTCCACTATTATATTATGTGGATCATAATTCCTATACCAACTATGCACTTAACCTTGAAGTGTTGTAGATAATTGACTAGCCTTATGATATGGGGTTGTTATTCCCTTGGACCTCCATAAAAATTCACACTTTTGTACATGCTCGACGATGCATCTTCCACACCTCTATATTCTGGTTAATTAAGGGACATCTCGAAAAGATACAAGGGGGTTATTATTATGGTTTATGAGGTTGTTTTGCTAGTTGTTATGGTCCTTGTCTTGGAGTAGGACCAGATCTTGATCCTAAACCTCCACCAAGATTTCCTCCACATGGTGGAGGACCTAAACCTCCCAAGCCTCCTATCATGACATGAGGAACTCTAAAATTAATACATTGTGTCCCCATGGTATTTTTGAATTACACATAAACCATTTGTCCCAAGACTAACTCTATAGGATTACCTCCAATGGGAAACGTTCCACTACTTTGTCTTAAAGTTTCACCTACCAGCATTACTTCTAAACAAGGTCTATCCAAACACACGAGCATGTTATACTTCCATATGCATCACCTTTATCTGATGTGCCTCCTATGCTAGTAACAAAATGTGCCTACCCATATCTCTAAACTAACATGATGATCCTTGATCACCTTCTTACTCACCGTAACTATGATGATATTCTATAAAAACTTTTGAAGTCCAAGCACCATATGTAAGGGATAGGTTTCATGGATGGCTAAGATGCACGCCAATGATTATTATTCTTTCCTCATACTCACTCTCATCGATTCCAAAGGGGTCCTTCTACTGCACTTTCCCAAAACTAGAAGGACATTATCTTATGGTCCCTCACATTTTATAGGGTTCTCGCACTTCTTCTTGACATCATTCCTCTTATTCTCAAAGCACCTCTTTAATTTACCTCTCTTGCATATAATTATACATGTGTATTCTTTATTCTCTATATCTGTCTTCAACTCAAACCAATGTCATCCTTCCCAAACCTTCTTCCTTCCCCCTACATATGGTGGAGTTTTAGCCTACCATATAGGTAAGTTCTCCATCCCCATCTCAATCATCAATATCTTTATAGCTAATGGTAGTGTGCGTAAGTAATATCCTCTAGGTTCATGCGGAAACTAGAACTCTACTTCTTATGGGCATGAATACGTTGAAATTACGTACTTTAAGGTATAATTATGTAACAAACCTTACCACGAGTGATCTACAACACATGTCTATAGTTCATCCAAATTAGAGAGTGCTTAGTACTAGTATTGGCTCCACACTTGCTTCTTTCTTATCCGAATACCCCTATTTTGTGTGTAAGTTGATAGCCACTTATACAACTCTACTAGGAATAAATTGAATAAAATCTCATATAGTGAATCATATAAATTTTCTTCCACCTATTTGTGTACATTAAAATCTCATGTGGTGTTGTATCCTTGAGAAAATTCATCATGAACATCATCTACCCAAGGTTCAATATTCTCTAGTGATAGCTAGAATTCCATATGCACACCACATCCTAATGAGAAAAATGAAAAGAGGTCCCAATGACGGAACCAAAATTTTGGAGTCTAGTATTCAATACTTCACAAGGTCATATGTGCTAGCACTTCATCGAGAAAGATGTCTAAGAGCTCACCTAAAGCATGTGTAACCTGCTGATTTCCTCCTTTGTTCACTTTTCAATATGTGGTTTTTATACTTGTCCATTATAACATGAATGAAGATATAAACAAATTATAACAAAGATACATATGTGGAAAATAAGATAATCAACATAGAAAATCAACATTAGTATTTGGATCTTCTTTATATCAATTCCATCATTACTAACCATAACAATTCATACAAAAATTTCATCATGAATACAATTCCATCTATTACATAATCTCACTCGTTACATCCATGCGTGCATCACTTAGCAGCAGAGGGCACACACATACTCTCACTCTATGACTACATACATATATCTCTGCATCTATTCATACACTTTCATATATCACATGGTGTGTGACACCTATTTATATATGGTGAGGACTTTCCCTTCACTTTACATGCTTTAATTCTAACAATAAATGTCCGAAATATAGGTTACATTCTTTTTACCCTAGATTTAATCTTTAGCTTGTGCTATAAATAGTTCATGATTTATCCATGATTTAATCATATAAATAGATTTATCTATGCATGGTATTCATCTATCTTGCATGTTATTTACTTGTGGTCAGCACCTTGTTTATTTCTAGATGTTCCTTGTTTGTTATACCATGTTTGATTTTTCCTAGTTTTAGCCTTGTCTTGAAATCAACTAACTCTTGTGTACATGCACTAACCTTTTCATGTTGGATCCTTATTTGCATTTAGTGAACCTTCACGAATGACCTATATTTTCTCTTTTCTTACATGCATGCATTTATGCATTACTATAGCGTTAGTTTTTTCTCTTAGTTCATGCACACCCTCCCGCACCGTCTTTAAACTCCACGCACGGCTATTACTTAGCCATTTTTTTCTCAACATTAACTATATAATCATTCTTATTATCATTCTTCTCAAGTGAAATATCTTTGGGATATTCTTTTACTCTTGAATCCTTTTGATTTTTCAAGTTATAATCACTCTTCACCCATGACTTTGCAGCATTTGTGAAATCTAAGATATATTCCTCAAATGGTATCCCACCATTGTAATTTTTAATCACTTTATCTCTTAAGTATTCAAATTCATGCACCGGTAGATCATAATTTCATGATCACTATAAAAACTACTAGAGAAAGAACTAATTACAACAACCATATAAGAAGGATGGGGTAAAAACATTTTCACACCAAGTATATTCTTTACTCGATTTACTTCATCAATATTAGTAACAAGAGTATCAGGTATATTTTTCTCATTACCTTTGTGCTCAGCCTTCCTTATCTCGTGAAAATATTTCTTTCCTTTCGTAAATGGTATATCGTGTGTAATCATTCTATCTTGATTATGTGTCATGTCCATTATGTATTTCTTGTTCAACTAGTAATCCTTTCTCATTATGAGCCACTATATAAGACAAATCTCTTAAATCTCCCATAATTTTATCTATTTTTTTCATCAACACTTAGTAAAGTACTTGGAGATCTATTCTCATTTGGGAAACTGATTTTTCCGTCACCTCTTTTAGGAAAATTCTCGATATTATTCTCAATATTGACTACTACGGTGTAAGCTTTTCTCAAGTTAATTTGACCTTTATCTTTGAGACAAAACCCAAATTTGACATTGAAACTTCACAATATTTTATCGGACATGTTGCATCGTGGGTCTTACATTTTCTAGTAAGCTCATCATAAATTTGGTGAATATGGAATTAGACACACTCATCGGGATGTTTCTTGATAATTTACAAATCACTAATAAGAAATATAGGATCAATTATATCACTAAGTTGTAATTTAAATGTTGTCCTCACCTCACGCCAAGGATCAATACTACTATTAGGAAATATATCAAACCAAACATGAGAATTTTCTTCCAAGGTATGAATAATGTTTTTGATTACAACATCTTCATATACAATATCATAGTCATTAGTCAAATTATAAAATACCCTCAAGTGTTGGTCACCCGAGACTACATTATTTCCTTGAAAATTAGGCAATATTTACCTAATTTCTATTGGGATCTCATAGGGAAATCATTGCATCTTATAAAAGTAATTTTTATAAACCTATTTTATCCTCATAAGGGGTGAGGAGATCTCCTATTATACCTAAAATAATATAAATCACGATCATTTCTAGCCATATTATGGCCGATTATAGGTTAATTCTTCTCATGAGGATTTGGAAGTAGAGTATTATATACATTAGTGTGAATGATAGGATCCTATTTTGGCTTATGTTTAAATTCTCCAAGGGAATTATTAGTTTGGTGTGTAAAATCAAGGGTATAAATTCCTCTTAAGTAAATTTGATATTGATACACTCCCCTTCCTTCAAGAAAGGGTAAGGAGAAAAGGTCATTGTCTTATCTAGAGGTGGGAGTCTTACTAGTACTTCCACTTGTGAAATTGGATCAAATTATGGGATAAATTATTTTACTTAGTGACTTAGAACAATCAGGATATGAATATTCAACTTCATCAATATCCTAAATTAAATCTTCTCATCACAATTCAAATGGAACACTATAATAGTATATAATTTTCAATGATAAGTACCTTGTCTTTTCATAAGTCTCCATATTTATTTGTTCTTGGTTATTGAATCCACCAAAGGTGTGAGTTTGAGATACCTTTTTGATGGATTTTCTTTAAAGGTAGAGTGTAGCCCCTATAATTTTACAGACTTTAAATCATTATAATAGAAACAAGAAAAATGGACGATAAATTAACTAAGAAATGACAAATATACAAGATAAATTGATTTTTAAACACGAAGAATATCCAATACATTAGACATACACAATTAAATTACAAAAATTAAATTTGATGTGTATAAAAAATATCGGTAACATAACATTATCTTTGTATTTCATATTTCAAAATACAAGGAATAAAACCACAAAGATCACAAATAACACTACAATTATCAAAATAAGACTGAAATAAATACCAATTTGTTGTGAGATAGGTAAAACAAATTATAGATAAAAACAACTGTAAAAAGAAACAAAGAAATACAAATAATTATAAACTGAAGCTAGATTGGCACATTCCTTGACAATGATGCCATCTTGTTGGAAAATTTCATGGCCCAATTATGGATTCAACAATCATATAATGTAAACAAACTGTAGATATAAAAAAATAGGCATAAAATAAAAAATAGAATCATAAATCTTCTCAAAGTGGCACTTTGAATTAATAATATCCTTGATAACAACTCTACTTTGATCCACTTGTGTATATGAGTGAAGAGAGTGGGATACACAATTGTAGTTATATACTTCATCACTAATTAGGGGTGTATTTAAGGAAACAAATGAGAGAGTGGTTAACCTCTTACTCTTTGGGATTTTTGAAACATAGGGGAGAGACCATAAAACAATCCAAAATATGTAAAATGATACAAATTATGCACATACAATGCAATAAAACTAGATAAATAACCTAACCACTATGATTTCCCACCCAATTTTCTATCACTAGTAGGAATAATCACAAAGCTACCTATGATTGGGTAAAGATTTCTAGAAAACATATTATTCTAGTAAATATATCCATGATTTAAAGGAGAATTACTTTTAAGACAAGAACAAATATTTTTAAAAAGCTTAAAAACATGAATCCTAAGTTATAACAACTAAAACCTCAAAGGATTTACAAAGATAAAGGGATATTTTAATAAGGTACATAGTTCATTGAAATTTTTATTCAAAAGAGTGGTCGATCAACCATGACCAATTGCTTGGATTCCATTGTGAAAGGAGTATCCATATTTTTTTAAAAATGATCTAATAATGATCAATAGAGTACAACAATCTACAAAATTATGACATACTCCACCATTAGTTCAAATATATAATTAGATGATCTTACATAGACCCTTCATTGTGTATCATAACAACACACCAAAAATGACAATATATTGATAGTGGAATAATTTGTAGAAAATGTGGAGAAGCGATATCATATACAAATATTTATAAATCAACATTTACATATCTCTACACAACATAAATAAGAACCTCATTACCAAACAATGAAATGCACATTTAATGTCTTCTTAAAAATATACAACACTTATTCTTGACATCCTATGATAATTGATCCTTGACCTAGGAAAGGATAGTATTAATCAATTACTCAGAATCGTGAAACACAATGTTTAATTAAGGAAACAAAGTTTGCTCACAAGCCAAAAATTCCTAAATAAAGTATTTCTCCTCTAACTTATAATAGTCCCCCATGTACATGTGGAAAGAAAAGGTACTCAAAATATTCCTCCATAAGTAATCAAATGTTGGGAAGGATCTAATTGTCATCATAGGATGAAAATAGATTATCCACCAGTGAATGAAGAAATATGAGCATGTCTAGATGAATCTTGTTAAATCATCATGGAAAGAAATGCAAGTATTTCCTAGAAGAAAGAAAAAAATTCTTGATCGCTGAGAAAGTATGAATGGAAATCCATGAGGAAAGTACATGCACACCCTAAAAATTAAGAGAATGGATGGAGATGAGGTTACCATTTTTCCAATACATCAGATCTTCCATGTTGGACCAATGTGAGAGATCTATTTGGTTTAGTTATGAAGCTAAAAAGGATCCTAGAGACTCATAAAATGTATCATCAAATTATTAACCATTTCTCTCAAAATTTGAACAATTTTAAGTCTCTCTGAATAATATTTTCCAAAGCACTATCCATTCTTAAAACATATCTCTTTATCATAAGTTATGCCCAAAAAAAGAACTCTATCTATTTCCCACTCCATTAAAAAATTTCTCCAATATTTACTAATCCTTGTTTTTCAACTTTTATTTTATTCAAAAATATAACATTAGACGATTTGGCACCATCCCATTGGTGGGATCACACAACCAACTTAACTAAATCCTAATTTTCATTATTAACTATGGGTGCATTGTAGAGGAAATATGGAGACAATATTAATAATGGATGTTTTTCTCAATGACATGTTTTTGGACGTCCTTACACCCATATTCCTCTCTGTCTCAATCCATCAAAAATTTCCTTAGAGACAAACATTGTTAAAAGGTTTAAAACTTGGTGATTTATGCCACTTTTCCTCAATTGATGCCTTACACCCATATTCCTCTCTATCTCAATCCATTAAAATTTTTCTTAGGAGACAAACATTGTTAAAAGGTTTAAAACTTGGTGATTTATGCCAATTTTCCTTAATTGATGCCTCCCCTTTGAAAAGGTAAACAAGGTTCAAAGGCTCGACACTATCCCAAATGTAAATCGATGCCACGTAGATCCCATTAGGATTCTTCAAGGTGTGAGGGTTAAGATTCAACTCTAAGATTTAAGAAAATATCATATGTGGGAATGTCGATACCTACTACACATAGCACATGTTGATTCCTTGTAAATCTATGAGGCCAAAAGTACAATTTTACAACTACCCTAAACATGGTAATGCTAATGGGTTGCATGTAATTATTGAAACCCTTGAATACATTAAAATGAATACGCTAAAATTTTTATAGACATTGAATAACAAAAAACACATCTAATAAAGTGGATCAAATTAGCTAAACATGGAAAATATGTATAAATATAACATATTTCCCCACAAGATCACATTTGGGAGTATCCTGAAGTAGTATTATAACAATAGTATAGCCCCCACTAAAATAGGGGTGTGATAACTAAATAATTTAAAGTAATAAAATTTAAGTAATTTAAATTTACAAATTTATTAATGATGAATTAACCTAATTTTTTTCCCTAACATTCCCCCTTAATTCATCATGGTCTCAAGTGAACAAGAGAGAAAAAAACAATAACATAATATGTTTATAGGAGGTAAACATGTATTATCACACACCTGCTAAAAATATATTCTAAGGTGAATGAAATAAACTTATCATCCTCCCCTTAATTTAGCATGGTCTCCCTAGATCTCATCTAAACAATATTATCTGGATGAAGGTGGTCCCCTTGAATGGTGTGCAATTTATGGAATAGGCTCAGGAACTATCTATGGATGTCTGGAACCTCTTTGGGTTGGTACGTGTGATTGAAACATAAACGAACAGCTTATAAACGTTTTCAAAACCTTTGATGGGTTAGCTCTTGGCTCAATAAAGCTTATGTTGGGTTATCTTATAGCTCAAAATTTGCAATCGATAGGAAAAATTACTCTCCATTCACTTTTCTTCAATATGCTAGGAATACCACTATTAGTGAACAATGAAGAATTTCTAGTATTTCATACATTCCCCCTAAATTCTGAGTGAAAAGTGAAGACAATGAAACTCCATGAGAATGAAATACTATATTGGCACTTTATAAATATATTGAATTTATAATTATGTCCCTTATTCTATGGAAAAATTCCCTTTTGGGATGCATATTGAGTACAAAATTGTAATTTTATTTATATGCTTTTTATGTAACAAACCGTTACATCGAAACCTCGAGGTGTTAGTGAAATCTACACATGAGGATCATAACATCCCACCATGATTCCATAGCCCAAACCACAAGCTAAATTTACGCTCGTATAGTGGGACCACACCCCCCTCTATATGAGCTCGGGTGAACACCGAATGTCAATGTAGCCACCTGTGTTAGGACTCGAACTTGAGTAGTTACTCGGATACCAAATGTAAAAACTCTTACACCAAAACCTCGAGGCATTAGTGAAATCCACACATGAGGGTCATAACATTTTACACCTTATTTAAGAATTTCAAGATTTTTACAAGATATATGCCCACCAAAATCTCCTAAACTAGTTCCATTAGTTCCGTATAAGAATTTAGAAATTTTCAAAAATGTTTCATAATTTTTCACTAGATGGAAAGAAAGTTATGGAAATATTACTTAAGTATGCTTATTGTGTGAAACAGGGACCCTCATCTCAATTTTCTCTTACAAAAGTCTTGAAATCAATTTTTGGACCCAATGGGGATTTTTTTACCAAATAGGTTTTCGTCTCACTAAATTTAGTAGGTGGTTTAGTGGTGACTATCCAGATTTGGTGGGGATCTTTGGCAAATCCCTCTAAAATATCTTCCAAATGTTTTAAAAATAAAATAGAATTATTTGGGGGTTGAATCAGTAACCTTTCGGACCTAAAATACTTCACCTAACTAGTAGGGTGCCTATAGTTTTTATGTTATCAATTGAAAGATAATGCATTTAAGAAATATTGAAAAGAACAACCTTTTAATAAAGGAAATGTGATAGGTTTTGGAGTGACCACATGGCATTTTCTAGAGAAGTAAGTGGATTAGGTTTTGCAAAAATGGTTCTCTATGCTATGGTTTTTAAATATGCCATTTGCTTTTCTATTTTTATTTTTTTCCTCTACCACTTTACAAATCACAAGGTCGACATAGAGAGAAGAAATCTTCTTTGTTTTGTAGTTAAAGGTACACAGCTTACATTATATTTGGACACTTTGGTTTGTGTTTATAGGTTGTAAGAATTCATTTCACCCAACCCACCTTTGTTGAACTCTCCATTTGTAATGTTAACACAACTCATTTGTATATTTGTATCTCTCCAATGCAATGAGAAACAACCAAATCGTGGTCTATGTAACTCTCTAGTATCTTGCAGGATGTTGGTACATTATGTGTGTAAGTTTTGTAAGGGCTCAACTTTGATCAATGCAAAAGAGGTTGAAAAGGATATAGCTTGCCCTTTCAACATGTTAATGTAACTCCTCAATAAATCTCTTCCTAACTTTCCAACCTTATTGACCTGATGAAGGAATTTTTAACTATTGCACAACTCATTGCAAAGACGTCCTAACTTGCCTACAACTAGAAAACTATATATACATATATATATTATTTTTCTCTACAAATTCTTAAATCAGTAAATGATTCGCAACACTATGTGTGAAACTCCAGGGGGTTTTAAAACAAGGGTAGATACTTCCAAGAGGTTGGGACATCTATGGTTCCTCCAAGATCAAAATTTTATCTATAAAACCTCAACCATCTGCAACACACTCTCCTTAGATGTTCATGGATTCTCACAAGAGTTGGGACTAATAACCAACCCTAATACAAAATGTAATTCTAGAAACCTTTGAATACATTAAAATTAATGAGTTACAATATTTATAGACATTGAAAATCAACAACCATATCCACAAAAAGTGGCTCAAAGTAGCTAAACATGGAAAATATATAGAAATAACATATTGCCCCTACGAGATCATAGATGAGAACATCCGAGAAGTAGTAATCTAATAGCAATATAACCCCCACTAAAATGGGGATGTGACAACTAACAACTAACTATGTTTAAGTAATAAAATTTAATTTCTTTAACTTCACAAATTTATTAATGATGAACTAACCTAAGTTTATTCCTAATGTTTCAAGCGTCCATGATCAATAATGTAAAGAACCATGAATCATCATAGGATTGCATAATTGTAACTAAATTAATAAATATTCTCATGGGGACAAACAAGATAACATGCTACAATTCAAATGAAATGGCACCTTTGGACTCAAACTATCATTCTCAAATGACTTCAAATATGACATTATGTGTCTTGGGTTATAAATAAATGAAGGGATCATCACGAAATGAGTTTACATTATCATTTTTTTACATTAATAGATATAATCATTCCTTTTTCTATGTATAGAGATATGGTAATATAAAATGTAACTAGATATCATCACACACAAAGAAGACAACTGAAAGGTGTGAATCTTATCCCTGTCCTTATATCTCCTTTAAATCTCGTTGAAAAACTTCTTATTTAAAAATTTAGCGACTTCTCTTGTTTAGAGGGGATGAGAGAGAGAGTTTTATTCATCATGTACTTAGCTTACTTGATCTTGATGAAACATAATATATTTCATCCACACCTAAAAAGGTGAGGTATGGTTTTCTTACAAGACTTACTTTATTATCACTAATATTTTATTTGTTTTAGGTTGTAGCCTTTCATTTCTTCCCCTAAAAGTAAATATGTCAACCCATGATCTTAATTATATTTGGAAAAAATATCGACTAAAGGTTTAAGGGATAATGCTTTATAACCCCCACTTATTTCTTAGTTTCTAAAACCCACTTTAAACTACCTATAATCTCCCATACTTAATTGTTAATACAACATGTTTCTACACCTATAAAGGACCCTATCATTTCCTCACTTGTTCATAGGGTTATAACACTAGAGGATATAATTTATTCCTCTTATTTGGTGAGAAAAGGAGTAGAAAGGAAAAAAATCTAATTCCTTTACCAAGAGAGGAAAACGTAATTATCTAATTAAAAAAATTAAATCTCAATTAGAGAACTAAGATAAATAAGATACGATTATATATTCATAATATCTAACATGAATGCTACGAAGTACAAGAAATAAAAGGATGAGATTGTCTTAGGTTGTATCTAACTGTCTAAGATGATTCTAGGATAGATCCATGGTGGAACATGAGGGATCTGAGTTGTATATGCTTCATCTAGAAAATAGAGATCTACAAGTCTTCTAGACAAAAGTTCTTAGAAGAGGATAATACTTCCTGGGTGCTAGTTTCCAAACTATGAACTAGTGTCTTGGCATTAGTTTTGGATATGAAAATTTAAGGGTTTGATCATGTCTTCTTTACTTCACTCCTTTTCAAGTTAAATTCAATGTAGGGCTTTACATTTTTACCTATACCTACAAAATAAACCCTAATTACTTATGCAGGGCTTAAACACACATTAGATGGAATAAAATATGCACATGCTTGAGTCAGACTGAACTCAACAATCACCCCAATGTGATTATCACTAAGCACTACACTAAATTTTAGACTCAATATGGTTCTAGTCTCAGTGTGGGATAGAATTATGTCCCTTGAACCTGGTTTCCCTTGTCTTAGTTGCACCAAGATAGTGGGATACAACTACTTTTCCCCAAGATAAATATGTGTGATGGAACTCAAAATTTTCCCTTCCTATGTAGTGAATGATGTAACCCAATATAGGCCTTGAATGTTTCTCGTTTACCAAGTAGTAGATAGGAAGTAATATCCCAAATTACCTAGCCCCTTAGAAAAGTTACTAGGTTGTGTGTGTGTGTGTGTATGACTCCATTTTTGAATTTTGACACTTAGTGAAAATGAAGACTGACCCAAATCATGAAATAAGAATTAGAAAAGACCCAAATTTAAGTACCAAGTGAAAAATTAGAAAATAAGACAAGATGGATGAAATCACCCAAAATAGATACTAACACTTGGACACTAGTGTCCTTACTAACACTTGGACATCATAATGGTTCAAGGGATAAGAGATAGAAACATTACCAATGATGGGAACAAGGATCCTTTTTACTCAACCAAAAATCATACAAATCCCAAAACTATAAGACAATGGCATTATCAAATCCAATAAAAAATAGGACTAGGAGAGGTGTCACCAATGTTTAATCTTCTCACTTAGAAATCATGCATATAAAAACACACTAGAGGAATAATGTAATAGTAATAAGTAGATATTTTCATGTCTACATTTTCCCCTCTTTATAATATGTAGATGAAATTCAATACTATAAAGGATATAAGAAGAACATATTTGCAAAGGGTTGAAGAAGCTATAGTTGAGGTATGTCAATAGTAAGAATCAAAACATGGAGAACCGTATATCATCATTTTGATTCATGTGAGGTGAGCATGTTATCATAAAAATAACAATTGGATATAAACATTATATAGAGATATAGAATATTTTTGAAGCTTTGAAATGGTAGTAGGTATTGAGAGTATTCAATTCCTAAACTAATGTGAAAACTCTACAGATTTGAGCATCCCGAACACCGAGGAAGAGATTTCGAGAGAGAGACCATATTTACTCTCCACCATGACACCTCCTCAAAAAAGGTTCGACCACTTCAGATGGAAATGAACCTACTATTTCTTTCCTACTAGTTACAGAAAAACTCCATAAAATGAATAAAGATAGGAAACTACATGTCATTTCCCCCACTTTATGATGTAAGGGTGCTTTTTTTTCAAATATAAAGGTTCTTGATAAGGTAATTTTTATTGGATCTCAAGTTAGGTCATTTAGGAGGAAATTTTTCATTATTGATATAGAATTAGAAACTATAAACTGTGAAAAACTAACATAAATGGAAAGACACACAAACTTACAAACCTTCCTACAACTTTCCAGAGTAAACCTCAAGTAGGTTGTAAGAGCTTAGAAGTTTTGTAACCTTGTGGAATTTTGGGTGCTCTTGAATGACCTCCAAATGTGTATGCAATTAATATGAACATAGATATTTGGCTTGGAATATTGCTTCAAAAATAGAAGAAGTTGGAGAAAATTTAATAGAGTAACTATGCTTAAATCCAAGAGGGTTTGATAGAGTGTAGGATTACATTTTATAAAGGAAAATTTGTTTGGAATTTGGTTGAAATGGGTTGAATGCACATGCTAAAAATAACATTGTAGGAGGTTACAACAGTTCCAAGACATTTAGGTGAAGTAAATTAATTAATTAGAGAAGTTACATCTAGAAAGGTGGTTATACATGTCATTCAGTTTCCCCCACCTTTCTAGGATTCTATAAGTGTTGTTGACTGGACTGGTGAAGTGGAGTCCATGTGGGTCCAAATTGGTTGTTGTAATTTGCACACTTAATTAATTAATAATTTAATTTAAAAATGACAATTTACTTAGCTAAAGGGGTACTAAGGATTAATTTAATTAATCTAAAGGGTGAAATGTGTATGAATTAATTGATTTAATCAATTAATAAAAAATTAGTGAATAATATGATATATTGGATAACATTGGGAACAAGTTTTTGATTTTAGGTGTCTATATTTACCCCTCTTTAAAGTGTTATTGCGAAGTAATATTTATTTAAATATAGTAGATGTATGCGGAGCGAGAAGCTATGAAGCATTTGGATGCCCCAATGAGTAGAAAGTGGTAAAGCCTTGGATGCCCCAATAAAATATGAAGCATTATGATGTCCTTGTAAGTAGTATAGTAGAGGAATTCCCCCTCAAGCGGGTGGATGATGCAACAAAGTGATGGATGACCACTTGATAGGAAGAAGACAAGGGATTTGAATAAGGATGGGAAGGACTATACTCATAGCATGAGTGTCATTTGGAGAATAAATTTAGAGAAACCAATAATTTTTTGTTGCAAAATAAATTTTTCTCCATGATTATGAATGAATCAAGATGGTTAACCTAGATGCACATAAACAAACACACACAACAAATAAAACGTAAAATGAAAAAAACAATATATAGAGTAGGTGCGGGCATTGGGGTTATAAAAGAACCAAGATGTAATAACACTACTTGCAAGTGGTCTAAAAAGTAAACATAAAAAATGTAACACAAAGTTGAAAAAGAATACAATTAGCTATGCCCCTAATGCATTCCATAATGATGATTAAGTTGATGTAAATTCTCCCGAATAGGGAATAGGATCAGACTAGAAGAGAGGAGTAAAAGTGACTCCGTATGACACTCTTATTGGATATGTTGTGAAAATGATCGAAAATAAATTGCCTAGGAAAATTTATATCACAAAGAAAAATAATTTTGTGACATTCCCTAAGCACAATTAGTATATTATACAAAGGGAAGAAAGTGATAGTTGTAAGATTGGAATGATCACTAGGGTAATAGATAAAGGTATGAAGTTTATCAAGATTGTATTGAGATGTTGAAAGATTCACTTTAAGGGTTTTCTAATTGTAGGATTTCTATGATATGTGAATGTTTGTTTGAAAGTTTTGTAATTTTTTTGATTTTTAAGATATTTGAGTTTTTTGAATTTTGAAATATTTGATTTTTGTGAGTTTGGAAAAAGGTTGAAATAAAAATGCAAAAACATGAATTCACAAAAAAATAAAACATTCCATGGCTTAAATAAACTAGAAGGAAAACACAATACGTGCGGCGACACAAAACAAGAATTGCAAAAAAACTTAATATGAACATGAAGGAACCACACCAAAGTTATATGTGAACTGAGATGTAAATAATTTTTCCTGCAATTGGTCTACAACAAAGGTAAACAAAATAAAAAATGAAAGAAGAAAAACATCACTATGTTGACAAACCGCAACATTACAACACAACGCAAAATAATGACATCTAAAGACACTCCAAATGTGTTCCGCATTGGATAAATATAAATATTTTAATGCACCCAAGTGATAGCTTAGAACATGAGAGGATTATATTGGGAAAAAGAGAAGAGTGATACTTAGATACTCCAAACAATATTGTTGTTGGATTCCATTGAAGTGTGATTTGTAATTGGATTAAAATGTAAAATCCAAATGTGCCCCAAGAAAATTTATATTACAAAAGGGTAAATTATTTCCTCGAGCATAGATATACACCACAGAAATAAAGATGATCTAGAATGATCATGAGGAGCATCATCAAATGGAAAACTTGTTGAACTATGTTATCCATTCTTAAAAGTTGATCAAACATTATCTCGAATGTTTTGATTGTAACATTTTTATACTATTTTTGGAGTTTTGAAAAAATATTATTTTTGGATTTTAAAACAATTTTATGTTATTTTTATATTTTTGAATAGTTTTATATTATTTTTGCATTTTAGAACAATTTTATAGTGTTTTTGCATTTTTGAATAATTTTACATTGTTTTTACATTTTAAAACTCAAGTAAAAGGGGTGAAATTCTTGAAATTAGATGCATTCCATTCCATTGAAAAAAATTTAGATGGTAAAATGATAGGTTGTTTCACTCTGCTCGTGGCTCCACGCAACTAGGAAGATGTAATGGATCATCACCAAGAGCAAAAAGAAGTTATAATGAGGTGAATAGTGATATAAAATGAAGATAATGGATGACATGACACAAGGTGCAATAATGATTGTATGATAAAAATGTAACTCATCTCTAGTCAAGATTATATGACCAACTCCCGATTAATTCCACTTTATATGTTTTGCTCAACTTAGATCCATAGATGGCCTACTGATTGGAAAAATCTAGTTGAAGGAATTATTTTCTCTATTTATCATGAGAAACTAAATTAATTTTGGGTATTTTTTTGATTAAGCACTTTGATTTAAGATTTTAGTAAGGATTTATAGGTTAGTTAATTTTTTTGTGAAGGACCCCCTACATGTTTCCCATGCCATCAATAAAAGGAAATGGATCAAAACTGAAGACAAAATTTAGGTGAGTAAGGGTTTTCTCCATTCCCAATCTCATTCTTCTAGTAAGAAGTATGGACTTATCACAAAATACTATGAAGGACGAAAGGTGTAGTGATTTTTTTGTATTTTAAAATTGATTTAATTTGCCTTGGATGTTGATTGTGTGATTTTTGGGAAGGAACATTCTTCCCCAAGTATCAAAGCATCTTGTGACTAGTAAGATGTAAGGGTTCAACACTTTAGATTGAGATGGGTGGTCAAAAGGACCAAGTAAATATGTTTAGTGATTTCTATTAAAGACAACTTATTTGAAGGGAGGAGTTGCCATCAGTAAGCTTTAAGATAAAACTATAGGTGAAAAGATATGGAATGGTATAAACCTTAACAAATATGAAACACATAATGCCCAAGATGAACAAGGTTAACCTGTGTTGTAATAAGTGAAGAATGTGAATATATGATAATGGTATGATTAATGTATCTACTAGTATATGGAATTATTAACATTATTTGTACGCACTTTGTCATTTCCAATTTGTAAACAATGCTTCAATATGGAGTTTTGTTCTCTTTTTATGCTTTTAAATTTTTTTGAATGTTAGAGGATGAATATTTGAAACTGAACAATCAAGAAAAAGGTCCATGTTTATTAAATTTGAATGGTCTTGAGATACAAGACTTGTGCGGATGAAATCCAAGTCAAGAGGAGGAATCTAAATATTTGATAGGTCATGAAATATGAGACTTGGGAGGATAAGGTCTGAGTCAAATGAGGAAATCTAAATATTTGATAAGTCATGTAATATGAGACTTGTCTGGAAAAGTTCCAATTCAAAGGAGGAAATATAAAAATTTGATAAGTCCTACAATACGGGACTTGGGCGGACAAGGTATAAGTCAAAGGAGGAAATCCAAAGATTTGATAAGTCCAAAATACAAGTCTCGGGTGGATATGTTCCAAGTAAAAGCGGTGAATCAAATGATTCAATGGGTTTTTAAGTACTATACTTGGGTGGAAAAGTGCTAAATCAAATGAGAAAATCTAAAGATTTGATTAATCCTGTAATACAATACTTAGGCGAGACGAGATCCAAGCCAAAGGATTGAATCAAATAATCAATGTGTCTTGAAGTACTAGACTTGGGAGGATAGGTTCCAAGTCAAAGAATGTGTGATTAGACAAGTCTTTGATGAGATAAAAATACCTATACGATGTTAGAAGAAGATTTCTGACACGGGAAATATATTGAGTTCTATATTCTCTTGTCATTGAAAGAGTGTGAGGGAAGAAGGATGGATCTCTAGATGTATATACCCATGGTTCTTTGTAAGCCATAGTGAGGAGATATTCAAATTTTCTCCATCTAGGTTGTGAATTAGTTGTTTTAACAAAATATTTGCAATTAATTCTTGAAAAAGTTGTATAAGGATGTTTCTAGGTATACATACCTCATAGAGTGTACTCATGTAGATGTATTGACAAGTAATACTCATTAGTGATGAGATTCCTGTGAGATTGGTCATTTGAGGTGTAATGGACATCGAATGTTGTGTTATCGCAAGTGTTCAAGCTTGTTATGGTTATATTTTGACAACAAGACTATAGATTATATGCATAGGAGCTGAAAAAGAAATAATAGTATCAATCTCAATGGTGTTTGATAAAGGAACCTCTTTTATTATGTCAAGGATTGAAATATATTCTTTGAGAAAATTCAAGCTCTCATTAGGTGTTAGAATTTTTTTTTTTTTTTTTTTGAAACAGTGCAATGTCTATGTGGATTGAAGGAAGAAAATCCAAAGAAGAAATAGATTGGTTTGAAGGAGATATACTTTACCCTTTTCATGATATCGTTGAATGTTAGTATGTACGAAGTGGGGAAAATAGTAAACTCTTAGTTTGAAGTGGAAATTGACATGTCATTGGTTTTGAGAGATTCGTTGTAAGATCTAAAAATATCTCTCCATTGTTAATTAAGTCTTGGACATAATTCTTAAAACACACACACTTATATGTTGAGTGGCCATCAATGCAATGGAAAAAAATATGCATGAGTTTTGTACCAATATAGCTTAGGTTATCCTTCAACCCAAGGTATTTTAAGTGGATATTTTATCATCCCATCCTTTATTAGTTGATGAAATACACTATAAATACTTTTGTCGAGGGGTGTAAATCTACGTTTAACTTTTTCATAGAATGGTGTATTCGTTATGTTGTATCATTGGATTTTTTATTGATTAGTCATGTATGTTAGGAATATTATGATTATCCACAACACCAACAGTGATGAAATTGCGGTTATGGCTGATGTACCAAGATTCACAATGAGAAGTTCTAGTATGGTGATTATTGTGAGTGAGGTTGAAGGAAAAATGTTTGATGAAATTTTGTAAGAGGTCTATGAAGGTGGTGATAGATCCCTTTGGAATGTGTAAGAACCAATCTAAATTTTTCCTCCTAGACTTCTAGGAAAAAGGCACAAGAGAAAGCTATTATTATATGCCACTTCATGGCATGTTGTAGAAAATTATTTGATATGTTGTCTCGGATCAGTTTTTCCCTTGTATTTACCAAATTTTGGCGTCTCAAAAAATCCTAGGAATGGTATGTGTAAGATGTCCATGTCAAAATGATATGGACACAACTCATCAAAATTTAATTGTTTTCATTGCTTTTGCATACCCACAATGGTGTCTTTCATCATTTGTAATTCTTGGTCAAAGGATGAATTGTATAAATCCACCATTGTAATGAAAAATAAGGGAAAGTGAAGAAAGGTATGATGAATAACTTGACCCTTAGAAAATTGAATGATTATATGGAAGCGGTGAAAAGGTTTGAAAATATCGACCCTTAGAAAAGTGAGTGCTAATATGGAAGAGAGAAGAAGATGAAAAAGATCGACATTGGAAAAAATGAATGTGAAGAGGGAAGAAGAAAAAATGGTTAGTTTATTACATGACTCTTAATCAAAATTAGAATTAACATATTAGGGACCAAAAGAGTTTAGATGTGTTCTACTCGTTAACAAAAATGAATGTTAAGGGAGAAAAGACATGACAAGGTGAACATGGTCAACTCTTAATCAAATGAGTGATAAGAGTGACAATGAAGGTGGAATCTTAACAAGATGAGTGTTAAGAGAAAAGAAGAAGGGGTGAAAATTTAAACGTTCTAGACATTTAGCAAAATCAATGTTAAGGGAGCTAAAAATTAACAAGGTGAATGCAATCAAATATCAATAAAAATGAATGATAATAGTGACAAAAAAGGGACTTTGCAACACTTAACAAAATAAATGATGTTAAGGTGGAAGATGAATTGAAATGTTAGTTTAGATGATTCTTAACAAAATGAGTGCTAAGAAAGATGAAAGAGTTTGAAATATGTAACGACATTTTACATAAGTGAACGTAAAGAGGGAAGAAATGAAATAAGGAAGTTAGTACGCTCAACTTGCGACAAAGTGAGTGTGACAAGAAAATAATTTAAACACTATGGACAATGCTCAACTCTAAAAAAATGTGATAAGGGAAGAGACTTAAGAAAAATGATGATTAATTTTCTCGGTGTTTTAACAAGGTGTATGTTAAAAGGGGAGACTTAAGAATATGATAAATGATGTCAAATGTTAACAAAAGTGTGTTAAAATATAAGATAGAACAAGGAAATGGGAGTACTAAAAGAACAAAAAAGTAAATGTTTTCAGAATAAGTGAGGGAATGATGATAAGAAGGTCCAAATCTTGCAAAAGTGGAGATAAGAGACAAAGGAGAAGTGATTGATTAATGAGATCAAATTAAAGCAAAGTGGATGTTTTAAAGAGAGAAGTGAATAAATGATGAGGATGTCAACAAAGCAATAAAATTATTGTGATGTATGACAACGTAACATAATGAAAGAGAGATAGAGAATATATCGTGAATTCAACTAAGTGATAGTGAAATGAGATGACGTAAGAGTGATGGAAGTGAGATAGAAGAATGTCATCAATTTAATAAAGTGAATTTACAATGTGAAGATGTAAGAGTGATGGAATTATTAGAGTAAAACAAGATAGTGTTACACTTAAGACTTATGAAAATGGAAAATCAAGGTGATCTAGAGGGTGCTTGGCTGTGATAAAGTGAGTATCACAATATCAATAATTAGTGAAGAAGAATGAAAGTTCTCAAGTTAGGATATGGATGTCCACAACCCAAGACTTATACATGTTTACAAAGTGACAAGGTGGATGAGAAAGAAAACATGAATACAAAAATTGAAACACCAAGATGTAACATGTGAGAAAAATGAAAAATTATGTTTGTGAAATTTGTAGCCTCTACCTTAGATTGGCATGAACAAGGCGTGGCTTGCTAGGTGGTTCACTAAACTAGGTGTCGATAGTATACCCAAATGAACGCATTCTTATGGCTAGTTGTCGGATTTACTTTACCCCCTTTAAAACCTTGAGCAAATATTTTTCTTAGAATGAATCGCACTGGGGTCACCACTAATGAGTATCAATGACTCTAACTCACAAGGCTTTACTAGTCAGTTGGGATAGAAGGTGATCATTTCATTGGCCGCTTCCCTCAATGTACTGACTACTTTGGGGTTCTTATGGTAATCCTCAAAGATTTTTATGGCTTATGCCAAGGCACTTCCCACGATTTGTAGATATGGTTTTACCCTTATCTGAATAGGCAAATATAGTGTGTAGAAATGTTCATTTTATCTTATTTATCAACAATTCCCTACATAAAAGAATTAGTAGTTTTAAGCGCACGACGAAAAAAGGAAACCTACAGTTAGTAGTTTGTAAGTGTTTTAGTAACCTTCGTGAGAGTGGATCCTGCAAGAAAGGATTATAATTTTTTCCTGAGGTAGGTAGAGGCTAAGAAAACAGAAGAAAGTTCACGTTTCTCATTTCCCATATTTCTAAGAAAGTGCAAGGAAAGAGCATACATAGGAATAAAATTTTATTAATAAAAATACTAATTCCCCCAAAAATGAGAAACGATCACATTTATGATTCCCAAGATCACTTGGAAAGTGCGAGGGAAGAGCATATGCATGATCACACAGTGATTAGTCTCACAAAAAAATGAAAAAGGAAAAGCATGCAAAAAAACATTAGAAAGTGTTAATCTACATTGAAAAGTGATTAAATGTGCACAAAAAGTCTAAAAATTGGGATAAACATTAGACCGAAATGTCCAATAACCCTATTCTAGCCACCTACACAATTAATCGAGAGAAATAAAATTGATGAAAAAAGATAAATTAGAGGGGGAAAAATTATTTTAGGTTGAGAAAAATTCTTGAAATAATGAATGAGTGGACCAAAAACATCCAGCACCTTGCACATACAAGTTTAACAACTATTCTATTTTCATGAAAATGGATGGAAATTAAATAAAAGAGTGCCTAATCATATAGTTAAAAGTCCCACATTAATTAATTAAATTAATGAGTAACTAATTAAAAAATACTACCTAAATAATGATAAAATAATTAATGATTAACTAGTGAGAAATGTAAATTCAGCTTAGAATCCTACTTCTAAAGTTATGATTGAAAACTCACTAAATGTTGAAGGGTATTTGCTAGTGAAGGAATCACGGTGTAGTACTATAACAAAGCCATATCATACTCTTATTGGAGGAAACAACCTTGTATAAAATAGTGATGTTGCTCAAAATATCTTGGGGGGATCTAAATCACCTCAACATTCTAGCATAAAAAGTGATACAGGGACTGAGAATCCTTTGCAGGATCCCATCTTCAATGGAGATGTACAAGAAAACAACCCCATTGCAGCTTTATATTAACATAAAAATAACAAGATTTCAGCCTCACCAGCACCTCCATTGAAGAGGGTTATTGATGGATTACATATGTCTCCCAGCTCGGAAAAGAGGAAGGAGAGCTCACTCCTACAAAAAAATGTGTTGGATGATTGTGTCAACACTTTATCACTAGAATTTACTCTTGTAAAATCCAAAATGGAAATCTAAAGGATTTGAAGGTATTCCTGATGCTTTATTATTTGATAAGAAAAATTCACCGTAAAACTAAACTACATTCTATTCCAGTCACTAGATCCTCTAAGAGGCAAGCCAATACGAGGGATAACACCACTAAGGAAGACCTTCAAAAAATGATCAGAGAAAGAAGGAAATTAGCAAGGATCTTGCATATGGAACCCAATCTTCTTTGGACCATCTAGTACACATCTCCCCATGTCTTTTTAATGAAGATCATTTCTTGGAACATTAGAGGCCTTAATGGGAGTAGTAAGTAGCACACCGTCAAGGATTTTTAAAAGATCTATAAGCCCACCATTATGGCTATTCAAGAAACTAGGATGAATTTAGAATATTTGAAGACTTTTAGCATATTTTTTTGGAAAAGAACGTAATGGACTACTGTTGACTCAAGAGGGGAATCTAGAGGTATTGTTATCTTTTGGGACCCATCATTAATCTCAGGTAAGTTGGTTTTCTCCTCTTCTTCCCACCTTGTTGTTGCATTTCACATGCTTGAAAGTTCTAGTAGTTGGATCCTCTCAGTCATCTATGCCCCTAATACTCTCTATGGAAGGAAGCAACTATGGAATGATCTCAAAAAAATCAATCTAACAATAGTAATTGGTATTGGATGATCATGGGGACTTTACCACTCCACTCTCTACTTCTAAAAAGAAATTTGGATCTTCAATTCACAACCCAGGGATGGATGATCTGACAAATTTCATTTCTCACTCTAATATCTTGGATCTTGAGCTTTATGGTAATCCCTATACCTGTTCCAACAAGAGACTTGGGGATGATCTCATTCAAGTCATATTTTATTGGGACATCATCTCTATAGATTGGATTTTATCTCAAATTTTTCATCTCTCCTCTCTCCCTAGAATAGACTTGGATCATAATCCTATTGTCCTCAAACTGCTAAATGTTGATAAACCCACTCATTTCTCATTCAAATTTGAGAAAATGTGGCTGGACCATCTAGACATCAAGGAAAAAATAAAGGAGTGGTGGAGCTTAGAAGTGGAAGGTACAACACAATTCAAATTTGTCCAAAAGCTTAAAAATGTTAAAAAGAAAGTTAGGACCTGGAATAAGACTATTTTATGTAATATCGTCACTTAGAAAAATAAGATTAGATAATATCATGAAGCTTTGGAAAAAGAACATTTCAGAGGTTGGTATGTCCCATGAAGATCTTATTTGTGAAAAATCCATTTTATATGAGTTTCATAACCTTTGTGCTAAAGAAGAAACTTTTTGGAGGTAGAAATATAGAGTTGTTTGGCTCAAAGAGGGTGATAGAAACACCATTTTTTCCATATGATAACTCTCAATCACAAGTCTCATAACAAGATTTTGGAAGTCTCCTTTCACGATGCTTCATTACTTCATATAAAAAAACATTAAGAAAGAATCTCTAAGTTTTTATATGAACCTCTTGAATGATAACTCCTCTTTATCTTTGGAGGAAATGAATTGTATGTTGGACTCTATTCCTCAAGGTCTTTTGGCTCTGAATATTTCAGCATTATTAGAAAACCTAATACTTTAAAGGAGTTGTAGAAGGTGGTTTTCTCCATGGAAGGGGACAAATCCCCAGGCCCGGATGGATTTTCTACTAATTTTTACTAGAATTTTGGGAAATATGTGATGAAGATATTCTTAAAGATGCGAATGAATTCTATAGGATAGGGAGACTCTTGAAATAAATTAATAACACCTTCATTATTTTATCTCCTAAGAAATTGGGGGCTAAATATTTCAAACACTTTAGACCTATTAGTCTCACCAATGTTCTTTACAAAATCTTCACTAAGATTCTTACTAGTAGAATTCAACCTTTTCTCCCTCACCTTATCTCCAACCAACAGGGGGTTTCGTGAAGGGTAGGATTATACATGATGGTGTTGTGATGGTTCATAAAACCATCCACTCTATGGAGAAAATAAAAAAGTAGGCATGGTTTTGAAGCTTGATATGAATAAAGCCTTCAATAGAGTTTCTTGGTCTTTCCTTGATAAGGTAATGGAAAAATTTGGGTTTGATGCTCATTTTAGAAAGATTATTAGTTTTTGTATTTCAACTCCCATATTCTCTATGATTGTCAATGGCACCCCAGTAGGATTATTTTCAAGCAATAGAGGTATTTAAAAGGGAGATCCCATTTCCCCCTCCTCTTCATCATCATGATGGAAAGTCTCAATTGTTCCATTACTATAGCTATTTATTTGGGTTACCTCAATGGTTTCCAACCTACATCCTTGGAAATCACTGTTTCTCATCAAAAATTTGCTAATGAAACTATTCTTCTACTTATGGCATCTCTTTTAGAAGAAAATATGATGAAAACTATTCTCAAAACTTATGAGGAGGCTTCAGGACAACAGATTAACTTTGAAAAAGTTCTCTCTACTTTTTCAACACTCCTCTAGGAAGGAAAAGGAAAATTTATCATATTTTGGGATATGAAATTAAATATCTTCCCACCACTTATCAAGGCCTTCCTCTAGGCACTAATAAAATTTCTTTGATTGTTCGGAAATGCTTTGTTAGACAGGTTTCAAAGGAAGTTGGTTGGTTGGAAGGGAACCATTCTCTCTAGTGCTGGAAAAAGTCTTCTAATCAAGAGAACACTTCAAAACCTTCCTATCTATATTATGTCTTTTTTTTTATACCTACTTCTATTGTGGATAGGATTGAGATAATTCAAAAGAAATTTTTGTGGATGGGTACGGAGGAGAAAAAGATATTTCACCTTGTGGCCTAGGATAAAGCTTGCACCAAAAAAAGTGTGGGTGGATTAGGGATCAAGAATAAAAATATTATGAATGTTTCTCTTGTCTCCAAAATGAGTTGGAGGCTACTCAAGGAGAACCTTGTAACACCTATGGAAAACTATTATCTTTTGCTCTTTTGTATTGCAAATGTTGACATGTGATTTGTCCTAAGAAGGTGTATTATTTTGACTATTAGAAATCATGCTTACCATAAATAATTTATTTCTATTCTTGGATTCATTTTTCTGAAATGTTATTGCCCACAAGGAATCCATTCTATTGAGATAAGAAATGTTGTAAACTGGTAATGTTGTTTGTAAAATTATCTCTTTATAATAATGAAACCTTGATCAATTTCATTGATCTAAGCTATGTTTTAATTCTTCTTACCCAATCTACATGGTAAACTAACATTCAAGAGGTTGAAGGAAATAAATGACTAAACTCTTGTATTTATACAAATTCATTGATCTTACTTAGAAGTTCTTTCTTTGTATTCTACCTGTAAGAAGTATGCTCGGATCTTCTTGCTAATATCTTTAGGACACCGAATGGCGTAAAGAGGATGGAATTCTACTTTAGGACTATTCAAGGTAATAACGTAAGTCCTATATCTTTAAGATCTATCCTAATGGGATTCTAACCTAAGGTAAACTAGACCTACCTTATGTCTATGTTTACACTAATTTGTTGCATCCTAACCTAAGTGGTATGTTTTACAAAGTTGGGGATTTAGAAATAACCTAAGATAACTATAGGTTTATTTCTAACATATTACCTAATGTTAAATGGGTATGGGGTATGGTCTATCCTAAGATGGAAAATCTACCTACGGAAATGTTTCTAATCCTAAGGTAAATACTTTCAAAATTAGCCTAAGGTTAGATACTAAGCTAGTGATATCTATCCTAAACTAATGCAAAGATAGAAAGGGGCCTAAGGGGATTCGCATGGAAAATATAATATGGTGAAGGTTTTTAAGTCATTTATTTGATTTGATTTTTGAATTTAAAACATTAGGTACTATCAGTTTGACAATGCATGTTCTCTTTGAATTTAGACTTGCCAATTTTAGATGGCGGTGGCGTGGAGGTTTAGGTAGGAGACTGAAACTAATGACATTAATGGTCATCATTTTTGGCAAGAAAACTACCTTGGAAACCATGCAAGTGGATTTGTTGGGAGTTCTTTGGTCTTTCATGCATTCTAATTTTTTCTCTACATGGAGAAATCTAGTTCTTCAAACCAGTAGTTCTATTTTCAGTTTGTTACTATTTTTAACTCCCTTGGACTATTTTCAATCCAATGGAAGTATATGAGGAATTTGAGAAGGAAGTTTTTGGTTGTTGATTTCATTTAGAGAAGGAGTTGTGAAGGCTCGGCTGGAAATATTCTTCGAATCGATAGAAGCACTATCAGGCATGATAGGCTCTATCCATTAAGCTGATCTACTTTTCTCTAAGTGTCTTCATTAAAACAACTTTGCTCTCATGAGATAAATGGGTTTTTATTTCTATGATGGTTATTTGGTTTCCTTGCTTGAATATTTTCTATATTCTCTGATTGAGGAATCTCTGCTTGGAAAGGAAGTCATTGAGTTGTTTTCTTGTTTATTTGATGTTGAATCCCACCTTAAATCTTGTGGTGATTTGAGTAATGAAGTGCATGCGTGAATCTTTCTTATCTGTTCAAAAATGGGTTTATGGAAATGATATGTGTCTTCAAGTTTCGAACCAAGTTGTAGTTTGGGTTGTTAGAAGGTAAATGAATACCCTTCACTGTCACTTCTTGGTTTTGTGGAAGTTATGTTACTCTCTGTTGGAATTGTATGAATATGCATGCTTGGATTCGAGTTGTATAAACTTGAATTTTTTTAGTGAAATAGTAAATGTGTGCCTTCTTCTTGAACTCACTGAATACTCTATCAGTTCTTTGGATTTGGTATTTGACGGAAGTTGGGTAGTTATTGGGTGTTTAGAATCTTTGTTTTGTGGGTTCTCTTGTATGGAAACAAGAGTGAATGTTTTATTATTTCCTTTAAACTTTTCAGTTTAAAACTGGGTCGCTCGAATTAAGCTCTTTTATGGAACTATGGGATAGTTGTTTCTTGGACCCTTGGATTTCGATGTTACCTTGTTGGGAATACTTGTGTGTGAAATCTATACTTCTGATCTTATTTATACTGTGTTTTTCTTTAAGTCCTAGAGGACTAAACTAAAGGATAAGTGATGAGGCCCTATCGGTTGGGGACATTGTGATAGTCGGCTCATTTGAGTCGATATAGGGGTCATTCTCGTAGTCCCGTTTGAGATTTCATTAAGTCGATCATGTTGTCTACTTCTAGTTGAATTAGAAGTTGTTGATTTTGATTACCTGTTCCTTATCTTGGTTAAGCATTGGGTAACTTGTTGGAGTAAACTTGTTAAAATATGACTGTTGTAATTTCATGGTAATTTGTTGAATGGGTATTTGACTTTTGGAGATAACGGTTACTTAATCTGGAACTAACCAAATCGGCTTAGTTTGATAGATTTTCTAGATCTTTGTGGGTGTTGTAAATAAAAGAATGTCTTGTCGATTTCTTAGATGTGTACAATTAAGTCTATCCACGAAATTGAAATGAAAGGAATTTCATCATTTCTATTAGCTGACTTGAGCACCTATTGCTAAGTCATGTTGACCTTTTGTTTCACATCTTCTTGAAATATAATCTTGATGGATTCTTATTTGTACATTCTATTAAGGTTTTCTTTGACTCCGAATGGTTACGATTATGAGTTGATCATTCTATCATTTTATCTTCACTTGGAAGAAAATAATAAGCTTACTTTGCACGAGTGTAAATTTATTGATTTTGAATGTCTATTGAAGACTATTATTTCACCGTATGGAGATTAACAACTTTGGTTAAAGCACCTCCTCATGGACAACACCAATTTGGGAAATTTAGGTGTTAAAAATAATAATGTAAACATGCCCGATTAGCCAAAAAAAAAGGCAAGGCTGACAACTGAACTCACTAATGATATCAAAAAGATAAGTCCACATAAGTTTTATGGCACCATATTAGGAGATGGAGCTGAGAATTGGCTCAGTGAAATCGAGAAGTACTTTTCAATAAGGAATTTCTTAGAGGAAACAAAGGCAATATGGGTAGCATATCAACTTTTCCATGAAGCATCTTCATGGTGGGACAACCGTAAGGCTGAGTTGAACATTGATGAAACTAATATTACTTGGGATCAATTTAAAAGTTATTTTAGGCAACGATGGCTACCACAACTTTACTATGATTAGAAAATGACTAAATTTCAGAACTTAACCCAAGGAAAATTAACTATAACAAAGTACTGGGAGTGGTTTACTAAACTCCTTAAGTATGTACCTCAGTATCAAACTAACGAGAAGTTCAGGATATATAAATTTATTATGGGATTGAATCCTATTATAGGGGGAGATGTGGATGTTCACAACCCAACCATTATGAAGGGGTTGTTGAAAAATCCATAAGGTAGGAACATAAATTAAAGGCAATTTCTGCTCATAAGGAGGAAATAAGAAAGAAAGTTCCAAACTCCTCTTCATCATCTCTAGTGCCTAAGAAAGTACCATGGAAGAAGTATGGTATGAAAAGTAAGTTCTCTTCTGATAATAATAAGAAAAAAACAGCAAATAATCCTACTGCCAATGTACACAATAACTTTTTCAAGAACAATAATAACGGACATAAGTCTTATGGAGGTCAGAATGATAACTATAAGGCTAGGAATAAATTTGAGCCTAAAAAGGGACCTGTAGGAGGCTATTACAATTGTGGCAAGGATCATTACGCAAACCAATGTCCTTTGAAAAAGGATGATCATAATCAGCAGCACAAGATACATGCTGTAGTAGCTGACAAACAAGCTAAAAATCAAGTCACACCCATAAAAGTTTCAGGGTAAGTTATTTGACATACTTGTAACTATTCTTTGTGACATGGGAGTTACTGAATGTTTTATTTCTAGTAAATTAGAATTGAAATTAAAAATAAATGTTGGAAAAATGGGTAAATCATGGGCTGTACATTATGGGAATAATGTTGTTCATATAGTTAGTATGTGTCTTTTTGGAGCAGTCCTTGATTTACCTAGTTTTTCCATGGAAGTTGATCTTTATGTTGCTCCTTTGGGGTCTTATGATGTAATCATAGGTGTTAATTGGCTAGTTGAGCATAAAGAAAAAGTGGACTATTTTGAAAAACATATTAGTTGTTTAGATGACCTGCAGAAAACAATAGAGATTCAGGGTGTAAAATGTGAAATTTTAGTTAGGAAATTATCTGCTATGCAACTTAAGAAGGCCAAAAATAAGGGTTGTACCTTGTATGTAGTAATTTTTTTGAATCTACTGAATAAGAAAGTTATTTCTTAGAATGTTACTTGCTATTACGAGACTACAATGATGTGTTTCGGAAGAGTTACTAGGTCTTCCACCCAAAAGGGAATTTGACTTCACAATTGAAATCAAACCTGAACTCGAGCCTATTTCTAAGGCACCTTATCGGATGACTACTATTGAATTGGTATGGTTTAAGGTATAGCTATAATAAATTCTATCTAAATGTTTGATTAGACCGAGTGTCTCACCTTGGGGAGCACTGGTAATTTTTGTGAAAAAGAAATATGGAACACTTAGATTGTGTATTGATTACAGAATGTTGAACAAGGCAACGATTAAGAATAGATATCCACTTCCTAGAATTGATGATCTATTTGATCAGATGCATGGAGCATCAGTATATTCTAAGATATATCTACGATCTGGATATCATCAGTTATGAATTAAGGATGAGGAAATTCATAAATAGCTTTTAGAACAAGGTATGGACATTATGAATTCATAGTTTTACCTTTTGGATTAACAAATGCACCTGCAACTTTTATGAATTTAATGAATAATATTTTTCAAGAATACTTGGACAAATTTGTTCTTGTATTCTTGGATGACATTCTCATATATTCTAAAAGTATGGAAGAACACCATGAGCATTTGAAGATAGTCTTGGAAATCTTGAGAAAAAGATGGTTATTTGGTAAGTTATCTAAATGTTCTTTCTATGACACGGAAGTGCACTATTTGGGTCATGTTATAAGAAAAGATGGAATAGTTATAGATCCTTCTAAAATTATAGCTATAACTGAGTGGCTTGCACCAAAGAATGTACATGAAGTCAAAAGCTTCATGGGTCTTGTTGGTTACTATAGGAAATTTGTTAAAGATTTTTCCAAAGTTGCTACACCAATAACTTCATTGTAGAAAAAGGATAAGAAATTTGTGTGGAATGATAAATGTGAATCTGCATTTAAAACTTTAAAGGATCAATTAACTTCAGCACCTATTTTGGCTGTACCTGACCCTAATGGAGACTTTACTTGTTGTAACAGATGCATTTAGGGAAGGTCTTGGAGGTATTTTGTTACAAAATGATCATGTCATAGCATACAAAAGTAGAAAACTTAAGTTACATGAGCTGAATTATGCTCCACATGATCTAGAGCTTGCTTCCATTGTTCATGCACTTCAAGTTTGGAGGCATTACCTACTTGGTAAACCTTTTGAATTAAAAACTGATCATCTTGGACTGAAGTATATTTTTACTCAGCCAAATCTGAATGCAAGACAACGAAGATGGTTAGAGTTTTTATCTCAATATGATTTTGACATAAGTTACATTAAAGGCAAGGAAAATAGGGTAGCTGATGATCTAATTTGTAGGAAGAAAATTTATGCTCTTATAATGTTGAGAACTTAGTTCAAGGATGAAGTAAAGAGTGTTATGGAATTTGATTCTTATTTTCAGCAAGTAAAAACAACACTTGTTGTAGATCCAAATGATGAGAGATATAAAGGTTTTCACTTTGATAATGAAGGAATCTTATGATTTGAAAACAGGTATACATACCTTTGCTAAATGATTTAAGAAATAAATTATTAGTTGAATTTCATAATTCACCTTTTTTTGGACACCCTGGTATTACAAAGATGTTTGCTGATATAAAACAGAAATATTTCTGGAAAGGGATGAAAATGGACGTGATTGAGTTTGTGACACATTTCTTAGAATATCAATGTGTTAAAGCTGAACATATGCATCCAAGGGTTTTATTATATCCTCACATCATACTAGAGTACAAATGGCAAGTGATAAGAAAGGATTTTGTACAAGGGTTGCCTATGTTAAGAAATAAACATGATTTTATTTTGGTTGTTGTTGATAAACTAACAAAAGTAACACACTCTATTTTTAGTAATCTTAAGGATGATTCACCTATTTTAGCAAAAAGGTTTGTTCATGAGATTTTCAAATTACATGGAGTACCTGAATTAATCATATCTGATAGAGATCCAAGAATGACTTCAATATTTTGGTAAACACTTAACGCAACTTTAGTAACTAAGCTGAATTTTAGTTTTGTGTATCATCCAGAAACAAATGGAAAAATTAATATAGTTAATCAAGTTTTAGAGGATATGTTATGAATGTATTGTATGGATCAACAGTATAAATGGGAAGATTATCTTCCATTAGTTGAGTTTACCTACAATAACACATATCATGCCTCTCTAAAGATGGCACCTTTCGAAGAATTATACGGAAGGAAATGCATAACCCATGTTAGTTGGGACAAAATTGAGGATAAAGAGGTAATTGGACCTGAAATCCTTACGGAAATGGAATAGCAAGTTAAAATTATTTGTGAATTGAAAGAAGCAACAGATAGACAAAAGAGTTATGCTGAATTGAAGTGGGTTAATAGGAAATTTTAACTTGGTGAGAAGGTCTTTCTTCGGGTTAAGCTGAAAAAGAGTTCAATAAATTTTGGCAAGGCTACCAAGTTATCACCTCATTATGTGGGACCTTTTGAAATTGTTGAAATAATCAACCCTGTAGCTTATCATTTAACATTACCTCCTGCTTTGTCATGAATGCATGATGTTTTCCATATTTATTTTTTAAGAAATACATTTCATATTTATCACATGTATTAAATTGGAATTCCTTGCAGGTCTAAGACCCAGGAATAATCATGGTTAAGCCTATACAAGTGCTAGAAACTCACCAGTTGCACTTAAGAAATCATGAAATAAGTCAATGTAAGGTCCAGTGGGACCAGTTTAATGAGGAAAGTGCAACCTGGGAAAATATGGAAGATATGAAAACTACTTTTCCATATTTATTTGAACATAATTGATTTTGTTGACTAATAAAATTTGTGATTTTATTCTTTTTATGACAATAAATCTACCAATTTTGGGTAGATATTTTATTTGTTTAAATAAACAGCTACATAAATGCTGACTTTGGGAATTTTAAAAACCCAATTCTACTTTGAACATATGGAAAGAAAGATAATAAATTGATTATCCTTGATGCAAATTGTTTAAATAAGTTAATCATCGGGATGATGATTCTTTTTAGGAGGGAAGTATGTAACACATGTGGCAAACTGTTAACTTTTCCTCTTTTGCATTGCAAGCATTGACATGTGATTTGTCCTAAGAAGGTGTATTCTTTTGACTATTAGAAATCATGCTTGCCATGGATAATTTATTTCTATTCTTGGATTCATTTTTCTGAAATGTTGTTTTTCGTAAGGAATCCATTCTATTGAGATAAGAAAGGTTGTAAACTGGTAATGTTGTTTGCAAAATTATCTCTTTATAATAATGAAACCTTGATCAATTTCATTGATCTAAGGTATGTTTTAATTCTTCTTACCTAATCTACATAGTAAATTAACATTCATAGGTTAAAGGAAATAAAGGATTGAACTCTTGTATTTTTACAAATTCTTTTATCTTATTGGAAGTTCTTGCTTTGCATTCTGCTATAAGAAGTATACTTGGATCTTCTTGTTAGTATATCTAGGACATTGAATGGTGTAAAGAGGATGCAAGTCTACTCTAGGACTATTAAGGGTAATAACCTAAGTCCTAGATCTTTAAGATCTATCCTAACGGGATTCTAACCTAAGGTAAACTAGACCTACCTTATGTCTATGTTTACACTAATCTTGTTGCATCCTAACCTAAGTGGTATGTTTTACAAAGTTGGGGATTTGGAAATAACCTAAGATAACTATAGGTTTATTTCTAACCTATTACCTAATGCTAAATGGGTATGGGGTATGGTCTATCCTAAGATGGAAAATCTACCTAAGGAAATGTTTCTAAACCTAAGGTAAATACTTTCTAAACTAACCTAAGGTTGGATCCTAAGCTAATGATATCTATCCTAAACTAATGCAAAGATAGAAAGGGACCTAAGGGGAGTCGCATGGAAAATATGAGATGGTGGTGATGGTTTCTAAGTCATTTATTTGATTTGATTTTTGAATTTAAAACATTACGTACTGTCAGTTTGACAGAGGCATGGAAACTAGAGGGGATCCTAGTTGGCACCATCTCTAAATTTAAACAATGCATGTTCTCTTTGAATTTAGACTGCCAATTTTAGATGGTGGTGGCATGGAGATTTAGGTGGGAGACTAGAAATTAATGACATTAATGGTCATCATTTTTGGTGAGAAAACTACCTTGGAAACCATGCGAGCAGATTTGTTGGGAGTTGTTTGGTCTTTCATGCATTCGATTTTCACTCAGATGGAGCTATCTGGTTCTTTGAACCAGGTAGTTCTATTTAAAGTTTGTCACTATTTTTAACTCCTTGGACTATTTTCAATCCAATGGAAGTATATGAGGCATTTGAGAAGGAATTTTTTGGTTGTTGATTTTTTTGGAGGAGTTGTGAAGGCTCGGCTAGAAATCTTCTTTGAATCGACAGAAGCACTATCAGGCATGATAGGATCTATCCATTAAGCTGCTCTGATTTTCTCTAAGTGTCTTCATTAAAACAACTTTTCTCTCGTGAGATAAATGGGTTTTTATTTCTATGATGGTTATTTGGTTTCCTTGCTTGAATATTTTTGTATTCTTTGATTGAGGAATCTCTGCTTGGAAAGGAAGTCATTGAGTTGTTTTCCTGTTTATTTGATGTTGAATCCCACCTTAAATCTTGTGGTGATTTGAGTAATGAAGTGCATGCGTGAATCTTTCTTATCTATTCAAAAATGGGTTTATGGAAATGATATGTGTCTTCAAGTTTCGAACCAAGTTGTAGTTTGGGTTGTTAGAAGGTAAATGAATACCCTTCGCTATCACTTCTTGGTTTTGTGGAAGTTATGTTACTCCTGTTGGAATTTTATGAATATGCATGCTTGGATTTAGAGTTGTATAAACTCGAATTTTTTTAGTGAAATAGTAAATGTGTGCCTTCTTCTTGAACTTGGTGAATACTCTATCAGTTATTTGGATTTGGCATTTGACAGAGAAGATGGGTAGTTATTGGGTATTTGGAATCTTTTTTTTGTGGGTTCTCTTGTATGGAAACAAGAGTGAATGTTTTATTATTTCCTTTAAACTTTTACGTTTAAAATTGGGTTGCTCAAATTAAGCTCTTTTATGGAACTATGGGATAGTTGTTCTTGGACCCTTGGATTTCAATGTTACCTTGTTGGGAATAATTGTGTGTGAAATCTATACTTTTGATCTTATTTATATTGTGTTTTTCTTTAAGTCCTAGAGGACTGAACTAAAGGATAAGTGATGAGGCCCTGTCGGTTGGGGACATTGTGATAGTTGGCTCATTTGATTCGATATAGGGGTCATTCTCGTAGTCCCGTTTGAGATTTCATTAAGTCAATCATGTTGTCTACTTCCCAGTTGAATTAGAAGTTGTTGATTTTGATTACCTGTTCCTTATCTTGGTTAAGCATTAGGTAACTTGTTGGAGTAAACTTGTTAAAATATGACTATTGTAATTTCATGGTAATTTGTTGAATGGGTATTTGACTTTTAGAGATAATGGTTACTTAACTGAACTAGCCAAATCGGCTTAGTTTAATAGTTTTTCTAGATCTCTGTGGGTGTTGTAAATAAAAGAATGTCTTGTCGATTTCTTAGATGTGTATAGTTAAGTCTGTCCATAGAATTGAAATGAAAGGAATTTCATCATTTCTATTAGCTGACTTGAGCACCTATTGCTAAGTCTTGTTGACCTTTTGTTTCACATCTTCTTGAAATCTAATCTTGATGGATTCTTATTTGTACATTCTATTAAGGTTTTCTTCGACTCCGAATGGTTATGATTATGAGTCAATCATTCTACCATTTTATCTTCACTTGGAAGAAAAGAAAAAGCTTGGTTTGCATGATTGTAACTTTGTCAATTTTTGAATGTCTATTGAAGACTGTTATTTCACTGTATGGTGATTAACAACTTTGGTTAATGCACCTCCTTTTTGATATGGGTATAATATCATTGTCGTTGGTTGTCCATGATGGGAAACCATGCTTAAATCTGTTTCAACCACAACAGTCACACATTCTATTGATCTCTTCTTATATGTGTTTTCTTTTATAAAGGAGTTTGGGGATGTAGTGAATGGGTCTGCATTGTCCTTTGCGACCTTCTTCCCATGTGATAGAATGTAATAATTCCCTTATGATCATGACATTTGACTCCTCTTTCAGTCTCTAAGGTGAATTCTGACCACTTCGCTTGATTTGGAAATAATAGGAGGTTATGGGTTGTGTTCTCTTTTCTGAAGTTGTGTATGGGGATTCAGGCTAACCGAATTATAAAGGAATCTCTTACTGTTTCATCACAGTCATCCTTCTTCTTTTGGGTAAATATTTTCATAAGATTTATTTGGTTCTGTTGCACTACTTTCTTTAATGCCTTGAGTAGTCATCATTGTTCCTTGCTTGTTCACTTGACTTGTGTTAAAGGATTTTAATATTTTTGATAGAAGACTAATGTGAGATGTTGTGCATTGAGTAAATACTATCCTAATGTTGATATATGGCCTAACTTGAGAAATTAGGCTATGTCTTGGATTTGGGATTAGGATGTCACATCTGATGTGTGAGACTCTTATTTACATTTGTATTTCAAATTAAGATGAATTGTGAAGGAAATAATTAGAAAGTACTTTTATTTGATATGGATAAGTGTATTGGATGGAACATTATTTATTTGATATCATGTTATAGATTGTTGATTACATCATGATATTTCCTTGAATGTTATTCAAATTGATTAATTGTTATTCTTTTATGGTTGTTATTACTTATGATTTATTTGTCTTCTTGACCTCATTGTTTCATTAAAGTAGAGTTGGTTTAATGAAATAGTTGAAAGAATTTCATTTTAATGCTTAGTGCTTATCATGCTCAGTTCAATGAACTGACCCATGCTAGAAATTTTTGCAAATGGACTTCGTAAGTGATAAAGGAAGGCAATAAATTTTATGATGTATTGGTTGCTTGAAAGTCTAGACCATTTATAGAGAATTCTAATTTATTATTGAGATGTATTGAAGGAAGGAAAGTTGTATTCTTTAATGATCTTGATGTTGTTGACATGAAATATGTCAGTAATGCATAGTCTTGTAAGATGTGTATTTTATCTTGATGAATTGAAAAGACTGAAGTTACTTAAATTGATTAAGTCTATTCTCTTGTTCATAATAAGAAGGAAATTTGTAATCATATCTTTGATGTTGACATTTATACCTATTTGGATCCTTATTTCTGATTGTTATTGAATAGGTTGGATAAATGGGAATTAGTACAATTTCCCTTACTTGAATGCAACTTACTAAGTTGTATGTATTGATGTTCTTTACTTAATCTTGTATGGTTGATTATGATGTTATGAACGTATAGTTATAATATCAGGATGTGTGAATTGGATATGGGTATAATAAATCCTAATACTTAACCATAATGAGGAAGGTTCTCCTCCTCTCTAAAGAATACAAATTAAACAAATGATATATGAGTTTGATAACCATTTAGACTTCATATCTATGAAGTCTATCATAACAAAACCTATTTTGGTTCTTATACATTCCTTGAATGGTTGAGACACATTAATTAAATCTTATGATAGATGTTGTTTCTGTTTTCGATTAATTGCACGTTAAGCAAAATTTAATGAACATAAAAGAAATCATAGGTAATGAGGTTTCTTATTACTTAATCAACTCTATTAAAGATGGAAAAACTTAAGGATTGTTGGGATTAGGGTTATGCAAGGTTTCTGTAATTGGAATCTTAATCCAATGGTAATTAAGTGGTTATGATCTCTTGAGGTGTGTAAGTCATGATGAAGTAGTTTTGTCAGATGTTGGCACATGCCAACTACAGAACTGTACCTTCATGAAGACTTGGGTCTTCACGAGGATACAATGTTACAGTTGACATGTTGCAACACCCTTCAGCATTGGTTCATCAAGACCTACTCAAATCTAGACTTGCACTTAGTTTCTCTCTAGATCAGGCTAAGGATATGATTTTGCATAGGTAGTGACTCTCAATGACTTAGGGTAACTTGGCACATTCAGTTGACTTAGGTTGAATGAGTATGCCCATTTACCCTAGGTCATCGTGAGTGGTTCCCTATACCAAATTATATCAATAACCTAGGTTAGGGTCAAACCTTGGACAAGTGGACTGACAGTAGTTAGTAAAGACCATTCTAGATAATAGATGAGTGGGGTGAAGGACATATTTTGATTAGATGAGTATGCCGTCTAGGAATAGTAACATGAACAGTATGTTGGAAATATTTGGCCAAAGTATCATAAGATACTATTTGCGTTGTCCTATGTGACCTAGTTTAGAAATGTGATTTTAGATGAATATAGTAACTAATGTTCAGATAGATTTCTTAAACAAAACACTCAATACCTAGAACAGGGTAAGAGAACCAAGTATACATAGTATACCCATAGTATACAATACTTAAGTTAACATGAGAGATCGGTTGGTAATCGAGTCATGAAATGAGAGATCAATAGCTCACCGAGTCATTTATAGCTGCATATGGTTATCTATTATGAGATTGATTGGCATGGAATGTGTGTTCTAAATTATGATTATTTAGAACAGAGAACATTATGTATAAAAAAAAATTTCCCCTATTTTATAAAGTCTTAAAATGGGAATGTTCTGAGAACCTCCTTGGAATGATCTTATTAAATCCAAATATTTAAACCAAGGTAAATCCCAAGATTTTCTCAATTCGATTCCCTTCCCAATGTTCTATTTTTGGAATAAATTGGTTAAAACTAGAAAAAAATCTTGAGGAGGTTTGTAAATGGATTCTAAGAAATGGTGTGGAAATTCAATTTTGGGATGATAGGTGGGAGGATTTTAACAATCTTCCAAATATTATTCACTGCAACATCTCAAAAACAGATGTAAAATAGCCATCGGCCAATAGATCGGTAACTACACCTACGGTATTGATGGTAGATCTCAATGGAAAAAATTAAGTCAGACATTACCTCAAAACATAAAGATGCCTAATGGAATTGCAAAACATCCTCAGTCACATCCCTATTAGCCAAATATAAGTTAAGTATGATTTCATTTGGTTTTATTCCTTTGATGGGGATTATTCAGTGAGAATCGGCTACCAAGTGTTGGCAGATGAAACCCCTAGTGGCTTTCCTTGGAGCAAGATCTGGTTTAAAGAACTCACACCTAAAATCAATCAGTTCCTTTGGTAGGTCTTAAATAAGAGTATTATTACAATTGATAATCTAATCAAGAGGGGATCCACCATGCCCAATAGGTGTTATCTCTGTAAAAATATAATGAGTCTATTCATCATCTACTCTTACATTGTCCCATTGTTGTTTCTTTATGGAAGATTATCTTTACCAGATTTGGAATTACCTAGAAGTTCTGGATGATATTGTTCAAGCCTAGGAAAAATGGAATCCACCTTTCAAACATGGATTACTCAAGAGGTTTTGGAAGATTCTTTTTCCACACACTATATGGAGAATTTGGAAGGCTAGAAATTCTCTCATTTTTAGGAATGCTAACAAATCCATCAAAAGCTCCTCAATGAAATCTCAGTTGCAGCCAAGGAAAAAAATTTAAGATTCAAGCCTCAAAAAATTATAGGTACCACAAATAAGAGGAAATATTCCCAAGGGCCTAGAATATTGAATTACAACAGGTCAAATTACTTCTCCCAATATTGACAGGACTCTATTCAGTGGATTACCCCACAAGAAGGATGGCATAAATTGAACTTTGATAGGTCCTCTAAGGGAAACCTAGTCTTGTTGATGGTCAAGGGATTATCGAAACCATCGGGGACTCCCTATTACTACCTATGCAAGCCCTATGGGCAAACAATAAAACCTCTATGCTAATGCCCTCACCACTCTGGGGAATCGGAGGCATCGGGGATCTCAATGTTAACAATTTAATTATTGAGGGAGACTCTATGAATGTTATCAAAAATATTATTGGATCCCAACCCCTAGCTAGACCATAAAATATTTTATAATGGAAGCCAAGATACTTTGCAAAGGTTTTTCAAACATTAATTTTTCCATGTCTATAGAGAAGGGAATGGGGTGGTAGATGCTCTTGCTAATGATGGGGTCATCATTAATAATTTCAAATTATGGTATGATTTTGAGGAGATTTCCATCGCTTCCAAATCAATCATTTTTAATGAAGCTAAAGGCACTTAACCCTCTAATCATGTTAAGTCGGTGGTCTAGGCACATGTGGAATAATGATCTCTTGTACTCCCAACTTATGTGAATTCATTCTTTCAAATGGATTATTTTTATTGCTTTTTGTGCTCGAGCTTTGGAAGAAGGGTTTTCAAGTCATTTTCGAGTTCACATGGTTGGGCTTGAAAGATCTGTAACTTCCTTATGTTATCACTTCTCCTAATACATTGTTTTCAAGCTAGGTTTGGGCTTCCACCACTTTATTAGCAAGGTTCAACTACATCATGGGGGGTCCTCCTTGTAGAGTGGAGCCTATTTATGACCCATCTTGGTGAAATAATGCCAATTTTTGGGATGTTTTAAGCACGGGTGGATTCACGAGTTCATGCGAGAGAATTAAGGGCCATGATGTTCACATCTCCCTCACATTTGCAAGAACATGGAAAGACAAAGTCATCAATCTCAAAGGTAAATAATTTGCAATCACATAAGAGATGATCTCCTTTATCGGTGTATGCATATAGAGGGTGTTAATTTATTTCATAAAAAATGACAAAGAAACTAAGAAGCATTGTTTTTAGTGGATGATGAGTTCTATAGATTAGGAAGATGGGAATCCTTTTCTATTTGATCCCCCACTATTTAATGAGGTAGCAAAAATGGTTTTCCACTACATCACCCTAGAAGGTTGCTTCTTAACACTACCTCTACACCATTTAGTTATTTTGAATCACTTCAGGCATGCTTCCAAGGTTATTTTTCCTTACTATATCTTACATTCACTTGAAAAATTGATTAGGGAGGTTCAAGCTCATACAAGGGTTCTTCCCCTGCATCAAGGAGTAATTTTCCTCTTGCATCACTACTTTCTTGAAGTGGTTGCACATGACCATGTTCCCCTCTGGCCCCCTCCTCGAAGCCAAGGATTTGAACCAAAAACCTCAATGTTAGAGTGCCCTTGTTTGATCCTCCTCCTACTAAAAGAGTCCTCTATAGTAGCTCTAAAGGTAAGGAAATTGTGGGAGCTAAAATTTTGTTGGAAATAAGTCAAGACACTCACATCCCCACTTTGCTAACTTGGGTTTATTTGATAAAATAAAACAAAAAGCTAAGGATCTTAAGGGAATTGAAGAGAATGTGGATATAATTATTAAAGAATGCATCAAGACCTACACTCTTTCTAACCTGGAAGAGAAACTTAACAATCTTTCCACTCATCTCATAGACATAGAAGAAAGAGTTTGGCATGTGAAAGACATACAATCTAGCTAACTTGTTATTCATAGGGTATTACTTGACTGTATTCGAGAAAAATGTTCAATAGGTTTGTGATTCTTTTGGTATCCCGGCTTTACTTAGAAGAATGGAAAAATGGAAAAATCAAGAAGAAGACAATCAATAAGATTAGCTAGGATCCAAACATGAAAAATATTGTCAACCTCTATAAAGACACGAAGATTTATCTCGAAACTTTATGACAAGCCTCGATTTAGTTCTATTTTGTTGTTATGTTTTTGTTTTTGTGCTTCTATTTTGTTTTTTTGTGTTATTTGTTGGGATCCTTGTAGCAGTTGGCCCCTGCCTTAGTTTTTATCTGAATATCTAGCTCCTAGGATTTTGTTGGGGTGTGGTCCTCACATATCAAAAAACCACTATGTTAATATTGTCTTATTTGGATTTTGATCCTTTTGTACTACAGAGTATGGTCCCTTCAAAACCATTTACCAATAATAAAAAACTAGTGAGAATGAAATAAAATAAGCTAAACTTAATTTTAAAAATATAAACAAAAGAAATAGAAAATAGATTAAGAGAGAGAGAGAGAGAGAGAGAGAGAGAACCTTAAGTTAAAAATGTACCAAAACCTAAAGTGAAAGGGAATATAATAGAACTAAATTTTGAGACTCATGCGAATACCTAAAGTCGTAAAATTATAAGTAAAAACCTAGAAAAGAAATATATAAATTGAAAACCGAAAGAAACGCGAATAAATAAATTTCTAAACCGATAAGTAAAAAGTTATAAAAGAAATAAAAAATTAAAAACCTAAATTTTGGTGTGCATGGTTTGTGTTTGGCATAGTGTGGGGTGTGTTAGATGCGGGGGTCTTGTAGGAGGGGTGAAGTAGATTGGGGTGGAAGTGGTATGGGATGGACAAGGGGATCTATCCCGGGCCAAGTGGGAGGGTGTAGGTAGCTAGGGAGCTCTGGATCACAAAAGAGTCAAGGTTTTTGGCGTAGTTAAGTAAGGTGGGTGAGTTTGTAGGGGAGGAGCACTTGATTTTGAGTCCGAGAGTGCAGGATGTTCCTAGTTCTATGGCGGGGAAAAGGGGGTGGGTAGGTTGGGTGGTGGCTTGGAAAATTGAGCTCATCAAACAAGGTTGGGTGGGGTGGGTTTAGGGAGTTAGGGAGTGGGCGGGTTAGCTTGGTCAAGCTAGGTAGGGAGAGAGGGGATGGGGTTGGTAGGGGTAGATTTAGGGTTTTGATTAATTTTTTTTTTTTATGATGTTTTTAGCGGTAGGAATCTAGTTTTTAGATGAAAAACTATTTTTGAAAAAAACAATTAGAATTTTTTTGCTATTATTATTTCTTTAATACAATCTAATTTATGTTAATAACATATAACAAATTTTTGTTTCATTTTACAAGATTTTTAATAGATGCAACAATTAGAACTAAAAGTACAAGTAATTGTGGAGGAAAGACAACTATCAACACAAATTTTAAAACTATTTTTTTACACTCAGAAAATGCAGAAAAGGCACAAAATTAGATAAAATTGTAAAATAACAACACCAAGAAGGATATATATATATATATATATATATATATATATATATATATATATATATATATGATCTTATTACTTCCAAATGCTCCCATGAACCTCCACAAACCTACAAAAAAACACAAAAAAATTGAAACACTCCAAGAACAAAGTGGATCAATTTAAAACTATATGAAAATGTGAAAGGAAAAATGAAACAAAAATTAAAGAAGTTGGTTGTGTGTCCCCGGGCGTGCCAAAATATAAACCGTGAAAAACTAACAGAAATAGAAAGATACAAAAACTTGCAAACCTTACTACAACTTCCCGGAGAAACCTCAAGTATGTTGTAAGAGCTTAAAATTTGTGTAACCTTATGGAATTGTGGGTTCTCTTGAATGACCTCCAATTATGGATGTAATTTATACAAAAAATAGATATTTGGCTTGGATTATTGCTTCCAAAATAGCAAATTTTGGAGAAAATTTAACAGAGTAACTATGCTTAAATTCAAGAGGTTTTGATAGAGTGTAGGCCTATATTTTATAGAGGTAGAAGTGGTTGTAAGTTGGTTGAAATGGGTTGAATGCACATGATAAAAATAGAATTGGAGGAGGTTGCGGTAATTCTAGGAAATTTAGGGAATTAAATTAATTCATTGCGAAGTTGCATCCACAATGGTGGTTATACATACAATTCAATTGTCCCACCTTTCTAGGATTCTAGAAGTGCGATTGGTCGGGTGGTGAAGTGAATTCTAAGTGGATTTCACCGGAATGAGGATGTGGAGTCCATGTGGGTCCAAAATGGTTGTTGTAATGTGCACACTTAATTAATTAACCATTTAATTAATAAATGATAATTAACTTAGCTAAAGGGCTACCAGGGATTAATTTAATTAATCCAAAGGGTCAAATGCGTATGAATTAATTGATTTAATCAATTAATCACAAATGGGTGAATCACGGGATGTATTCGATAGAATTGGGAACAATTGTGTGATTTTAGGGTGTCTACAGAGACAACGTGTATCAATTGAACAATAATAATTAATTGAATATGATTGATTTGAACTTGCTTTATAAAATTTAAATTTCCCTAGATTAGGCCATTTAAGGATGAATTTTGAGAAATCAAGATAATTTTTTTGCTTGAAATAGATTAAAACTTATGATTTTGAGTGATAAATTTGTAACATTTGAGCGTTGCTCTGTGATTGTTTAGAAACTAAGTAGTGACATGCAATGTGATTATGCATGTTCCGTTGGAATTTTTCTCAATTTTCTCTAGAAGGGGTAATATTTTCCCCCTTTCGGTGAAGATGTGAGAAGCGGGTCATTAAACCATGAGTTGGAAGAAAATAGATAGATTTCTTGGAGATGAATCAAAGAAGTATAGAACATTATAGGTAATGATGAATGGAACATAAGTAGAGTGTGTAAACAAACCTAGGAGATGTGCTAATGAACATGTAATGTGGTTGATGTGGAAAATATGGTTCTAATGCCACTTACGGTGCTAGGAACATATGAATGAGGTTCAAGATAAGGGAAAAAAATTATTGGTGTATTAGTTATTTTAGGGTGAAATATAACAACCTTAGGAATTGTGGTGGCAATAGAATTTATTATAAATGGTAAGTAAGAAAAAGTGAATAGTAATTTCATTTATAAATCAAGTGATTATGATCAAGCTCAGGTTATAATCATTTCATGTGTGTGAAAGTGATTCTAACTATGTTTGAGAGGGTTATAGTGGTGATATCAACGCCGACTACAAATCACTTGGTAAGTATTAATTTTTGTAGGTAAACTAGGTCATAGTATAGGTTTTTTTGGGTGTTTCAGGTGATTTTTAAATTTTTGAGAATATGGAAATTTCTTTCCAAGATGGATCTAGTGGGGCCAATTTTGTCCTTTGGAATGTACTATATGATTCTAGGTGCTATTGTCTAAGTAATGGCAATTAGTGTCTAGGATTTGAACAGATATGCCTTGAAGCCTTACCGATTTTTATTGAAGTAAAAATCATTCATCTAAATTTATGTTGGGTTATTTCATATATATATACTTATTTTATTCGTATTTTGATAAATTTTTGTTTGGCTTAGAGACTAATATGTGGTTTTATTATTGTTTGTGTTGTATAAAAAGATGTGCATTCTCCTTATTTTCACACCAAGTAGACATTTTACGACATTTTTAGCCTTGGGTCTAGATGAGGATGAGTAGGATGCATTGGATCATGTCGGGATATGACATATTACTAGATTGGGGAGGTGACACATAATATGTATTTTATCATTGCACTTTGTGAGATATGGTGTGCGAGATACCTATGCTTTTTGATACTTATTGGAGAGATAATGGTTACACTAAAGGATATGTATCAAATATTTTAATTACCAATGGTAGGGTAGTGAGTCTAGTTGTTTCCATGGGGTGATACACAATGGTAGATGAGAGAAGATAGGTGGTATTTAATAGGGTCTCATATACATGGACCTTTAGTTACCATGGATGACATAATGAGATCAAGTTTTTGTGTTTGTGGAAATATATCGTAGTGGTTTTGGCATATTTTTGTTATTAGATTGAGGTGTAGTATCCATATCTTATAGGATGCATGAGATTTATGAGAGCATAGAGAGGCATGGTACTTTATTTTCTTGGATATGTTATCTGTTGACTCAATTGTATAGGTATTTTATAGGTTCACTAAAGAGGACCATAGCGGTGGGATTATTGTTATTACACTATTACACATATGGGTATATGAGACCATTACATTTTTGAGGCCCTTGAGTGGGCCGAAGAGGGTAGGTCACAAATAAAGATATTTTTCACTAGATGGGTTGGCCCGAAGAGTTGATGGTTTAATACCATAACATATAAATTGATTTTATATCATATGAGGCTAGGTGAAGTTATTTAGAAATTGTATAAGAATTATGGTGGATGGGCTAAGGATCATTTTGAGATGTAATTTATTCATCATATGATGTGGTTGGAGGATAGGTTCCCATGAGTGTCCGAGATCTTCCATTACGAGTATGTTTCACAAAAGTTTTGCATAGTGTAGGATGTGCCTCCTAAGCCATATATGACAATGTTGATTTAGGATGTGAGGAAATTGGGTGCTAGGTCAGGTTCTATAGGATCCCAATTATTCCCACCATCTACATATGAGGTAGATATAGAGATAATTCCTATTCGAGTAAATTAAGCAAGGTATACATCAGCTTACACTTAGTGGTAGGCCAAGCGGTGATAGGTGCTATTATTCCCAATGGTGGTAAATGTTGTAGAGGAACCAACAAATAGGCCTGCAATAGGAGGAGAGGGATAAAGAGAGTAGATACCTACCCTCGAGGGTGATGTGATAGTGGTGGTGGTTGCATGACGTAAGCATGAATTAATGTGATTTGTATTCGTAATTTGTATAATAATGTGATAATGATGTGCTAATATGATTCGTGTATTACAGGTGATGAGTATTGGAGTTTGATTATGTACACTTCAATATGCATGTTGACCCACAATTATCATCTATATGTGCTTGTTGGAGGAGGAATAATGGATAGGGTGTGTAGTCATTTTTATACCCCTAGAACAATAGTCTAATCCCATGCGTGTTGGCCTATCACCCAACGGGCTCGGTGCTCACCCAGGTATGCATGGCTCTAAGCCCCTCCTTTATGTGAGTCTTATGAGAATACATCATCTTATGACAAATATTCAAGTGTAAAATAATAGAAAATATTTGTGCGTCAATCGAGAACCTAGGACAAGTTATCATATTAATGCATCCATAAAAGAGGAATAACATATAACATATAGAAGTGATTTATAACACAAAGGAAATGCATTAGACTTAAGCTCATGAACACATATATTATTTAGAATAAAACCTTCCATTAATATTAATGAGTTCGAGAACTATATTACATTCATTGAGGTCATAAAAACCCATTTAATAATGCAAAGCAAGGTCATGCATCAAAACTAAACTATGGCCTTCACATTATAAGGGTAAACACAAACCCATCCCTCTAAATATGCCATCACTCCTATGTTTTCTCTAATCCCAACCCATAGAAATCTCCATTATATTTATTCATAGCTTCACCTCTTTTCCATCACCCTAATCTCTCTGAATGATCCCCTCTAGTCTCTCTTTTCTACTATCTCAGTGAACCTCAATATATATATTTTCTACGTTTACCGCCATGCCTTCGAGGTAACAGATCGGTTGCCAAGTTTCCAAGTGGTCCTCCAATGGAGCATGCCTCCTTTGATCTGAGCTCTCCACTCTATGCAATGATTTTCTTCTATATCCTTCTCACATGAATGGAATATTCCATTCTTTATCCTACAAATGCCGGATGGCACCTTATCCACTCCACATGCTAGATGGGTCATGCTTTCCTCGTGTGTAATTTGGAACTTCGAGCATGGCTAAGTCCTCGACACTAAAATTTTCCTCTGTAATTTCTATTTCATTAATGTATGTATTAGGAATAGGATGTTTTAAAGTATAATTAGTAGTAGCGTCGATAGAAGATAATGATGCTGCTGTGCAATAATGCTACCAATAATGTATAGTATGGTAATAGTAAAAAGTACAATAGGAATGTTGTGGTAAAAAGTAAATATTTGTCGTAAGTGGTTTGGTAATGTTAAAATGTGAAAGTTAGGGTAAGTAGAGAAGTAGGGTCTACATGATTAGGAATTAGAAATATTATATTGGTAATAAGGACAAGGAGTGAGGTCATAAATATTTTGTGTATTTTATTTGTAAAAAGTCAAAAATGTGGAACCCATGTGAAATGATAAGGTTTATCTTATCTTACAAGATAAGCTTACATGTACGTGCTATAAGAGTTAAGGTATGGAATATGATTTGTCGAGTAGATTTCTTATCCTATCTTAGAGATAAGATGGATAAGCCTAGAAGTTCTATAAATAGAGAGGCCACCCCCCTCATTTAGCATAGAAGGAAGTAGTGAGAAATAATGTATGATTAAGTGTGTAAAGGAAGCCATCATTTTGAAGGTGTGTTAAAGAATCCATTAAGAGGTGTAATTGTGAAGTTTCTCCCATAGTTATGGTTGGAAGGCAAGTGAAGTCAGTAACACTTGAAGTACCTCATGGGTGAGATTGTAACAATTTCATGTTGATATTATAATTTACACTTATATTTCAGATTTATCATCATTCCTTCTTATCATAGTCTATAGTATTCTTGTGTTATGTTTTTGTTGTGTTTCCATATTACATCCACCAAACTAAAAGTTGTGCATTAGTAAATAATCATAGCACGAGGAGTTCCCGGTGAAGAATTATCATAGTGTTGGATTGGTGATGACAGGTCCCAATACCATTTTTTCTTACGTACACATGATATATGTTATGTTAAAACCCTGCTAAAACCCATCCTTGCATTCTTTCAACCTCACGCTCTTCTTCCCATAGGTCCCTGCGCCCACGTGCCTTCTTGTACTTAGCCAATATTTTGGGGCCCAACATCACTCCACAAGTACATGTGTTCTCCATCCTCATAAACACTTCTCTTTAAATAATATAGAATGGTGGTCTTAGAATAGGGAAAAATAATGAAGGAATGAAGAATTGGGAGAAAGAATGAAAGAATGGGGAGAATGAAGAACAAATGCTTATTTTTAAAGGAGGAGAGGGAAATCCTTCCCTATTTCATCCTCTAGTTTTTCCCAAGCATCAACCTCATTCTCAAGCTTGCTGTGACAGGTCTCCAACTAAGGCAGATCACCTCCTCAAATATTAATTCCTCCCCTTTGGCACTCATTATTTCAACAATACTTTCCAATTTTTTTCCCAAGTCCTCAAGCGCATCCATCCTATGGGTGATATGGGGGTACAATTCCTTTAGCTAGATTTTGATCGATCCTCACAAGGTCTCGATAGATTTTGACTTCTTTTCTACCTTAGCTAAGATTTTATCTATTTCATCCTGTTCCCCTTATTCTTCTCTTGAAATTTATAGAGTTCCATCTCATGCATGGTGACCGGATGCTTGTCACTTTGTCTCTATCGGTGTAGTTTTCATATGCAGCTTCTGCGACTTACATGGTAGTCTTTACCTCTACAAGGAATTTTAATATTTTGAGAAATAATCTCGACAACCTTTAGCTTCTCCTCTTTCTCTTGGTGCACTAACACTTCCTTTATAGATTCTAAGGAAAGTGGTTACCTTTCCATTATGAGGATGTGTGTCAAATCCTCCAAAAACTACAAGGTTGATTCATATTTCTGCTTAGGTGGCGCTAGGTTAGGATGATTTAAAACAATAGCACCTATAATCATTTCAATATTCTTGTGTAGCTCACGCACCATTTCCTTCTCCTCTTTCAGTTCACACCTTAAATGTGCACTGATAAGCTCTTCCTACTTCAAGTCCTTTCTCTTCTCAGTGAGATCCTTCTTCTCCTTCTCCAATTCCTCCTCCAAGAATCTCACTCTGTCATTCCTTCCGAATAGTCTAGCCTTAACCTCAACTAAAACTTTGTTGAGTGCATTGCAGACCTTCTCATATGATAATTATGAGCATTCACCAAGGGATTTACTCCTTTTTTTGTCACCTTCATCAGCACTCTATGACTTACTTCAAACTTAGGTTCATCTATGTGAGACTTGAATGCCCAAGATAACATCTTCCTGGTTTGGGGATATGCACCTTCTTCATCAAATGATGACATATCCAGGAGTTGTTTCATTAGTATGGTGATTTGGAAGTGCACGTGTAGCACTTTTATAGGATCATTAATGTATCCTAATCCCTACTCTTTTGCCACCACTACACCCTTCCCACCTACTTGTGCAACTTTTGGGAAGCTTACACTTGCCCGATTTGGGGTTGCCTCCCATGTTACCATACTCCTTCCCAATGCTTTCTTCTTCCATCTCCTTAAAAATTTCATATACACTCCGTTCCAACTCTTATTCCACCAACTCCTTCATAATTATTTCCACTTCTCTCTCTACATATTTCTCCATTTTATCCTTGGTGAGGCTTGGGGTTTTCTAAATTTGGGTACTTACCTCTTCCCTCACCCCCATGCCTTGATCCTATGCTTCTTCTTCATCATTTTTCTCTCACCTTTCTCATCATTTTCTCTTCATCTCCCTCCTCCTTAGAATCATGTATATCATAAAATGGGTGTTCTTCACCTCCTTCAGGTTCATCATCATCCTTGTCACCAATGTAGGAATCTAAACTTTCTGTCTCCTCTGAGTCTATCTCTTCTGTCACCTTCTACTTCTACCTAACTGGTGATTCCAGTATAGGAGATTCTTCTTTCTCCTTTTCCTTACTAGGAAACCTCTTTGTTGGTGATTCTTCATGGATCAAGAGCCCTTCATGATATGGTGCTTCTTATTCGAGGGTCTTCACCTTGACTGTGGACTTCTTTTTGTGTACATAAGTTCTAGGCTTCACACTATTTCGGCATGCCCACAGATTGTGTGTAGTGCGTACACTTAGTGTCTTCTTCTCTTGCACCTCTTCTCTTTCCCTCTTATTTAGCACAGACTTCTTTTCGACCTATGGGGTCCTTTGGAATGTAGACATCACTCTATAGATAGGAACTTTTCTCAAACTTTGGCCTTATGCATAAATATACCTGGTGTAGCCCTTTTGGTGATCAACAACGTTATTGGCTTCATCATTTCAACTTCATGGGAGGCATACTTCTCTACATATGCACGCTTCTTATGGTACACAAGATTTTGATGTATCTTGTGATGGTCTTGGTCCACCTCACTAAGGTTGAATATTAGGATTTTAGCCTCCTTGAACCATTTGAACCCTACTTGTAAGTATTGTGTGGTGAAGGAGAAGGTATCTTGCACCATGGGTTCTTAGTCCCATTTGTCAAAGTAAACCTACTAATTCGAAGTGTTGGTAAACTAAAAATTCTAGTTCTCCATCCACGAGTGTGGGTAATTACTCTCAAATTCTCCACTCTTCCCTGAATGCATCATGCATTCATGTATACCACTCCTCTAGGCGTGACTTGTGAGTGACCGTCATGGTTTCACAAGTATACTTCTCAAACCTTTTCGTGGGAAAGGAGTTCTCTTTTGGATACTCCCCAAAAAACTTTTCTAGCCCATCTTGTACTCCAATCTCCAAAAAGACAATAGTGAGGAGGATTTTTCCAAATAAGATCTTTTCTCCCTCCTACGCACTACTTATGATCTCATCCATAATGAAGGCAGACAAGTTATATATGGTCCCTTCTAATATCTTCTGGAATACATTCAACCATGCCTTATTCACTTGTGTCCATCTTTTCTGATCATTAAGCTTGGTGACCAAGCCTGGCCATCCTTGTGACGAGTCTGGAATTTCGTGATGTCAAAGTACCGCAAACCATTTTTGTAGTCATAAGTTTCTACTGTTTCCTTAATATCCTCCTTGTCACTTAAATCATCATATATGGATTCCCTTCACAATTCAGGCTAGTGAACTTAGATATCAATTACGGTGTTATGTGCATCTTGCAGCCTACAAAGTAGAAATGGTATTTGTGTGTGCATGACATTAACCATTGATAAAGGCATTCAGGCTTTCCAAAGTAAGGAAACTCATACAGTTGCAATAGCTCTACCTTTTCTAACTTTACCTTTACCTTGTCATTGTAAATTGGCATCCCATCTAGTGTCCTCTTGTTGGTTAGATGAACTATCTCCAGCACCATTTATTTCTATGTAGTGCTCATGTGATGGTTATAATTGTTCATGGTCATCTATCTCAAGTGTGACACCCACTCTTTCCCAACAATACTCCATCTGGGTACTGCATTTCTGCATACCATTCCTCATTGCAGCTTGCGATGGTAGCAATATGATTTCCTTTTCCCTTGCCCTTTTATTTCTTTGGTGAATTTTTCACCTTCTTTGGTGCCATTCTTTCTTTCAGTTTAAAATATAACACTCCTTGCTCTATTCTACTACTCTGCTCAATCTCAAAAACCCAACTCTTGGAAGAAATCCTTCTATCTTTGTGCCCTAGCTGCCAAACCCTAACTAGGAAAACCTTCCATAAGATGACGCACTTCAAACAACCTTTTCTCACACCCATGTACTCCTTCCTCCTAGTTTGCAGATCCACTCTAGTCACCCACTTAGATTTCTTGGATTCTTCTTCCTTCACACAAATTTCTCTAGATTCCCTAGTTCACAAGAGCGCTTCAACTTCATAATAACAAGGTAGAATAATGACTTTCCTAACCTCATATTTATAGTTTTTGCTTCCCTCCAACAATAAATGCTATACCACCTACCAATGTACTTAACATTAAATGTGTATTTTTCCACTAGGTTGACTTTAATCGCCCTTACCCACATGCCACATCTTGTGCAAAAACCTTCTACAACCTTCTGGCATGTAAAAATCCAATCTGATCAAGAATCTTACACGTACGTCTACAACACTAAAGGCACTTCTTCTGTCCTTTACCTAATTTTTTCCCTCACCTACCTCATGTTGTTCATGTGCTCTTCATCCTTTGTACGTGGTCTTTGTTACAACCTTCTTGACACCATAATTCATTATCCACCATTTCCCATGTGCTTTCTTAATATTACATGGTTCCATCTACTTCCACTGCTCCACTCAACTTATTTTATCAACCTATACTTTGCTTTGCATTACTCCACCCCACACTAAAATAGATGTGTGGTCCTCTATGCATACACAACCATTAAAAATAATGTGGTTCTTTGGAATACAAGGCACAAAACAAAACAAAAATAAAGGAACAAACAATGAGAAATGGAAACACAAGAAATGATAAAACAATAAAGGGAAATTATAAGTTAACTAGAAATACTACTTTATTTACAAACACCAAGAAGACTTATTTATAATAGGGCTTCAACCTACTCCCATTGAAATGACCTAGTAATCTCATCCCATTTAGCACTTGTAACTTGCAAGATCCTGAATCAAGGATGTACAAGATGATGTAGGGTCCTAACCAAAGGACTTTCAACTTCCTAGGATGGTGCAAATACTTGGTATCATACAACAACACCATTTTTCCAACCTCAAAATATTTTTCTTCATATGACGATCATGCCATGCCTATTTCCTTATTTTTTCTATCTTCTCGACTCCATCTAGCAAGTGATTGCATCTCATCTAACTACATCAACTTATCAATCCTATCTTTAAGTGCTTGTTCATCATCCAACCCTCCTACACACTATACGTAGTGATGGTAACATGAATTCAACTAGAAAAACACCCTCCATGCCAAACACCAATTGAAATGGTGTGGCCTTGTTCAACCTCTTATAGGTTTTCTTGTATGCCCATAAAACGGCTAATACTTTGTCACCCCAATCTTGTCTTCCAATGTCATAGATCTTAGTCAATGTGTGACTTACTATTTTGGTAAATGCCTCAGCATTTTCATTCACCTATGGGTGATAAGGGGCAGTCTTGTGATGGGCCACCATAAATTATTCTCATAGAATCCTGACTATTTCATTGAGGAAATGTATACCTCTATCACTAGTTAAGTTTAAAGAACAACCATACCTATTGATTATGTTCTCCCATAAACATTTAGCAGGTGTCATTGTGGTGCAATCCTTTATAGGCATTGCCTCTACCTATAATGTCAAGTAATCAAAGCAAGTAAGTAATGATATACCGTGAACCATTCCTTCCCGTAGCTCACAAAATTGGCCCTCTAAAGTTGATTTCTCATTTTTCAAATGGTTCATCACTAGCTATTATTCACAAGGGAATTTCATCCCTCTTCCCAGGTTTGTCAAGGCATTGGAAATGGTCATAGGCCTTGTAAAACTCAATAAAATCATGGTAGATGGTTTCCCACCATATATTTTCTAGTAAAATATTCCACGCGGTAGCATTTCCTACATTTGTCCTCTTGTAATCCCACCATGTGCTTCCTCCATAATTTCCATGTGCTCATGTTCCAATATGCATCGGCACAGAACCTCATCATGACCTAACTTATACAAGTCTCCACCAATCAACATGTAGGGTGTGGCATTTATTTCTAACTACTTCTCTCCAGAGCCTTCATCCCTTCTGGCACCACAACTATTTTCAAGAACACTGCGATATCTTCCAAGTCCTAGGGCATGCAACACAACCTAAATAGTTGTGCATCTAACATGGTATCCTTAATGCTTTACGTGTCCTCCCCTGAGTTAATCCTTGATAAATGGTCAGGTCTTGAATTTCTCTTCCCTGGTTTTATAACCACCGTAACTTCAAACTTTATTGGAATAATAGGACCCAATGACATATACACCCCTACAAAACATGTTTGTTGACTAATTACTTCAATGCCATTTGGTCCATGTAGAATATGAATGGTGATTCCAATAGGTACTATCTAAACTTATGCAGCACGTAGATCATAGACAATGTTTCACACTCAGTAGTAGTGTAATTTTGTATTGCTAGTGTCAACTTTCTATTGGAAAAACACAAGGGATGATCAATGATTCCCTCACCAAGTTGTGCTAGTACTACTCCCATAGTTGTCCCTGAGGCATCAACATGCACAAGGAAAGTCTTATCTTAAGAAAGAAAATGTAGTATGGGCATCATGGAAAGCCTATCCTTCAAAGTGTCAAATTCCTTTTATTGCGGCTCTCCCCAGTGAAAGGAACTCTTGTGTTCTAGAAATTCCTCTAAGGGCATGACAATCTAGGCATACCCCTTGATGATTTTCTTGTAGTGCCCCATATGCCCAAGGAATCTATGCACTACACTTTGACAAGTAGGCTCCCCTAATCCCATTATAACTGTAACTTTGGTGGGATCCACTAGTAAGCCTTCTTTACATATAATATGTCCTAATAGGGTCCCAAATGGTGTAGAAAAGACATTTCTTAAAGTTGATGGATATCCTTAATTTCCAACATATCTCAAACATCAGCCTAAAATTTTCATAATGGTATTTTACCAAACTATATAAAGTCCAATAATCTAGGTAAACTTGAAGAAATTTATGGATGAATTCCTAAAATGATTGTACCATGATGTGCGAGAACACAACAGTGTGTATTCTTAAATCCAAAAGGCATAACCATGTAGGAAAAACTTCCCCATTTAGTGGTGAAAGTTTCTTTCTCTAGCCTACCTTTACAATCTTGGCTTGTTGATACCCGAGAACCCATCCGTGAAAGAGTAGACTTCGCACCCTAAGCTACTCCCTCTAAAATATCTTTAGTAAATGGGGTTAGAAAAGGATCATGACACATACTTGCATTTAGATCCCTATATTCAACATGATTCTTATCCTCCCATCCTTCTTGATGTTGATGACCATTGGGATTATCCATTCTAATTCCTCCATAGCCTAAATTTTACCATATGTTATCATCTTTTATATTTCCTCCTCGACCGTACGCATAGATTTAGATTCATCCGATAAGGCCTCTTCCAAATCGGGCATGCACCTTCCTTTAACTCAATCTTCATCTCCCCAAGGAATGGTGGACACCTTTGAGTTCATGATTCCCATGAGGAACAAATCCTGGAACTCACGCAATGATCAATGATCTTTGAAACTTATTTTTCCAACCAATAGTCTCTAATGATAGTTTATTTAGGTTCTATCTCTATCCCAATGTTAACCTTATTTTTTTCAAGGGCTCATGATAGGCGTGTTCTTGTTCATCATCAGCATTATCTATGACTTTTCACATACATTAAGAATGGTTAACATCCTAAGTTTCCATCTCTTCACCGTCTACTACATAGACCATTTTTCCTTTTTCCTTTTCCATGCATGCACGCTCAAGTTATACTTCCTCTAATTCTTCTTCATTGAGGCGCATCTCCAAATAAGGCTCACCCAACAACTCCAGTAGCCTATCTTCTTCTATAGCACTATCTCCCATCATAAGGTGCTTGATTACTTGCAACACCTTATCCACCGATGGATTTGAACTCCTATACTTGAAATCTTGAATGAGATGAGCCGCTAACTCCTATCAATTACCTATTTGATTATGAATCTCTCGAATATATATACCATGCATGCGTGCATATCCTTGTAAGTGGAATATAACTTATCCACTCATAAAAAGGTAGTAAAGCTTCTACGTTGCCCATCCAAGCCTTTTCACATGCTTGGACATGAAATGAGGTAGTCTCTTTACCATGGTATTCTTATATGACAATGGGTGTGTTGCTCCTAGAGAACCTTATAGAAATTGTGATTCTTACCTCGTGCCATTCTAGGAGGCTCTCCCATGTGTTTCCCACCAACGCACCGCTTTGCATTTCGAGGTTATAACTGATCATTCCCCTTCTCTTGTCCTCATTTTTCCACTTGAGCCTCCATTTCTTGCAAGAACATTTTAGGGTATGATCCTCCAGAGTAACTTGGAAAATTCTTCCCTCCTAGGCACTTGACCGAGCATGCCCTTTTCACCCTTATTACAGATCCTCTCAACTGTCACTCAATCAACTCATAAGTCCTATGGACCCAATTTTCACATGCCATGCTAGTGGTATCACTCAAGGACTAAGCATATTCAAATTGGATAACTCCCTCCATGGGATGAATTATCTTCGATCTCTCGATGGAGCACACATAGATTCTGTTGAGGACTTCCTCTCATAAGAGCTTAGTATAGGGAATTGACTTCCCATCATTAAAGGGATAATCACCCTTTCTTCCTTGTTCTCAAAACTAATATACCCCTTGTTAAACCACAGGTCGGCATTGTTATTATAACACCATGGGTGCCCAAGAAATGTTGGAAAGTTGTTTGCCTCGAAAAACACCAAGACTTCAAATCTCCAGTGAACTTGGCCCCTTGAATAGTGATAACCACATCCTTCAAGACTCCAATGGGAATTGCCTTTGTCTTGTTTTCCATATACAACACATTCAAAGATGGTTGTAGTGTGGGTCTTCCCATTTGATGCCATGCATCCAAGGTAATAAAATTTACCTCTACTCCCATGTTAATGAGGATATTACTCAAAAGCCATCCATCAACAAGTGCATTCAATGTAATATTCTTATCATAGTCAAGGCTATGAGGAGGAAGGTTTGAATGTAAAACTTTCCTTTCGCACTCTACTCATGAAATGGTACCTTCTCCCTCAGCCATTCTCCTAGTAAGGGAATAATATTATCTTTCCTTAACATCCTACATACTTCCTTGACCTCATCCATCTCCTCCTTTAGAGCCTCGACATTCTTCCTTTTCTCTAACTACTTTGATTTCTCCTTTAGACATTAAATCTCCCTTTGCAAACTCTAAATCACATCCATAATTTCTTTATACACCTCCTTCTAACGAGTAGGATATTGATATATCCCATGTACCACTTCCTCTCTTGAAAATAGTTTCCTTTATCTTGGCATCTCCCTAGAGCGTGTGGCCTCTACTTGTGTTGTCACCAGTACAGGTTCTAGTGCTAACTCATGTGTCACTCTTGGCATCTACTATGAATATTACTTCTTGATGCTCACCATCCTAGTGCCTTTTTCCTTCCAGTTTTGCTGGTTCATATGCTCATAAATATTTTGACACTCTTCCTACTTATGTTTCTTTCTACACCACAAGCATTGTAACAAATCAAGACACTCACACTTGTAAAGCTATGTAGATCCATAGTTATAACAGGTTCCTCGTGAGAATTCACTTCATCCTTAGTGAAAACATGTTCCATGTGCCCCTCCATCTGCCATCTACGCCCTTCATAAAGATGATCATCATCCTTGGAAATACTTGTAAGACTAGTCTCGCACACACCAAGATCAATAACATCATTGATATGATCAATCATTCTACAATCCTTGGTATCATGGGTCATAGAGGTACAAATTTTGCAATAAAAAGAATTTTTTTTTACGGATTTCACGCTATAGTAGAGAGGGAACCTACTTGCATCATGATCCCCATGGAAAATTTCAAAGTCTACCACCATAGCATGTACCAAATTCTGAGGGAAACTATCCTTTACATGCCCTTACACTTCACAGTTTATACATAAAAGCCCACTACAAACCTCATGTGTTGAGTTTGCAAACATATTCTCTAAATTCTTAGCCATTTCAGTAATTTGAGCCTTTAGAAAAGGACTAACACCAATATCAATGCTCCCAACAACCTTGGTGCACATGGAAGAATCCAATGCCTTACACAAGTCTATGAAAGTCTTGTCTCACGATCCCTTATAAGCGGTGTTATCAATCCTCCAAAAACCATTAAGCATGTTGATAAGGGTTAATGTCATAGGATAGTTTTTACAAGAGATTTTTAAACGTGCATTCATACTCTTGCACACTCTCTCGTCATTCCTTACTAGATCTCCTTTAGAGTGTTGATTTCTTTCGCTCAAATTCAAGGATGTGAAATTCTACTAGGAAAGCATTCTTTAATGTATTTTGTTCCACCACCGTTTGATGGGGGTCATACTTTCTGTACCAACTATGCGTGCATCCTTGCAACATTGTTGTAAACTAACTTGCCTTCCACTTTGAGGTAGTGATCCCTTTCATGTGCCATAGTAATTCACACTTGTGCACATGCTCTACAACATCTTCAATACCCCTATAGTTTGGTAAGTGCAAATACATCTCAAAAATACTTGTGGAGGTGGTTAAGGCTTGTTTCCTCCCGATCCAGAGCCTTGGTTCCCTCTAGTGTTTCCTCCTCCACCAGATCCACTAGATCCACCAGGTCCTATTCCTCCTAACCCACCGATCCTCCGATCTCATTAGTTCCACCAGTCTTCTAGCTCCTATACCACTAGATCCACCTCATGCAGCCAAAAAATGGCTTGAAGTGGTCACACCTAGTGTTCCCAACATCCCAATGAACTATGCACCGATGGTTTGTGATATTTTCCCACTATTAGTTATGTTTCTCATGCCACTTTAAGATGCGATACCCAAACCTTGCATACTTGAATCTTCTCAAAAAATTCCTCCAAATACTGGAATGGTTAGCGCAACCATGGATGTTATGAATGAGAAATTATATCTCCTAGGCGTAGATCGGTTACTCCCACCAATACCAACTAGGTTAATAATACTTCTCCCTTGATCTATAAAACCAAGCACCAGGGTTTGTCTCTAGGTGGGTTCAGATGCATGTTGATGACTCTCCTTTCTCCATGCAATGAACTCTCATCAGAATCTAAAGGGGCTTTCTCCCATGCTTTCCAAGATGGGGTAGCATAGAATTCTCAAGTTCCATGTCATCTACGTGAACCTCTACTCCTTCCCATAACATATGCCTCCATAGATCCATCACACTTATAACCTCGCATTGTCTAGTCATCTCCCTTTCACAAGCTTCACTATACTTGAGTCGTCTCTCCTCCCTTTCCTTTTCAGCCGCAATGTCCATGCCATCTTCCTCCACCCTATCTTCCTCTCCCAACACTCAGAGAATTTTATCTAGCCATGGGAAATGTCTCTAAACTTAAGGTAATGACCAAGATTTTCATAGCCAAAGGAATAACATGCAAAAATGATCATCTGGGCTCCCTTAGAAACTTGAACTCAACAACTTCTGAGGAAGAATACATAGAAATGGCATATTCTAGAGTATAACTAGTCAACACTCCTTTCTACCAGTGATTAACAACATGCGTCCAAGTCGATCTATATCTTGTAGCCTCTAGATAATAATCTTAGGTCCATACACATGATCTATAGTACCCGAGCATTGATCTAGATGCATATCTGAAAGAAATTCATACAGTTCTACTAGAAAGTAGTAGAAGAATGTCTCATATAACTCATGGTAAATTTTCTCTTCTACCCATCTACGTGTATCAAACTCAGGTCCAATGCTGAATATTTGAGAAAACTCATCCTCCGTGCTCTTGAACCATGCTTCAACACTTTCCAAGGTTAGATGTTTTGTCATCACACATCATAGGGACAAAGATGCATGTCATTTCTCACAACAAATTTGAAAAGAGGTCCCGATAATGGAACCAAGATGTAGTCATTTTTATACCCCTAGAAAAATAGTCTAATCCCATGAGCACCTCCCTGTCACCCAATGGTCGTTGGGTACTCAGCCGAGGCATGGGTGGGTGCCAAGCCCCTCCTTTATGTGATTTTTATGATAATACATCATCTTATGATAGATATTCAAGTGCAAAAGAATAGAAAATATCCGTTCATCATTCTAAGAACCTAGGATGAGTTATCATATCAATGCATCCATAAAAGAGGAATAACAGAAAACATATAGAAGTGATTAATAACATAAAGGAAATGCATTAGAATTAAGCTCATGAAAACATATATGCTTTAGAACATAACCTTCCATTAATATTAATGATTTTAATAACCACATTACATTCATTGAGGTCATAACATACCCATATAATAATGTAGAGAAAATCCATGCATCATAACTAAACTATGGCCTTCACATTACAAGGGTAAACACAGACCCATCCCTCTAAATATTCCATCACTCCTATGTTTTCTATAATCCCAACCCATATAATTTTCCATTATATTTCAACAAAGCTTCACCTCTTTTCCATCACCTTCTCTCTCGGAATGATCCCCTCTAGTCTCTCTTTTCTACTATCCACGCACTTCTATATATAGCTTTTTTGCCTTTACTTTATGTCATGCCTTTAGAGGTAAAAAATCAGCTGCCAAATGTCCAAGTGGTCCTCTAATAGAGCATTACTCATTTGATCCGAGCTCTCCAATCTATGTAATGATGTTCTTTTGGATCCTTCCATCGCATGCATATAATATTCCATTCTTAATCCTATAGTTGTTAGGTGGCACCTTATCCACTCTGCATAATAGACGGGTCACTCTTTCCTCATGTGTTATCTATAACTCCAAGTATGGCTAAGTCTGAACACCATCTTGTCTTACACATGCATGCCATGTGTTATGCTAAAACCCTGCTAGAACCCTTCCTTGCATGCTTTTAACCCGCGCGTTCTTCTTCACATAGGTGCCACACATCCACACACCTTATTGTACTTAGCCAATATTTTGGGGCCTAATATGGTGGATCATATAGCTAGTAAGCATGACCATTTGTTTGATGCTATAGTGATGGCAAGCAACCATGAGTATAGTATTGTGGTTAGAATGGGATAAGGAGAAGATGTAGCTAGCTCAAGTAAGAGAGGTTGTGGGAGGAGGCACCCTAACAAAAGATATTTTAAAGATATATCTAGAGCTTTAGGGTCAATATGTTACTATGGTGGATGAGGAAATGTTTACCAACTTAATTAGAGGAGAAACACTTGTAAGAAAAAAAGAAACAAATTTAATGGGAGGCCTTGAGTTTGAGATTTCCTATATTGGTCTCCACTAGTAGTAAGAAGAATGTATGGTATATTTTGTAGTGGACATTTTCCTAGCTTTGTATATATAAATTATATATATATATATATATATATATATATATATATGAGATCATTTTTGATGAGATGATGATGTGTACTTTACATTTGCATGGGTGTTGATGATTATATTTGATTTTTATTAAATTGAGTATTGAGGATATTTTATAGATTGTTCTTTATGATGATTTCGTAAAGTAGATTATTCATGTTGATGATGTGGTGATGATAGTAGCATATTGATGATAGTGGAATCTTGATAGGCATTAGTTGGGCTTATAGTATAGATGATAATAATGGTGAAGATAATGAGGTAATAATTGATTATGCATTGAAAGAGTAGTAACATTAGAAAAATAGTGGCATACATTTATAGAATAGGAATGGAATCGTGTAACACTAAAGAACATATAACATCTAGGTAGATTTAAGGTGACAACTACGCACAAGAAGCTCAAATGATGGAAATTTAGTATCATGAGAATAAGTGTTGAATGATAATCCCAAAATGATCATATAAAAATAAGGTGTGAATAATGTAATGACAAGTGGTGCTCCTACAAGACCCATTTGAGTTTTGGTGAATAATTAGAGGGATAGTTGTCTAATGCATAGTTTAAGCCAAGGTAGGAATAGAAAATATGACCTTAAGAGGATGAGAGGTATTAAAAGAAACACCAAAGGATCGGAATCATGTCACAAGATAATTTGATCAATAAATGTGGTACACATGAAAGGAAATGACACCCTTGTCCTCAAGAAATTGAATCATATCATGGAGTGCATAAAAATAATTATCCCTATGACCATTGAACCTATGGAAATTTATTATCCCAATTTTTGAGGTCTATGATAAAATTGAGATAACCAATCTAAAATTTTCATCTTTTAGCATTTTTAATTTTCTGCGTGATCTTGGAAATATCCAATTTTCATCCTTGAAGTATTTTTCCAAGTCATTTTCAAGTTTTGGGATCAACTTGAATTTTGACATGTTACATGTCAAATGTTTCCCACCCCATGAAACCTAGCAAACTAAAGCATCGAACATTGAAGCCAAAAAAATGCTTCGTGTTCAATTTATTCTAAACCCAAACCCTAAAACATTATAAGCGTGTCTGGTTTTGGATTTCACTTGCATCGGAAAATCTCGATGATTTTACATGTCGAATTATTGATGATTTAAAATTTCAAATCTTGACTCTTTCTTCATGTTGGGTTTTTGGTTTTCTTACATCAAAACATGAGGAGACAAAAGCATGTCAAATTTATCATTTGTTCTAGTCCCCTGAATCTGAAAAACTCTAATCTTTCTTTGTGTCGAGTTTTCAGGACCAGATTACATGATTGAATAACATGCTTATTGTATTCAAAATCCCACTTCTGATTCAATACATTTATTTCCAAGATGGAGTTATATTTTCCAAATGTGTCATCCTACGTGTAATAAATTATCAAGGATTTATAAATATATGGATTTTGTCCATCATTCGTACTTGTATGAATTCAAATTTGAACATGTGCTCCTACTTTTGAACCACTGAAGGCCCTAATTTGAATATCTTGCAATTTTTTTGGATTTCTTCAATTTTTCGTCGATCTTGCTTCATTTCTATATTTTTCCATTTTTTTGGGTATTTGTTGTGTGTTTCTCATTCTTTTTGTTCTCCTTGGTTGTAGAGTTGTTATTGGTTCTTTCTTTCTTTTATTCTCTTCTTCTTGATTGATTTTCCTATTTTGAAGAAATCTTAACCAATAAATTAATGTTTTGATTTTCTTGGAAATGATGAGCACATCAAAACCACATGAAATTTTCATGATTTTTGACCCGTTCATCATAGTAAGAATCCCAAATCATTGAGAAGAAACACTTAGTGCAATTTCCAAGTCTTGAAATCTATCTCCTTGTTTCAGGAATCGAAGGTGTTCGTTAGTGACAATGTCGATAGTGTATCGAGAATTACGAGGTAAAATAAAAAATAAAAAAATTTATCGAGTGTATCAAAGCTTAACATTTGTTGAACACCAAACAAGTTCCAATTTTTTTTCAGGGATTCTAGGTTGTAAAGAAAGATCAAAGTTCTAAAAGTGTGTTGGTATTTTCAAATTATTCAACAAGCTCTAAATCCTGACAATGTTTTAGGATTCTAAAGGTGCAAAGCAAGAAAAAGTTTCCGATAGACTATCAAACTTCTCAGGGTGTTTGACAAGGAGAAAAACTCAGGCGAGGATTTTTAGAATTTCAAGGATGTTGACTAAGGTAGATTTTTTGGTTTTCATTTTTGAGCATTCATAGGGGGTTTTCAGAAAATTATTTAGTTCATTTCCCCATGTCTAATTTAAAAAATGGAAGGGAAAGGTAGAATATTCCAAAGAAATGAAGTTCAAGTATCAAGGGGTCATCCCCATTTCTAAGATTGATCTAAGATTGAATCCAATGTTGATATAAATGACACTGAGTTTGGGCATGTTTATATGGAATACTTATGGAACAATTTCAAGAATCCAACATAGATAACATGGATAGAATGCATGTGTAATAGTGGACTACCTCTTTTTGTTACCTTCCCCATATTTTCTTAGTGTCCCGAACTCATTCTCAAAGTAGCCAACCACTATGATTATGAATCTAGGACTATTAAGAAAGAAGACAGAGAGGTGGTGATCTAATTTGATACTAAGTATTTCAAGGATCTCTTCTAAATACCTAACCTCATTTAACACATTGACACTAACCTCAAGAGGGATCATTAACCTTAGGATGAAAATTCATAGACTACATCAAACATGTCAACAAAAAGTATCTCTTGAAACCCAATCCTATGGTGAGTAGATTCCCAAAGACCTTGCCTCGAGTAATTTCATCCTTGAAATCAATAACATTATTACATTTCTAACAATATTTTCATCCTTCTCGAGGCAAGGGAGTTATAAGGATGGATGTATATTTTCATCACCATCATACAAAAAATGACCAATTCTTTAGGTGGGGTGAATTTATCAGTGATGCACTTGATAGTCAATTGAAATAAGTGTAGACAGGTAGGTAAATTATACATGACATAATCTATTAAATACATAGTAGTGGGTATGTGACTTTATCCTAGATTGAATATATAAGGTACTAGAGCCTCGGTTTTTGTCTACAAATTCTACCCAAATTTCATCTTTCATCCGCTCCACCTTCCTCATCTTATCAAATCTTATCTCTGTCATCACTTATGCCACTATAGTTTCTTCTCCATCACCCTCCTCTCCTCAGATGTAATTCTTGGCACAAGGATTATTATTGCTTATCCTCTCTCATCTGAAATAAGTATGAACTTGTGTTATCCTCACATAAACCAATTCCATCTTCCGATTTTTCTGCATGCCTTCTTCTCATCCTTCATCTTCAATAGTTTCCAAAGCAATTTTCTCCACTCCTTCCCCGTGGTGTCCACATTGCTTACTCCTCCAAGTAACACACTCATGATTACTACTCCCTTCACCAAAAACCTCCCTCTTTTATTCTATATTGTCTATTTAGAAAAACCATGAAGAAGAGAAAGATGATTGTTCCTCCTGAAGCCTTTGATTTTAGCTCATTTAATCTTGCCCCATATTGCACATCCAAGAAGCCTAAGACCATTTCTCACATCACCATTTATGCATTAGGAGAAATTTATGCCAATATTTTTCTTCCTATTGCAGATAAGAGAAAGAAATACATCATTACTTCTTATTACCAAATTACTAAAGTAGCACTTGGGAAAGTTACTACTAAAGGAACAAAACAATATGTGCAGATGGCCATGGATAATTTATTCAAGAAACTTAAAGAAAATAAGGCCACCACTGATGAGATGAAGGATAAGGTGGATAAGTTGAAAACTATCCTTCTCAAGATCTCCAAACCAACTCTGATCTCATCTCTAATGCCGGTTAGTTTTGAAAAATCATCATTTTTCGTGAGGTAGAAAAGATTAGGCGAAGGTTCATGTACTAGATAGTTAGATCCAAAGGATCCTAACTCAAGGAAAGAGGGTGATCAAGACATTATTGAGGTCTACAAATGATATAAAAAGGGATAAATTGACCATTGAAAATATGAATAATGATCTCCAAGAATAATACAATAAATAGGAGTTAATTTTGGGAGCCTTGAATGAGCTCAATAAATTTGATCTTGATACATTTTTTCAAGAATGGATAGTTGGTGAAAGAGAAAATAATTTTGAGTTTTACAAAGCCATTGAATTTCAGGTCAATATTTTGTAGGAAGCTAGTGAGAAGCTGCAAAAATATTAAGAGGAAGGAATAAATGCCACTAATGATAGAATTGATGAATTCTCCAAAGTAATTAGCCATATCATAGATGATGACTTGAACATGCTACCTACATATGACACCTTCATAGAATCAAGGGATCTAGTTGAAAATGAGTCATGGGATAAAAATGATTTTGATCTGTAATCAATAGAGAAGCTAATTTTGTGCCAAAATGTTTGAGAAATCCATCCAAAACCATAAGAAGGCTATAGAATATCCACGGATGGATGATCAATGAACTCGACACATGAAATGTCATGAATCGATACTCATGCGGAATGGATAACAAAGAAATACATGATATGATTAAGAATTTCCATAAATATTGTAATAAAGAAGCGAAAAAATAAATTAAGAAGGAAATTTTTGATAGATGATTCATCATGTTTTTCCATTTTGACATTGAGCATGTAAATTTTTGAGATGTTGAGACATCATTTGGATTTACAAGTTGACTTGGTCATTTAGTAAGAACTAGTCAAGAAGGATTTAATTTTATAATGTAATCCAAAATACTTATTTTTTCTCTCTTCTCCTCTATAAATTTAAAATGATGAGGCATCATCAGGAAATATTTTTGTAGAAGAATCTAGTAACATGGAATTGTAAAGAGAAGAAAACTTTGGGTTTTCAATGTTTCACTATAAGGATTACAAGAGATTAATTACAAACTATGTGTTAAGTGTTATTTATTTATTTAATGTATTATTCTTAAGTTCAATACATTATACTATTATTTAAATTCCAATGCATTTTTATTTTATCTCAAACAAGTTTATTACTATTTTATCTCATGTTATCTTTGATCTACATTTTTCAAAAAAAATAATGTTTCTACTTTTCTTTCTTTCTATTCCTTTCTACTATCACTTATATAAATTTATTCCATTATCAATCTAAATTTCATTCTAAAGGAAATAAATATACTTGGGATGAGATCCCATCCATAATGTTATATTAATGTAAATATTATAATATTCTTTGGTGTTGATATAATAGTAATAAACATGGCAATAATAGTAATAAACATGGCACCTCCTCTTTGTTTAAGGGGGACTTTGTCTCACATGTTGTGGTTAAACCTCGTACTTTTTCCTTGAAAAAATATCTAACCAAAAATTTTGGTGACTCCATCTGGGGATATGAACATGCAAGATAAGGTTTATCACACCTTTGAAAATTCCATATTTTCTTTGTCCTACCATTTCTTTCCTGATTCAATCTGTCAGGAAAGGTTTTTACTCACAATAATAGAGAAAGAGGTGAAGTGGATTCTAAATTCAAGATATTGCAGCTAAATGATTTAAACCTAACTCCTAAGAGATGTTCCTTTAGATGTTCAAAGAGATCATTACATGTTCGATGAAACCAAGCTACATGAGAGGATAGGTATTTTATAACTTATAGAGATTTATTTTTGAGAGGAACTCATATTATTGCATTCACATCCTTTTAAAAAAGGATACACCACCACCACCTCTGGTCCCTTAGGGACCATGTAATGGTCCTCTTACATTGCATAAACTCTGCATGATTTTCCACATAGTTTTCGAATGAACTTCCCAAATTTTAATGGTGACGGAAAAATACACCTGAAAAACACATAATTATGGCTTATGGAGTTATGGGTGTTGCTCATGAAGACATGTTTGTTCACCTATTTGTTGAGACTCTCTAAGGCTCCACCGCTGAATGGTTCTACCATTTACCCTTGGGTCTATCAATAATTGGGAAAATATGAGAACAAGGTTTGAAGCAAGATTCAAACCACCATAGAAAACACATGTATTATTGGATCTAACTAACTCATATGAAGAAAGAACCACATTATTCTATGTGTGATTTTGTGGTAAAGTTTAATAAATTGATCTCATAAGATTCTAGATCATGCTACCCCTACTTTTGAAAATTAAAAGTGTTTCTTTGTTAATACTCAACTACTTGAAGTTATCTTTTTGTTAAGAAGGTCAAATATTCCCAATCTGGATCCTTTGAATAATAAAAAAATACAAATATCTTAAGATGGTCAAAAAGATAAGAAGGATTATTCCAACCCCAAAATAAAAGAATGTCTTAGATACCACTAGATCCCATGATCCAAATATTGGCTAATGGTTTGTTTATTTTTAAGAAATACATGTCTTAGAATGTGATTAAATCTCCTTATCGAGATATCCCAAGAAGGAATTTAAAAATATAATGCTCCTACCACGAGAGAACCGATTACCAAATGATAAACCAAGGTTAGCTATCAAATATCCTCCTATAATGTTGCTATTAAGGTGGTTGACAAAGAGAAGAAAAACACGAATATGAAGCTAAATATTCTTTCAAGATGCTAGTTACATTGAAGAATCATATGAAAAACCATCAGGACTCTAATATCGGTACCTGGAATATGAAGAAGATGACTATAATATGTAGTAATAAATGGAAAGAATATTCATTTTTTTTCACCTATTCATAGAACCAAATAAAATAAGTGGAGAAACCCAAGAAAAATCAAAGAAAAATAATATATGGTGGATCATTTCAAATGGTGCTAAAAGAGGTACTCCTTTTCCCATTCAACCAAAAGAGAAACCTCATGTCAAAAAGGATACTCCCACTCTAATCCTTATTCTTCTACCATTCCTAAGGCTAGTAATTCTCCTATAAAAAAATTAATGAAGGGTCCACACCTTCATTTACTCCATCTTACACTTCTTTTTATATCATGACCATGCTAAGAAGACCAAAATGTAGATGTCAGAAGTAGAATACCTTAGGTCTAATCTGAGGCAATTCGAAAGATTGACTTAGTTTATCAAGTGTAAAATCATTATACCTCTACCTTACTTCCTCCAAGGAATTATTCCTAATCCTCCCCCCTCATCTCAAAATAATATGGCTTCAACTCTTCATCTAGGAAAATTGAACCATTTTATTTGTCTTTACTCATTAACGTTTCAAACTCAAACTACATCATAGATTCAAGAGCATCTAACAATGTCATGCATGCAAAGGTAGATCGTGCCTTAAGACACACTCTCATTAAAAAATTTGGGTATATCTTAATAACAAAAAAACAAGATCTATTGATAGGTTAGATCAAGGATGCTCAATTCACATTTGCTATATTTCCTTATAAGAGAGTCAAGATGACAATCCTAGTTGCGGATATATTCCAGCTTCTTATGGAATATTGTTGGGGAGAGGTTTTTTAAGATGTCAGGAGGAGATTCACATGGATTTATCAAATAAATACATGTTAATGGAACAATAAACACTCTTGAACCTAAAATTCAGAGAAAAGTACCTTATTACTAAATTAGATGATCCCAAGGGCACAAACTATTTTCGAAATGTCAATTTAATTACCTATTTCATGACTTTAATCAAATATTTACTTCCACTTCTATCATTGAAAGAGATCCTAATGAAATATATGACTTTGGAATTTAATGGAAGATGTTTAACTTCTAGATATCTAGGGCTAGTGTGGTGCTCATATCTCTTGAACATGAGATTTTCCATTTCTTTCAAACTATAATTTGATAACACCATTAACACAATTGAATATGAAGCTTTTTATTAGGTATAAATATGAAAAAAAAAAGGAGAAAATATCAAGGATCAAGGGATGTATGAACCATAGTGAACCAAGTCAAGAATGTATATCAGGTGAAGAATGATCACTTAAAGCATTACAGGAACATGATTTGGGACTACATAGAAGGTTTTGAAGATTTTTCTATCAAGGTAGTATCTAGAGATCAAAATGATAAAGATGACTCCTTATCGTATATAATTCATTTTTTTGCCTCATCTATAATTCAAGGAGGATAAATACACAATTGAGATAGTCTACCATCCCAGCATTTATGACAATGTTACCTACTTGAAAGTCTTGAATGATGATAAAAAATCTAAATTTTCTTGAAAATTTTGATAATTTCAATGAGTTATACTTAGAGGTTTTGAATCATCTTTCCATGAATCCATATCTAATTCATGCTAGGGTATTGATGGAGAATTTATTTAGCTAAAATGGAATAAAATCCTAAAAGTATAGGTGTCTCTAAAGGAATGTTTAACAAGCATGATTACTTCATTTAACAAGAAGCAACTAGATGAACCTAACTCTTCAACTGAAGTCAAATAGATAAATTTAGGATCTGCAAAGAAATTAGGGATTATGAATATTGAAAATGCTTATTTTACAAAGGAAAGAGAAGTTTTTTCACACTATTAAAGAAATATATGGATGTTATAGCTTTGTCATATGTAGATTTAAAATATTTCAAGCTAAAGGATGTTCAACACAACATTCCTCTCAAAGTAGTATGCCTATCCCTACATAAGAAACACCACTATAATCCAAATATTTCTAGCATGATTCTCTAATAAATCCAAAAGATGTTAGATACAAGGATATTTTCCCATTCATCATTCTACATGAGTTTCCAACATCGTTTTGGTGTGTAAGAAGAATGGAGAAATTTGCATTTGTAGACTTTCATAATCTAAATCAGGATTTCTTTCAAGCTAAAGGATGAATTACCCTTGCCTATCATGGATCAAGTCCTACAAATAGTGACTCATTCTCAAAAAAATTTCATGTTAGATGGATTTTTAAAGTAAACTAAGTCAAAGTAGCCATTTAACAAGACCATAGGAGATAACCTTCACTACTCCTTGGGGTACTTTCATATATCGAAGAGATAACATTTGGCTGATCAAAGAAGGAGATAATTTTCAAATGGAAATGGACATGGCCTTCAGGGAGTTAATGGGTAATATTATCGTGGTGTATCTGGATGACCTCATAGTATTCTCTAAGAAAATGAAAGATCATTACAATCACTTAAAGAAAATTTGATTAGATGTCAACAATATGGGATTTCCTTAAATCCTAAGAAATCCATATTTTGGTCATAGAAGGTAAGTTGTTGGGACACATTGTGACAAAGGAAGGAACAAAGATTGACTTTGAATGAGTCAAGGATATAAAAAGTCTCACACTTCCTACAAGAAAAATTGGTGTGCACTCATTCTTTGGAAAAGTTAATTTTATAAGAAGATTTGTTCTTGATTTTACTGAAAAGACTTAACATATTGTGAAATGATGAAGGGTAAAGTTCCATTTCGTGGAATGCTGATGGAAAATATGATTTTAATGAGATCAAGGAAGCCATCACCCATGCTCCTTTCCTAGTATGTCTTATTTTTTCAAAAGGATTTCATAATATATAGGTATTCCTCTACTCATACTGTATCTTCCATCTTGGTTCAAAATAATTATGGAGTTAAATCCTATTTCTTTTATGAGTTTTCCTTTTAAATATCAAGAGTTAAAAATATTACAAATCGAGAAACATGATTATGAAGTAGTTCAAGGGTAGTAAAATATTCTAGGTATTATATCCGAACTCTCACATATTGGTTATAGTTCTTAATACTATCGTAAATTCCATTTAACTCAAAAGAGTTAGGAAGAAGAGAGGTAAATGGATTGCCAAATTACAAGAGTATGATTTATAGATAAAACCTACCAAGCTTATACATGGGAGAGGTTTATGTAAAATAATTTATGAGAACAACCCAAAGGTAGAATCTAACAATATAGAAGATGGTGAGGAGGAATTTCCCATGGTGTTGTTTACGAGCACAATGGATGAGTGCTACTCAAACATTGCATATTTACTCACTTATGGAGAATGTCTTAAACACCTAAGATCAAAATAAAAGAGTGACTTGAAACTAATATCAACTAAGTGTGTGCTCTAGGATAATGGTCTTTATAAAAGAGGAATTTATGGAGTTTTTATCCATTAAGTGGACAATGATCAATAAGGAAAGCTTTTTGGAGGATTACCATAATTTGGCTTACAGAGGACATTTTTTGGATTCACTTACTACTCATAATATTTTGCAAGAAAGGTATTATTGACCCACCTTGTTTCAAGATGCATCAACATGGGTAGCTAAGTGTGAGGCTTGTCAATAATTTGTTGGTCATCCCAAATTGGACGATCTTTCCCTCGGGTTGGTGGTGATTAATGGGCCTTTCCAAGTAATGGGGAGTTAATTTTATCACTACATTAAACTATCTTTCTAGTGATGGACATAATTATGTCTGATAAAAATCGATTGCTTCACCAAGTGGGTGGAAGCCATTCATGTGAAACACACTATTTCTGAATTTTTTTGCAACTTCATCAAGGATAACATCATAGTAAGGTTTGGAATTCCTCATAATATTTTAGGTTAAAATCTTGAAATTTATCATCTTATGAACTCACTAAATTTTTCTATGGTTATCAAATGATTTTGGCTCATGCCTCCAATTATTTCCCTCAAGGGATGGTCAAGAAGAATCAAGTAACAAAAACTTGGTTACTATAATCATGAAACTTGGTTGTGTTAATCAATGAACATGATAAAAGGATATGAATGATGCTATTTATATAGGTAGTATTACTCCTAAAAAGATATTCATATGTCCCCTTTCCAAGTACTTTATGGTGTTGATGTTGAGATTGTTATTTCCATAGAGTTTATAGTTTTAAAATTGGCCAAGATTATTGAAGATGAAACATTTCAAAACTCAATGGATAAAAGAGTCATGTGCCTAATAGAGCGAGAGAAAAGAGATTCAAAGTAGTTGATAGGATAACAAAACATCAAGTAAAAGGTCAAAAATTGTTTTTTATAAGTAGGCCAAACAATGAGATTTTTAGGTTGGATACTTAGTCCTTCTATGGGAAATTAAAGAGATTTGAAGGGTATGCATGGAAAATTTGAATCTTTATGGAGAGGCCCCTTCAAGGTTCACCTTATGTGTAGAGAAAATAATATCTATCATGCCTAGATGGAACACATCTCTTGTTTCCTCATAGTGGGAAATATGTCGAGTTGTTCAAGTAGTAGAGAAAGTTTTCTCTTTCTTGTATCATGTTTTTCCCTTTCAATTGTGTGTTTCCCTTTCCGTTTGTTTTGTTTTCTTTCAATATTTTCTTTTTGATTTTTTTGTGTTGTCTTTGTTATTCATTTATCTCTTTATTACACTTCTCTTAGACTCTATGGCCCCATAGATAGAAACTTGTAAAATCTAGGAATCTCTTCCTTTGAGTTATCTCAACCCAAAAGTACCCAGTTAAAGCCATTTGTTATCCCAATTTTTGAGTTCTACAAAAAAATTGGATAACCAATCTAAACTTTTCATCTTCGAGGATTTTGAATTTTTGTGTGATCTTTGAAAATTCCAATTTTCAGCCTTAAAGTATATTTTAAGTCATTTTTAGGTTTTGAGATCAACTTACATTTTGAAATGTTACATGTCAAATGTTTCCCGACCCCAAAACAAAACAAACATTAGTATTTTAGGTTTTAGGTTTTGAAAGCATCAAAACATGGAAGCCAAAAACATATGATTCATGTCACGATGTCTTCTTCTGGCCAACTTGAACCAAGAAACATTGTATTGAATCGGGTTTTTTATTTTCACTTGCATCAAAACATCTTGATGATTTTATATGTCAAATTATTGATGATTTCTGATTCCAAAGCCCAAATATTTCTTTGTGTCGGGTTTTCATTTTTTCTTGCATTAAAACATGAGGGGAAAATTCATGTTAAATGTATCATGTGTTTAAATCCTAAATCTTGAAAAGCACTAAGGTTTCTTTGTGTCATATTTTTAGGGCTTGATTGTATTATTACATGACATGTTTCTTGTAGTCAAACTCCTTACGAGTCAACGCATTTATTTTGAGGGTGGAGTTAGGTTTTCACACATGTCATACTATGTATAATAAATTCTTAGAGGATTCTAAATACATGGATTTTACATGTCATTTGTACTTGTACGAATTTAAATTTTGAACCCGCACTCCTACTTCGAACCCTAAAAGCTTGACTTTAAATTTCTTGGAATTTTGTTGATTTCTTTGATTTTTCGTCAAGCCTACTTCATTTCTTAGTAAGTGCTTCATTTTTTTTTTTCATTTTGGTTTTTGGGGTATTTGTTGTTTTTTTCTTGTTCCTTTTGATTTTTCTTGGTTGTAGAGTTGTTATTGGTTATTTTTTACTTTTCTTCTCTTCTTCTTGGTTGATTTTCCTATTTTTAAGAAATCTCTACCAATAAATTCATGTTTTGATTTTCTTGGAAATGATGAACATGTCAAAAAACATGACATGAACTTATTGGTATTTTCAACTTGTTCATTATAATAAGAATCCCAAATCATTGATAAGAAACACTTGGTGTAATTTCCATGTCTTGAAATCTAACTCCTTTTCAAAAATCTGAAGGTGTTCCTAAATGAAAAGTTTTGATAGTGTATCGAGAATTCCAAGGTGAAAAAAACAACGCATTTCCACCGGTGTATCGAGTTCTTCACTTTTTTAAGCACAAAGAAAGTTCCCCAAATTTTTCCAGAATTTGGTTTACAAAGAAATATCAAATTTCTGAAAATGTGTCAAGATTTTTGAAGTGTTGGATAGGCTCTAAATCTTGATGAGTGTTTTAGGAATCTAAAGGTGTAAATCAAGACCAATTTTTCGATAGACTATCATACTTCTCGGGGTATTTGACAAGGAGAAAAACTTAACATGGTTTTTTTGCACTTTTAAGGGTGTTGATCAAAGAAGAGATTCTAATTTTCATTTTAGAGCACTCGAAGGGGCTTTTAAAACAATTTTCTAATTCATTTCCCCATGTTTGATTAAGGAAAATGGAGGAAGGATAGAATATTACAAATAAATGAATTATAAGTATTAAGGGGTCATTCCTCTTTCCAAAATTTAATCTAATGTTGATATTAGGGACATTAAGTCAAGGCATGTTAATATAGGAGAATTTTGGAATAGAGTCAAGAATCCCACACAAAAAACATGGATGCAATGCATCTGTAATAGTGGACTACCTCGGTTGTGGATTTCCCCATATTTTATTAGTGTCCATAACTCATTCTCGAAGAAGCTAACCACTACGATTATGAATTTAGGATTGTTAAGATCCAAGATGAAGAGGAGACTATCTTCTTGATACTTGAGTATTTCAAAGATCTCTTCAAACTATCTGACCTAACAGAACATTTTTACGTTGAACTCAAGAGGTCTCAATAGGATTGGGAGGACAATTCAACATACTGTATTATGCACTTCAACAAAAATTATATCTTGAAACCCAAGCCCGTGGTGAGTAGATTACCAAAGACCTCTCCTTATAGTGATTTCATCCTTGAAATCAATGACATGATCACATTATTAAGAATATTTTTCAATTTTATAGAGGAAATGGAGTTTCAAGGATGGATGTATATGTTCATCACCATCAAAATAAACAAAGATAAATTATTTAGGTGGTGTGAATTTATCAATGATACACTACACATTTAATTGAAATAAGTGCGATTTACATGGAAATTAAACATGACATCATATATCACCCAAATAACAAATGGGTATAATAGTTTATCTTGGATTGAACACCCAAATTACTAGAGCCTCAAGTAGTTGGGGTTAATCACACTAGTTGTACAAATATATTATTCAAATCTAAGCATACAAACAATAATAGAAGAAATAAACTAGAAGAACAATACACAAGATATAACGTGGTTCACCCAGTGTGGGCTACATCCACCAAGAAATAGCCAATATTATTATTCAAAGATTTGTAGAGAATATATAATGAAGATATAAAATATTCCACACCTCCTGGATGTATAATAATTTCTTTCCACAAAATATTCTCTTTTCTCTCCCTCCAAGAATTACTTTTTATAATTCTTTCTTATTATCATCTAACCCTAGTTTTCTAGCTTATATAACCATATACAAAATTAGGGTAACTTAGCTATGTTATTACAACCATTAGATCAACTTTATATCAAAGGTTATATCTAATTCCCATGAGTTAAATTAAAAAATCACGCACGAAATCGATGTCAATTCCTCATTACCTTGACCAATCTTGTTTGCCAGGGTGGTGATACCACTCATCTAGAACCGCGCCGATTCTTATGTATTCCATCAAGTTAATAAAGCATGCTAATGTGAAGTAGTTAAGATCCATAACTCAAAAATCTCCGACTTGGAGATATATTTCAACATTGTACCATACAACTCCATTCTTGGATCTTGTCATTGGCATGTTTCTCCTCTTCAAGTCTCAAACTCAAAGACCAACAAGTGGAGTGTAGCTCCAACTTCTCCTTTGCCAATGAGCTTCGTTAGAATATCTACAAGGTTTTTATTTTAATTAATTTTCTCCAATTTCAGCTTCCCATCCTCCAACACCTTCCGTATGAAGTGATATCTCAACTAAATGTGTTTTGTTCTTGAATGAAATGTTGAGTTCTTTGCTAGATGAATCACACTTTGACTATCACTATACAATCTACAATCCTCTTTCTCATTTCCCAACTCTTCCATGAACCTTCTCATCCATATCATCTCTTTTCTATCCTCTGTAGTTACAACATACTTAGCCTCTGTAGTAGACAAGGCCACAATCTTCTATAATCTCAAAATTCAATTAACCATCTTCCCACCTATTATGAAAACATATCCATTGGTGCTTCTCCTACCATACAAATCACCAGCCATATTTGAATCAACATATCTACATAAACAAATATCTAACCCTCCATAGCATAACTATATGCGATGTCCCTATAAAATACGAGAATCCATAGGACTGCTTTACAATGCTCTTTACCTAGATTGGCCATAAATTTGCTCACAACTCCCATTTCTGTGCAATGATATGTCAGTCTGCTACAAACCATAGCATACATAAGACTTACAATTGTTTAAGCATATGTAACTTGTGCCATATACTTGAACTCCTCATGTGATGTAGGACATGAATATTTTCTTAACTTGAAGTGTCTAGCCATAGGTTACTTACAAGTTTTGAATTTTTCATATCAAACCTTTCCAATAATTTACTGATATAAACTTCCTAAGACAAATACAATTTCTTGTTCTTTATATCTCTAAGAATTTACATGCCAAAAATTTTATTTATAGCTCCTAAATCCTTCATTTCAATTGTGTAAGCTAAATTTTATTTAAGCTCACCAACATCCTACATACTAGATCCTACAACAAGCATATCATCCACATACAATAACAAAATAATATAGCTTCCATTTTCAAGCTTCTTGAAATAAACACAATGGTAAAATTCATATTTCATATAACCATGTTCATGCATAAAGCTATCAAATCTCATATACCATTTCCTTGGAGCTTGCTTGAGCCCATACAAGCTCTTTTTCAACTTGCACACAAGTTTCTCCTTACCCTTGACTTCATACCCAAACAATTGCTGCATATATATCTCTTCCTCTAAATCACCATGAAGGAAAGTTGTCTTAACATCAAGTTGTTCTAAATGCAAATCTTCTACTACAACTAAACTTAGAATAGTATGAATGGAAGTCATTTTAACTACGGAGAAAATATCTCACCAAAATCAATACCTGATTTCTGTGCAAATCATTTTACCACAAGCCTTTCCTTGTATCTTTTCTATCCACCCTCTTCTTCCTTGATCCTGTAAACCCATTTGTTCTACAATTTCCTTTTACCTACTGGCAACTTAACCAAATCCCATGTTTGGTTCTATTTCAAGGATTCCATCTCCTCATCCATTCCATGCTCCCACTACACGTGGGTCTCATCTTGCATTGATTCTTCAAAACTCTCTGGTTCACCACTATCAGTTAATAATAAATAAGATAAAGAAGGTGAAAATATTTCTAGAGGTCTACTTACCCTTTGTGACCTTCTCACTGAGATTTGGGGTGTCGAAGCTCATTTTCTCATTCTGAAAATTTGTATCAATCTCAAATAGTGACCGACGCTGGTCACCTCCTATCGACACTAGTTTAGATAACCGATGTCATTCTAGATTTTCTATAACGATGCCCCTATATGTGACTGATGCTAGTCGGGGTTAAATGACACCGATTAGGGGGTCAACTGACACCATTTACTTGTATAAACATATAGGTGTCAATTTTAAATTTGATAATGCATTTTCATCCACAAAATCTTCTAATGGTTCATATTTGGGTACCAAAACTTAATCCCTACACATTCTCTTTTCATTCCATTCAATTTCATGACTCTTAACAATCTTATAATATTCTAAATCCCAAAAACGAGATCTGAAATCACGAGAGACATAACCAATGAAAGTACATCTCTTGGATCTAGCATCCAACTTATTTCTATTTTATTTATAAATATGCACAATTTTTTTGAACCAAATACTCCAAGAAAAGAAATATCTACCTCTTTTCCAGTCCAATCTTCTTTTGGTATTCCACCATCCAGTGCACTTGAAGGCCCATGGTTAATTAAATAAACTGTTGTGTCTACTCCTTATACCTAGAACTATAAGGGTAATCCAACATGTATCCTCATGATTATTACACATTACATGATTGTCCTATTCACTCTTTCTACAACATTATTCTCATGTGGTGTTATAGGAACCATTCTTTCTCTACATATTCCATTTACTAAAAATAATCATTGAAACCCTTGCTTGAAGTACTCACTACCATTGTCAAATCTAAGGGATTTTAACTTTGAACTTGATTCATTTTCCAAAAGTTCTTTCCATATTTTAAAATTCTAAAAACATCATATTTACATTTAATACAATAAACCCATACCTTTCTTTTGGCATCATCATGAAAGTCACATAGTATTAGGATCCTCAATAAGAAGCTACTTGGGCTGGTCTCCACACATTTGAGTTCACAAGCTCCAATTTTTTCTCCTTATTTGTTGATAAAAATTTAAGAAATATCAGTCTCTTTTTCTTTATAAATATACAATGCTCATAGAAATCAATATCTACATCTTTCAAATCTAAAAAATTACCCTTTGCCTTTAAGATCTGCATTCTTTTCTTTTGACTTATATGACCTAGTGATTATGCCATATACTTGCATTTGAATCTAAATTAGATAGCACTTAAAAGGAATCAGAATACAAGTAGACAAATACAATGTTCCTACCTTCTTACCTCTTGCTACAACAATATATCCCTTGGTAACCTTTCAAGAGTTGGCTTTGAATGTAACCATGCAACCATTCCTTATTAGGAGTAACATGGAAAGAATATCCTGAATCTAAAACCCATGATTCAATTTTAATATCCAAGGAGATAATAAGGTCATATTGCATTACAGTAGATGCAATAATGTTTTCCTCTTTACCTTTCTCTGTACATTCTATTTGTTTTCCTTGAACTAGAAATATTTCTTTATATGTCCTTTCTTTCCACAATTCCAGTAGGTTATTCCTTTACCTCTAGATTTAGATTTTCCATTCTTAGACTTTGATTTCCCATTACTCTTTCTCTTGTATCTCTCCTTCTTCCATCCCATGTTTTCTACATTCAAAGCATTTCCAGATGATAATTTTTTTATAATTTTCCTATGTATTTATTCATTCAGAATTATACTAACCACATCATCAAACTTTAAAATATTAAAATCAAATGTTGTATTACTAAAAACCATTACTTGATTTATCCCAACTATCAAGCAAAGAGAATAGAAATAAAAGTGTTTTCACTTCATCCTCAAATGATATATTAATCAATTTTAATTGATTTACTATAGACTAGAAATCATTTAAATGACTTTATATAGATTCCCCTTCTTGCATCTTAGAATTAAATAACTTCTTCATCAAATAAAATTTATTTGAAGCATTAGGATTTTCATATAAATTATCCAAATATTTCATCAAATCTACCATGGTTTATACTTTGATAATATCTGAAGCCACAGAATCTTTGACATGCTCAATTTTATAGATCCCATAGCCTTCTCACAAGAATCTTCCATTCTTCATCAATCATCTTTGTAGGTCTTGCCTTCTCATCCAACGGTAAGTATAGATATTTCTGATACAAATAATCTTCCACCTACATCTTTCATATCTGATAATTACAGTTGTCAAATTTCTCAACTTTGTATTTACTATCTTCTGCCATTACTATAGCTCCCACTCAATTAGAAATCCCTTTGTGATTAAATCTATCAACACACAAAACCCTCAAACAAGAAATCTCTGATACCAGTTGTTGGGGTTAATCACACTAGTTGTAAAGATATATTATTAAGATCTATACATACAAACAATAAAATTGAAAATAAACAAGAATAACAATACACAAGATATAACATGGTTCACCGAGTGTGGGCTACGTCCACCGAGAAATATCCAATCTTATTATTCAAATATTTGTAGAGAATACAAAATGAATATCTGTAATCTTCCACACCTCCTAGATGTATAGTAATGTATTTCCACATAAGATTCTCTTTTCTCACTCTCTCCAATAATTCCTTCTTATAATTCTTCCTTATTATCATCTAACCCTAGTTTTCTAGCTTATATAACCATATACAGGACTTACGGAAACTTAGCTATGCTATTACAACCATTAGATCAGCTTTATATCAATGGTTAAATCTAATTCCCGTGACTTAAATAAATTAATCATGAACAGGTAACCGATGTCAATTAACCTAACCGATGTTGGTTCCTCCTTGCTTTGACTGATATTAGTTGTTGGGTGACCGAAGTCGATTCTTGTGTATTCTAGCAAGTTAATAAAAGCATGCTAATGTGAATAAATTAATCTCTACAACTCAAAATTTTTTATCTACTTCTACCTACATTTGTTGTTAACGTAAATCTTGGGCCATTTTGGAAGAGAAAATAATGCCTTCTTCTATAACATCATTTACAACTTATAACCCAATGTTTCTAAGAATTGGTGTATTGATGCAACTTGGAATGTTATATCTCATTAGGGATGAATTTACCTCCAATTCCCAAAATTAACCTACATCTAGGTAGGATAATTTCAAGGAACTTCATACCCATTATCCCGATTTCCAAGTGAAAACGGATCCGATAGAATTAGTAAGAAATTTTTGGACCTCCACAAGTTCCAAAAAAGTAAGCATAAGGCAAGATTTTATTTCCAATATCCATTTTTCACTACACTTACACATCAGTGATCAAATACCAAAATATTTCTATCAAAATGTAAGATATAACTCCCTATAATTTTCATTCAAGGACTGAATTTGATTATTGAGGAGTAATGAAGGCTCTTGGAACAATGAAGCTTCATGTTCCTAAACTTGAGAATATAAGGATTGATTCCAGGGATGAAATAGTAAATAGGAAAAAGGATTACAGTTGCCTAATTTTGGATGAAGCAACAACATACAACCTCACCGATGTTCCTCAAGGTAGTATTGATGATGGGGGAAATCTTGGAAGTAGATGAATGTAGAGAGTATGGGTTTTCCTTGATTGATTGGTCGATCAAGGAATCCACATGTGTCAAGGAGTAAACTACTCAGATTCTACTCCGAACTAACTCTTGGCTCTATTCAATGAATATTTATCCAAAGGATCCCAACGTCCTAAAAGTGAAAGTGACTACTAAGTCAAAAGTGTGTCCCTCCCAAGAGTCTACGGATAAAGGTGAATCCTATGGGAAAAATTTGAAATTAAGGTTCTACAAAAGTGGATTAAAATAGTCTCCACCTTTTTCTAATCCCTCCACCACCATTTTCAACATCGATTCCCCTTATCCTTAGCAAGAATAAGATACATAAAATAACACCATAACCTCCTAGTCTCTTCATTGTTTCCCCCTCTCATCATGCATGTGGTTCCTCTTATGGCATGTGTCACTTCCTATCACTTATCCTTTGCATGTTCCTTCTCCTCCCCCATCTTCATATCTACCATTTCTTCTCCACCACATTCCTCTCCTATGGTGTCATTATTGGAATAAGTATTCTCATTTCTTTCTCCTCTCTCAACTAGGGTAGGTATGACCATGTGTTCTCCTCACAAAACCTAGTTCCCTTATCCATCTGTTGCTTTTTTATCCATTCCTTATTCTCATCCTCCATATTTAATAGTTTCCATGGCCATTTTATCTACTCCTTCCCCCAGGTGTCTACATTTCTTACTCCTCCAAGTACCAAACTCATAATTACCACTCCCCTCGAGAAAACACCTCCCTCTTTTGTCCCATCTTAGCTAATTAGCCAAACACGTAAGAAGAGAAAGTTGTATTTTCCTCTAGAAGCCTTTAATTTTAGTTTGTTGACTCCCACTATCTCACATATATAAGAAACCCAAGACAATTTCTCACATTTCCATTGATGCATCAAGAAAAAGGTTTTTTGATATCGTTGTGACTATTACGAGATAAGAGAAAGGAAGAAATCATTTCTTCCGATTACTAAATTACCAAAGTAGAACTTGGTAAAGTCACTACTAAAGGAGCACAACAAGATGTGTAGGTGGCCATGGATAATTTATTCAAGAAACTTAAAGAAACCAAGGCCACCAAGGATGAGCTAAAGGATAAGGTGGAGTAGTTGACAACTATCCTTCTCAAGATCTCCAAACCAACTTTGATCCCCTCTCTAGCTCTGGTTAGTTTCGATACATCATCTGCTTTTAGAGGAATAAAATATTGGGTATAAGGTTCGTGTAGTAGATAGATGGATTAAAATTATTCTAACTCAAGGGAAGGGTGTTGATCAAGGATTTTGTTGAGGTATAAAATGACATAAAAAGGAGTAATCATCCATTGAAAAGATGAATAATGAGCTCCATGAAGAATGTAATAATTGGGAGTTAAATATGGAAGCCTTGAATGGGATCGATAAAATTGATACGATGTCCTTGTTCAAGAAGGGATAATTGGTGAAAGAGAAAATAATTTTGAGTTTTACAAATCCATTGAATTTTAGGTCAATATTTTGTAGGAATCCAATGAGAAGCTATAAAAATCTCAATAGGAAGGAATAGATGCCACCAATGATATTAGTGATGAATTCTCCAAAGTACTTAGCCAAGTCCTAGATGATGAATTCAACATGATACCTGCGGATGAAATATTTAAATAATTCATGGATCTGGTTGAAACTTAGTCCTCGGATGAATTTTTTTAATCTAAACTTGATTGACAAGAAAATTTTATGCCAAAATGTTTTGGAAAATTTGACCAAACCCATTAAAAGGATCCGAAGCTCCTATAAATATGATCAACATACTCAACACGTGATGTTCTAAATCGATACTCTTGTGGAATAGATGACAAGGAAACTCAAGATATTATTAACAAGCTCCATGAGTATCATAATAAGGAAGTAGAACAAGAAGAAACGAGAAGAAAAATATGATTGACTATTCATCATCTTTTTCCATTTTGACATCAAGCATTTATATTTTTGATATGATGAGACATAATTTGGATTTAAAAGTTTGACTTGGTCATTTAGTAAGAACCATTCAAGAAGGATTTAATTTGTGTTTTATATTTTTATAATGTATTCCAAACCACTTCCCTTTCTCTCTCTCTTCTCCTCTTCTATGAATGTAAAATGTTGAGGCATTATCAAGATATATTTTTTTTGAACAAGAAGCTAATAAGTTGGAATTGTAAAGAGAAGAGAAATTTTAGGCTTTATATCTTTCATTGTAAGGAATATAACTAAGGGATATATTACAAATTGTGTGTTGATTGGAATTTATTTATTTAATGTATTGTTCTTAATTTCAATACGTTATACTATTATTTAAATTCCAAAGTGCATTATTCATTTTATCTCAAACAAGTTTATTACTATTTTATCTCATGTTAATATCTTTGGATCTATGTTTTCCAAAGAAAAAGCATGTTTCTAATTTTATTTTTGTATGTTCCCCTTTCTGATCTCACTTCTATAACTTTCTTCCATTCTCAATCTAAATTTCATTCTAAAGGAAATAAATCTACTAGGATGAGATCCCACCCCAATGATAGATTAGTGTGAATATTTTAAATATTATTTTGTGTTGATAGAATAATAATAATAAATAGGGTACCTCCCTTTTATTTAAGGAGGGAATTCATCATGCATGTTATAGTTTAACCTCATGCTTTGTCCTTAACAAAATAGCTAGCCAAAAAATTATAGAATGGTTGGTTATGATTTTCATTGTAATCGATGAGGAGGAGGATGCTCATTTAATGGTAACTGAATTAACTTCTCATTAATGAAATTATGCAATATATCATGAGGCCTAACATAATGTGAAAATTACAATGGCTCATGCTTAGGGAGGAGGGTGAGGAGTGGTGGAGGAATATGAAATTGGGATGGATGATCTCGAGTATTCCTATTAGGAGATGGAAAATATGAGGGTAGTGCATAGAAGGAATAAAAGATGTACTAGGTGGAGGAGAGGTATAATTTATAGAAGCATGTACATTAATAATTTCTTGTTCTAGGTGAATTAATTTAAGATAAGAGATGTAAAATATTCACATGTGTCATATAATAACTTCTCTTTTAAAGTAAAATGTAAGCCATGAAAAAAGATATATTGTATTTCTAAATCAATAGGATGATAAATTAAATGATACATGCGGGATTTGAAATGTAAGATATGATCATTAACGAGTTCATTCTTGACTTGATTTAAAGAAGGTAGATACTTAAATGTAAAAGTGTAAAATTGTAAAAGTAGGCATGGTAAAACCCTTAGGAAAAGGTGAGTTGTAGATATTCTTAGGAATATGATTGCCATGAAGAGAATTATTATCAGTACTAGCATAATATGCCCTACTCTCAAGGGTAAGAGTATGAATTATATTTTTAAATCACCTACAACATGCATAAGAGAAATAAATTCTTGTGGGGGAATGACATAAACATTAAGAGGTTCATTAAGTGGTTGTATCTTGCCATTATGAGTAGCCATAGGTACACTATTTGGTTGGAAGGTAATCTTAGGATCAACAAATGGGTAACTAGAGGTAGAAACATTGGAAGAAGAATCAATAGGAATATAATTTTTCACACTTTTATCAATAAGATTAGTAAAAGAAGGAATACAATCAATATGCACACTATCCTTATGATCACTATTATGTACATTATCTTTTGGAATATCAAGAGTAAAAACACATGCATCTTTAACTTTTGTATATTTTAACACATCATGAGAAGAAATATGAGTACTAGAATTAATATTAAGCACATAATTATGAGAGGAATAAATTTACATCTTTCGGGCATAATATTCAATGGAAAAACACTAATAGAATCAACACTAATTATCAACACTAAGAGAGAGAACATTAATATAATTATCAACGATAATAGAATCAATAGTGATTATTAGTGTATATGTAATTGGAGGATAAAAATAAGAGAAAAGATGAGGACCATTTATAATAACATCTACAACAACATTAGAAGTATGATATTTTTTATGGGTCTCACAAAAATCATTAAAAAGAATTCCTCATCTAAAAAATTAACCAAATCCTCTACACATGTATCATTTGTAGCAAGAGAAGAAATATCACTATCACTATCACAAGAACTAGCAGCCTCAATAGGGGGTAGGAGTGAAACATCAAGATGAGGGTTTATAATTTTTTTATTACAAGAAGAAAGTCAATTTTAGGGCTAGGAGTATATGCCTTATGATTAAATTCAACTTTTATTGGTAATTTGTAAAGAAGGGCTCAAGACTAGTCATAGGAATAGGATCATACTTGGGTGGAAGAGGTTTGGAAATATGGTGACACAACATCTTTTGGTAAGCCATTAGGAACTCATAAATAAGATACAAGGAAGGATCTTAGGGTTCATAAAGAGTGGAGTTCACCGGATGATTTAACAATGTTAAATCTTAATCACATAACTGAGATAAATTAGATACTATTAGAGATTTATAAGATCTAAAATACAACGGTAAATAAGTACAAGAGGATGAAAGTGACTTAGCTTGTATCTATATTTCGTAATGATTATGGACTAGAACCATGGTGGAACAAACTAGATCTGAGTTATATATGCTTCACATGGAAAATAAATATAGGTAAGTCTTCTAGACAAAAATTCCTAGAAGAGGAGAGGACCGCACTTTGGTACTAGTGTCCAAACTAGGTGCTAGTTTCCTAGCGTAGTTTCATATTTGATCTTTTAGGGGTTTAATAATGTATTCTTCACTTCACTATTTTTCACTTTGACTTCAATATAGGATTTTATGGTTGTCGATACTTACAAAATAAACCCTAACTACCTATATAAGGATTAAGCATGCATTATATGGAATACAATATGCATATGATTGAGTTGGGTGACTTTGGCAATCACCCCAATGTTATTTTCACTTAGCACTACAATACATTTTAGACTCAATGTATTTCTAGTATTTATGGGATAGAATTGTGTTCGTTGAAACTAGGTTTCCCTTATGCCAATAACACCAAGATAATGGGCTACAACTACTTTTCCCCCTAGATGAATATGTGTGATAGAACTCATAATTTTCCCTTCCTATGCAGTGAATGATGTAACCCAAATATAGTCCTTGAATTTTTCTCTTTTCCCAAGTAGTAGATAGGAAATAATAGCCCAAATTACCCAACCCCTTAGAATAGTTAGTAGGTTGTGTAGGTTGTGTATATATATGAATCCTTTGTTTGAATTTTGACACTTAGTGACACTAAAGGCCAACCCAGAGCAAGAAATAATAATTATTAAATACCCAAAGTTAAGCACTAACTCAAAAGTTATAAAATAAGACAAGATGTACAAAAATGCTCGAGAATGGACACTAGTTCCCGAGTGTTAGTGTCCTTATTATGTAGTATCGTCCCAGGGACAAGAAAATAAACAAGACCAACACCGAACAAGAATCCTTATGACTCAACCAAAAGTGTACAAATCTTGAAAATATAAGACAATATCACAATCACATTTAATCAAAAGAAATAAAAGTACTAGGAGAGGTGTCACCAATGTCTAATCTTCTCACTTAGGAATCATGCATATAACAACATACTATAGGTGTAATGTAATAGTAATAAGTGCATATTTTTGTGTTAACACTATCATTATAGATTCATTTATGCAAAAGAGTGTGTTATGACCAATAAAATCTCATTCCCTTTTAAAAAATAAATTGGAACCCCCATTATATTCATCAAGTATAAAAATTTGTTTTAAAGCCTCAAACTTGATTGAAAGGTTTTTGATTTTGCATTTTTACTACACCCAAGAAAACAAAAAATTTAATTTTTTTATGGCTTAAAAAATGCTTTTAAAAGTTTAAAATGGGTTTGATTTTTATTTGTTCATCATGTTATCCTTAAAAGTGTTCTTAATGGTATGGTTTAGTGTTTATAATGTGTATAGACAAAGAAGAATAAAAACACATAAGCTATCCATTTTTGAAATCTAAATGGGTTTAAGATGTTTATGTTGTGGATCCAACTGCAAGAGAGGTAAAAATGACTACAAAACAATCAAACACACAATTTATAGAAACTCAAGAAGCTTCAAAATATTTTCCTTATCATTCATGAATCCACACTAATCTATTAGAACATTACAATTTTCATTTTATTTCTATAATGCCCATATTTTCACCATCCAAAATGAAACATAAAAATAAACAAAAAAATTGTATTATAATATGCAACAGTTATTAAATTTGCACTTGTCTCACAACACATAATATTTTTCCCACGTAATGAATAAAACTTACTTTTACATCATTTAATGGAACACAAGGTTTACATATTTTATTTTTATTTCATTTTGATTAGATAGTAAAGAGGTATTTCATTTGCGGAAGTATGAATAATATCATTCGACACACAATTCCCCAATGTAGTTGAGGTCAAAAACATTATAGGGTTGATAAAGATATGATTCCCTATTTTAATCTCACTACCACTTTTAAAATCACACAACTCAACATTAAATCTTATCATCAAAGGTTGGGTCCAAGATTCCACATCTTCAAAGAGACTCGAATTAACGCTAGCCACTATTCAAGATGTGGGGTGTGCATTCTCATTAATAGGGCTCCTTAACCTATGATTTTCTAGCCTCAAATGCATAATGATGTAATAAAATCATCCATTTGAGTTAAAAATCACTCATTACCTCTATCCTTTATTGAGGACTAAACCAAATAGGTATAGGAGCTCCTCGTGGACAGGGCTACCTAAACCTAGATTTCTTAGATTGCATGATTTGGATTTTCTCCTTGACATCTTGCATGATCTCATCCATTATTTGAATTCATTCTTCAAAATTATCTTTAGATTTAAGATGGCCTCTAAAATATGCATATCCTTCTTCTTGAACAACACCATGGTTAGTTGACTAACCAAATGGATTGGCATTTACATTTTTCTTATAGGAATATACATACCAAATTTAATTTTTCTCATAAAAATGAAATAGAGGGATTCTTTGATAGATTGAAGATATATTTTAGAAACATGGGGGTGCATTTGAATGAATTTTCTACTGGAAATGAGGATTCTAGCGAGGAATTGAAGTCATGATTACACATAGACAAGAGAATTGGAATGATGGAAAGGTTGTGTGTTGATTGATACAATGGGTTTTTTGGTGAGTGGAGTCTCTAGATGTGCTAAATACTACCTCCAAATGTTGGATATCACTAGGAACACATCAAAATTGGTGAAATGAAGTTGTAAATCTCTTAAATCACTATCCTACCTAGTGTGCCAAACCGTTGGAGCTTAAAATTGTACCCTAGATGTGATTATGAAAGATCAAGATTTATGAGGGAAACATGGGATGATATGAACAAATTTGGACTTGAAAATTGAGATCAACCTCCAAAGAAGGCCATTTCCTCTACCTATCCTAGTGTTAAAACTACTCTTATAGCAGAAAGAAAAACTATCTAAACCTAATCTAAACATCCAAGGGACCAAGATTAGAGAGATGTTTAGAAGGGAAATCATAAGATAAAGAGAGGTGATAACACCATAAAAATGGGGTTAATATCCATGAGGGAGAAATGAGAAAGAGATGAAGTAAGGAAAGGGTAAAAATATGTGACATAGACTTAGAATGACACACCCAACCCATTCCACACATAAAACACACAAAAATGGAACATGTGGGGGATAAATACATGCACAACACACCTAACAGTGGATGGAGAGGCAAGAGAGAAATGAAATATGATTTAGGGAAGAGAAAGAGCCAAAACATAAGATTTTATTTCCAAGAAAGATGCCTGAACCATTACATGTGAAGTAGAAGGAACATGGACACATTGCTAGGACTAAATGAAGGTATGTAACTCACATCTATTCGAGGAACCACTTTGGCATGGTTCCTTTAAAAATTTTGGAGAAGGATCATTTAAAATGAAATGAGTTACAAATATATATAGAATTTTGAGAGGAGGGGTCAAGAGAGGAAATATGAAGTTCCATGGAAAATCTAACAAAATAAATCCTAATGCCTATGAAAGAACATGGGCCACTTTGAGAAGGATATTCCTCTGTGTCATCATGCTTATAGAAGAAGGTTTGGGTATAATTAATCATTAATTTGGATGGTGGGAGTTTTTGAACATTGTTTATAAGAAAAACTTCCCTTTTTCCTCATAAAACTGTGTTTGCATTTCTAACCCTCAAAACTCCATCAAATCCTGAATTTCTTGATGTCAAAATATAAATCATTTAGAGAACTTTCCAATGCCACTAGGTTTGTATAATTTGGAGCGTCGTCATGAAAAATATGGCTATCCTTTAAAATGTTTTTGGAACACTCATTTCACATTCCATGGGTTTGAATTGTTCTAGAGTCCACATAAGTCCAATTACTTGTTATGTGGGTTACGAGAACTGTAGGACATCACTCATTAAAAATTATGTGGAGCAACGAGTTAGTGTTGCATGACTCTAAACTTTAGATGTGCATAACTTAATTACCTTTACCTCATGACTTCTCATGGCATGTTCTCTATGCATCTTGAATCCTTCTAAATAGAACCTATGTCATGATTTTGTTCTATAAAGCACTACCTGCCTTTAATAATGTCATGGAACACTCAATATTGCTTATTCATGCATCTCAGCCCTCACTTTGTGTTTTATACCACTAGAGGATCTTTAATTCTACATGCCACAAAACTCTTCATTTAATAAGTATACGGAACACTAAGATAGTGTTCCATGGATTCTAACCTTTAGACACTTCAAACATCACTTTTCTTACTTAACAACACCGGCGGTTTGTTGTAAGTGCTTCATAGAGTTTCTTGAGTGGCCTTAAAACATTATCCTTTCCACACAACATTAATTTTCGTGAAATTCCACCTAATCCCCAAAATGAATTCCTTTCTTCCTCAACTTTTGAAAGTCAAGTGAAACATTGTATTCTTAAGAAACCATTGGAACACTAGGATAGTGTTCCATGGATTCTATCCTTAGTTTTATGGAATTGACCAATTCGACGGAACACCACATATTCCAAGTCTCGTGTAACATTTCCTTTCTAAGTCATGAAGTTATTCAATTGAAAATTCCATAGAAAACTAGGATAGTTTTCCATGGCTTCTATCCTTTGGTCATTTTAAAATTTATTTTTCTTGATCTTCACAGAGCTTAACTTTCTACAATCTTACATTGTGGAATCCAAGAAGAAAAACCCATGTTTTATATTTCTACAAAGGTCTTGTTTTCAGTCAAAATTTTCGTAAGATTTATTTTATCCATTCCTTTGTTCCATGGGCTTGAGATTCTATGGAACACTTTGAGTTCCTAAAATCCATAGTATACTAGAAACTAGTGTTCCAAAGATTTTTCAACAAAAATCCTTCCAAGTCAAAAATGGTTTTGGAAGTTGTCAAAATGGTTATGGTATTTTGGACAACATGAACAATAGTGTAGATCCACTTAGGTTTTTTAATTAATAAGACCTACATCCAAGAGCTTTTGTAGCTCCTATTTGACAAGAACAGCCACTATTGGATTCATTTTTTCCTTTTACTTGACCAATTTAGCATCCTTATGCACAACTAAATGATTTATGACAAGTGATGGATATAAGAAAGTTATGTTGGCTTAGGTCTAAGAAAATCATTCTAAGAATTCTCATAGAAGTGTAATAAATTTATTTTTTTCTTGAGCACTAAGAGTAGCCCCAAATTTGATGATCTTGGGATTGTATTATGTTTTGATGTTCACATAAATGGTCTCTTATAAGAGGATTTTGGATTCATCCCCATGTAAGTAGAAAAAGGGGTAAATTGAGGTTCACATCTATCGCCCTTAGGGAGGTTATCACAAACAAACATGTCATGCCCAATAATTTAGCACACAAATACAACAATTAAAATACTGGAATATTTTTTGGTCTTTCATTACTTGTTACATGACAACACATGGGATCACTTATGATAAATCAAAATCACATGAGACATTTATGCAACATGAACCCACATATATAACATGATGAGGAAATGGAAAGCACCACAAGTAGAGATGAAACACATTGTCAAGCCTAACTAAGAGGCTTATAATGGGGAGAGGTTATCATTTTAACTACACCTTATCCATCCAAGAAGGAATCATGGCTATCTTTTGATTCCTCCAAGGAATACACACCACATTAACTTAAAAATAATCCTTATCCCTTCATTAAAATACACACTTATCCCTCCACTAAGACTAGCCACAAATTCCTTAAGTTCCTCCAAAACATATTACACACACATTTCCCCTTATTCCTCCCTTCACTAGCTACACCTTGTTCATACAATAATCAATGATCAAACCTCTCCCCAATTCTAATGTTCACATAAATGGTCTCTTATATGAGGATTTTGGATTCATCCCCCATGTAATTAGGAGAAAGGGGTAAATTGAGGTTCACATCTATCGGTGCCTCGTGGAGGTTATCACCAAAAAACATGTCATGCCCAATAATTTAGCACACAAATACAACAATAAAATATGAAAACACATGGGATCACTTAGGATAAAAAAACATCACATGAGACATTTACACAAGATGAACCCACATATATAACATGAAAAGGAAATGGAAATCACCACAAGTAGAGATGAAACACATTGTCAAGCCTGACTAAGAGGCTTATAATGGGGAGAGGTTATCATTGCAACTACCCCTTATCCCTCCAAGAAGTAATCTTTTCTATTCTTTGATTCCTCTAATTAATACACACCACGTTAACTACAAAATAACCTCTGATCCCTTCATTAAAATACACATGTATTCCTCCACTAAGACTAGCCAAAAATTCCTCAAGTTCCTCCAAAATAGATTACACAAAAATTTCCCCTTATTCCTCCCTTCACTAGATACATCTTGTTCATCCAATAATCAATGATAAAACCTCACCCCAAAAAGAAGGGAACAAGCCACATTATAGAACAATATGCACATAGAGTCACATTTTCTAAAATAAAAGAAAATACAAAACAACGATCCAATCATAATATAAACACACGCAGATAGGAAGATTCTACAACACAACACTTTCATGGTTACATATATATTTCAATCTTATTTCATTATTTGACCTTAAATATTTGAAAAGCACTTAACACGTAAACCTACATTCTCCTTTTATCTAGACTCCATTTTCTTTATTTCATTTAACATTTCACCTATAATGGTACAATTTAATTTGATTCTTTTCTCAAGAGCATGTTTACTTGGTATAGCATTATACTTTCATTACAAGGAGGAAAATTCACGGGAAGTAAAAAGGTAGACTATTAGGTCTAAGAGTAGACATATTACATGTTATTTACTCATAATAATGCTTAAAAAATAAGGATACACTCTATTCACTTTCAAATTATTACAACTAACTATGCAATTTAACTACTTAGTTTGCATCATTTGTGATATGTATAAGATGGTTTGCATTGATTTTAAGGGATGAGCTTGAACTTTCACTTTAATTCTAATCCATCATCTTAAGAATCCATTATCAATAGATATGAGTTAAATATAGGTTTCGGCCACAATTAAACTTATTAAGTGGTCCTAGGTTTAATATATTTCCATTTATGCCCAAGGGTTCTACTCCCTACTACAAATCAAACTAGAGTGCAATATCCTTAACTCATAAGACCTTTGTAAAATCCCAAGGTATTCCATTACTACCTACTAAGGATTTTTTTTTAAACCTTAAAGCTTTGAAATGTCACTATGAGGTTATCTTGCAATGTAATTTTGGTGCTATTAATAAATCTCTAGTTCATTACTTGTGAAGGAAATAAATTATCCACGAGGGTAGAGAAGGAGCATTCTCATGGACCATGCATAAAGGATGGATGAGGTAAAAATTTTACCTACCCCAAGACAAATCCACGAAGACACATGTGAGACCCTATTTTTTGGCATACAACAGAACCTAATATCAATGTAGAAATTAGATAAAATAAGCCATTCTCAATTTGTTATTATCAATCTAATCGATATAAGAAACATTTAAAATTACGATGGTTTTAACAGTTTCAAATAATAAGCTTCCAATTTTATCCTTGTACACCGATTATAGACACTATGTAAGGGAATTATTTTGACATAAATTTCCATAGCAACATGATACAATCAACTTATTTTACCTAACCAGCATATAAAAGTATGACCAAGTAAGAAATTAGTCAACATATAAAAGTGCAACTATTTATGATAATAACTCACTTTCCCAATATACTAAAGATATCGTATTCATCAGGAAAAACATAAATGGCAATTCTATTTATAACAATAGGGATGACATATCATATACAATTACCTTGTTTTCAAAATCAAATGTTATTATGTAAGCACCAATCACTCTTCACTTTGTCCTCATCCTAGTACATGCATCCACCACATGGTCAACACAAACTGTTGGCATGTCATCTACCCAAAATCTAGCATAATTCAGATTTCATATTTTTCCATTCACATGATTATAGTACTTAGCAAAAAATAAGGGATATTTAAAAATGCATTCATTTCATTTCCTAATTAGAGGGGAAGAGAGAAAGAGAGAGGAGAGAGAAAAACATCATTTTCCCAATAATCGAATTTCTCAAAACAAGCAATAAAAGAGAGTTCCATATAATCATATATAAGTTTCTACAAGTTTTATCATCAGTTATTTGACTTGAAGAGGGTCCCAGACATTCTTTCACATTTTCCTACAAGTTTGCGAAAAATTCCAATTTAACCCAATATGAAATTAGGTTCAAAATTGATTTTCAATGGTCAAATACACCATGAGACAAATCATATATGTTTTTTTATATACAGTAATCCATAGGAATTGACTAAACTCATAATTGGTGAACATGGTTCTAAAGGTGACTACTTTTCTAGATACACTCGATCATAATTAGACTAGTTTGAACGTCACCCAAGGAAATAAGGTTTAGAAAAACCTCTTGAAAAATAACTCGAAGGTGTTTTCTCATAACCAAGGGTTGAAATAAATTTTCATGGATAAATACTAGGGGTATACGTAGGCCTAAATTCATTTCTTCACCCAAGAAAAAATGACAGCTAACACCAAACCCATCTTTTAACTTTCAACAACTTTCTAAAACCGTAAAAAGGGGTTAAGAGGGCTTCTATAGGGGTGACAAAAATTGCATGATGTATTCAATGTTTACCTCTAACTCCTCTTTAATACCCCAAGCACACTGGCCTATCACCCAACATAAGTTGGGTGCTCACCTGAGGCATACACGAGCGCTGAGCCCCTCTTTTATGTGAGCCTTGTAAGAATGCTATTCCATTAATGGAGGAATGGTTTTGCGTAGGAATAGAAACATGCATGCAATCTAATACAAGGTTAGTGAAACTAGTTATAAGCATAAATGCAACATGAGATAAACATAAACATCACAATGATATAATAGAATTAGATCTAAACCATGAACAACATGAAAACACACTAGGGTTTGGTCTATAAACACATATATTTGGAACAGAGCTTCATATATTGATTATAATAATTTACAATAGCCATATTACATCAAAAAGGGTCATATCAGACCATATACATCAGGTAATAACATCCCAATGCTACAAAAGTACTCTACATAGAGAGCTCTAGCTATGTTCTTCCATCTCATCTCTAGTTTCAGACCGAGCACCTACATCTATGCATAGCATCATCCTTTCCTAGCCTCTTTCTAGCAGTAATAAAGCAACAACAATAACCTACCAAAATAATGGAAACCCTCAACATTACAATACTTTATCCCACATCATTCTTATAACACTTTGTTATCTCTAAAGCCTCTCTTGTTTCGGACCCAAGCACTCCATTAAATAGAATCTAGATATTTCCTTCACCGACATAGTTTCACCCATGAGAAGATCTCATGCCAGGTGGAAACGTGCTCCTCTATACTCGATTGCTTATGCCAAATTTCAAAATCCTCCAATGAACTATAATGATCCTCTTTTGGAATATTCCCTTCATGGAATATTCTTTCCTCAAGCTCCAAGACTCCAATCTCCCACCTTATCCACTTATCATGCTTAATTGAGCCTTCACATGTTTTTTCTACAATGTCACCTTATAAATGTGGCTAAGTCCCCAAACCCTTCTTACTTTTGTGCACTAACCTTTATCTTCTGCATACCTTTCCTTGAGTGCTTTTCTACCTTACTTTCCCTATGCACACATGCTCTTCCTCTACCTTGGGACTTAGTCAATTTCAGGGTCTAACATCACCCCACACTAAACTTGTTGTCTATCCTTGAAACAACCTAATCTTCTATAAATAATAAAGAATGGGAGGAAAGAATAACATGCTTCTAACTTATGCCAAATAATGAAATAATTTCATCACTGACTGAAGAAGAATTGGGAAGTCTTTATTCAATCCTACTTCAATCTTACTCTAGAATCCACCTCATTCTATGCTTGTTAAAATAGATCCCTATCAATGCGTCAACCTCATCAAATGAAAACTCCTCACCCTTAGCCTTCAGTGTATCAACAATATTTTCCATCTTCTTGCTAAGGTTGATTAGTGTGTCCATCCTACGAGTGACCTAGGGATATAATTCTTTCACTTTATTTTTAATCGAGACCCTTAGGCCTTCAATCACCTTATAATTCTTCTCGACCTCCACAATGATCTTGTCCTGTCCCACCCTGTTATTCTTATTCTTCTCATAGAACTCCTTTAGGTCCACCTTATGGGCATCAACCAATGTACCTGCCACCTTATCCCTATCCCTAAAATTGTCATAGACAACTTTAACCATGTGCGTGACAGTTTTTACTGAGGCAAGGATCCTAGAGTACCAAGTTATGGTTTCCTCAAAATTAGATTTCTCCTCAGCCTTTTGTCATACCAAAATTCCTCTTCCGACTCAAGCGCAAGAGGTTTTTTCTCCATTTTTATCAAACACGCCGAATCCTCTAGGCAAAAAAATATGACTCATACTTTTTCTCAGGATGATAAAAATGTGGGCATGCTAGAATGATGGAGTTTGAGATAGTCTCTTCCTTTTTGTATGCCTCACACACTTTTTACTTCTCCTCTCAACTTAGCCTTTAGCTATGCAATTATGGACTCCTTCCCTTTTATCTCCCTGTCTCTCTCAATTATCTCCTTATTCTTCTCCTCTAATTCATCCTCTAGGGCTTTGATTTTGTTATTCCTCCCGAATAACCGAGCCTCTACTTCTACCGACACCTTTTTGAGCATGTTACGACATTTTCATCAGTTAACCACTGAGTATCCACAATAGGATTCACCTCACTGGGTTTTCTTTTTCTATTATTACATCCACACCAACTTCAAACTTGGGATCATCAACATGAGACTCAAAAGTCCACGATAATATCTTCCTCATGCACTATCAAATGATGACCAACAAAATAATTGATTTGTGGATATTTTGCTCGAAGCATGTGCAAAGGACTTTTTAGGGTCATTGACATAAGTCATGTGTCCTTACACCATTGTCATGCCCTTACCACAAGTGTGCACTTTCATCGTGAAGCTCACTGCTAAGCTGGGATCTCCACCCATTCTCCCATACTCCTTTCCTACTTCCTATGTTTCCTTCAATACCTCCTCAACATTATGCTCCACTTCTTACTCCACCAAATTCTAAATGATACCATATCCTCCAATTGTCCTTTTTCCAAGGGTGGGGTCTTCTATGTATTTGTCCCCACTTCTTCCTCACTACCTCCCATATTATGAGCACCTTCTTCATAATCATTATGCTCCTCATCATCATATTCGTGCACATTGTATACAGGGGAACTCTTTCTTTCCTCAGCACTCTTCATTCCCTTATTTGGAGTTGTCATTCTTAATGATTTCTATATCCTCGATTCTAAAATTTTTGCCATCTTCTGCTTCTTCTTCAGTGGTGGCTCCTCTATCATAGGGTACCTATCCTTCTCAAGTAAATTTTCTTTCTCAGGTGACTTCTCCTTCATGGGGTATTTTTCCTCTATTTGTAAGTACTTGGACCGACACTTGACTCATGGACTAATATGGTATGAACTGTACACACGCCGGTGCCCCGCTTTTTGTAGTATCTTCCTTTCTATCTTCATCTCTTTCTTCATGGTAGGGTCCTATGGGATGGATACATCATCCTCAACATATAAACGCTTCTCAAACTTGGGCCTTAGGTGTATATACACCCTTTCCACCATTTTTCCTGCAATAGGTATTGACATGGGCTTCACCATATGTATGTCATGGGAGACATACTTCTCCACATATGCACATTTCTTAGGTATACCAATGTTCTATACAACACGTGATACTCCTATTCTACCTCACTTAGATTAAATCTAAGTTTATTAGCATCCTTGAACTTGTTTACTATGCTCTAAAAATATTTCATTATGAAGGCAAATGATAATTTACACCATGGGATTTTTGAGCCATCTGTCAAAGTAAATCTACCTATACATAAGTGTTGGTATACTGCAAACTCAACCTCACCATGCACTAGGGCTGGTAGCTACTCAGGGATTCTCCATTCTTCCCCAAATGCATCACACATTCTCTTGTACCACTTCTCCAAGTGTGCCTTATGTACAATAGTCATTTTGTCACAAGTGTATGCTTCAAACCTCTTTACAAGAGAAGGGTCCTCATTAGGGTACTCCCACACATAGCTATTTATCCCATTAGGCAATCCAATATCTAAAAATGTAATAGTAAGAAGGAAATTACCATACATGATCTTTTCCCCATCATGAGTGGAATCTATGATCTCCCCTACAATGAAGCCCGAGAGGTTGTATATTGTCCCTTTTGAAATTTTCTTACAAATATACAACCACCTCTTGTCTACTTGTGTCTAACACTCTTGTCCATTCAACTTGGTTAGAAAGTGTGTGGCTATCTTCATAATTGGGTTGATGATCTTGGTGATATCAAAGTAGCATGAACCCTTCTTATACTAATACTCGCAGCCATTTTCTTTACTCGCATCCTTGTCACCCAAGTCATCATCTAATGACTCTCCCGCATATAAGTCCAGTGTACTTAGAAATCAATTGGGCAGTCAAGCACATTCTCCTTCCTGTGAAGTTAAAATAATCCCCATGCACTCGATGATATCAACCATTGGTACAACCTATTGGGTTTACCAAAATATGAAAACTCATAGATTTGCAAGATTCCAACCCTCTCCAATGCGGTTTTCACCTAGTCGTCATAGACAAGATTATCATCCAGTGTCCTCTCTCCCATTGAGAAAACTAACTCCAATGACATTTCCTTCTTTTTGGTGCTCATCTTATGGTTGTAATCATTGACAACCATTTTTTTGTATGTGATACACCCATTCCATCCCCAATGGAACACCATCGTGGTACTACATCTCTCGCGTACACACTCTCATCGAAGCTAGATGATGTGACCAGTTTTCCCTTACCTTTCCCTTTCCCTTCTTAGGTGAAGTGTTTGATCCCTTCCTTGGTGTCATTTTCCTTGTCTATTGCTTGTTAGTTATTCATTTCTTCTTGCTTCAACATTGATCAATCCTCGACTTCACTCATATACAAAATTCCTCCACAACCTGTGTCATATATCTCTCCAAACCCTAACCTAGAAATATCTCCTTCCAAAAGACAACGTAAAATCCATGGGAATCCACCAAACAAACTTATTTACTCATGCCTATGTACTCCCTTTCCACTCTAGTTCATAACTCTACTAAATCTTTTTTTATGCACACAAATCTCCACAAATTTATTTTCGCAAGGATGCCCTAGTTCGTAAGAGATTTTAAATAAAAACACAAGGTAAAAATAAATAACTTACCCCAAACTTTTATTTATAGATTTTTTCTTTTCCTACACAAACTCCCATGCCACCTACCAATGTATAACCACATTAAATTCATATTTTTCCAACGCCATCCTTCCACACATATTGTCTAGCACTTTTCCTCTACACCCAATCCTATGCGAAACCCCCACAACATTCTCGGCATGTAATACTACATCAATCAAATCTAGTCCTTGTCACCTCCTACCTCATGTTTATTTGTGCTTTTATCCTTGTATTTGGTGTTTATAAATATTTTTGACACCAATCACAACCCATATATAATTTTGTTACACACGCTTCTCCTTAGGGCCTCCAATCCACATCATTTTCAAAACATTCTTCTTACGAAGCTCTTCAAAGAGACTCTCCTTTAACACCTTCCACCCCATACTAAACATATGCGTGGTTCTCTACACATAAAAACCATGTTAAAGTGTAACTGGATACCATCATGCAAATGCACCCAAAAAAAATTGAAAAGATAAGAGAAAGCGATGAAGAAGAGAAACACATAGAAAGGAAAATGTAACATGTTTGAAAAACTTACTTTGATTACTTTCTCTCTTGACATTGCAAACATTGACATGTGATTTGTCTTAGGAAGGTGTATTCTTTTGACTATTGGAAATCATGTTTGCAATGAATAAATTATTACTGTACAGAGATTCATTTTGTTGTGATTCTGTTTACTTGAAAATGAAGCCATTCTTCTCTATGTACTGAAAGGTTGTGAACCTGTATTGTTGTTTTCATACTTAGCATATGTTAACAACAAAACCTTGGATCAATTCCATTGATCCAAGGTATGCTTTAGTTCTTCTTACCTGATCATCTTGATAACCTAACATTCTAAAATAGAAGGTAATGTGGGACTGAGTCTTGTTTTGGTTATAATTATGAGGACCCTTCTTCTAGTGTCCTTGCTTTGCATCATGTTGTAAATGGTGAGCTTGAACCTTCTTGATAAATATTTTTAAGATGTTGAATAGCATAAGAGGATTAAGGACCTATTATGGGAATATTAAGGTAAATACCTTAACCTAAGTTGTAATGTTCTATCCTATTTGGATTTTAACCTAAGGTAACTAAGACCTACCTAGACCTATTAATAAACTCGCTAAGTCGACACCCTAACCTAAGTTGGTATGCTTTATAGATTTTAAGTTTTGAACTAGCCTATGGCAAATAATATTTTCCTAAAGACTAAGGTCGAATCCTAACCTAAGGATAATCTAACCTAAACTAATACTAAGCTAAAAGGTACCTAAGGGATACTTGGCAAGTGGTGAGTCGGTGGCATTGGTTTCTAAGGCATTTATGGGAATTGATTTCTATATTTACATCTTTAAACTACCAATTTTGGCAGAGGCATGGGGAGTTAGGGGGATGTCTAGTTGGCATCATCACTAAATTTAAAATGCATGCAAAGTTTGAATTTGAGTTCACCAAATTTAGATGGCGGTGGCGTAGAGAAAGAGGAGGGAAATTTGGTAGTCCTTGCATTTAATGATCTTGGTCATGGTGAAGAAACTACCTAGGAAGAGATGCAAGTAGATTTTGGAGAGGTTGTTTGGTCATTTGTTCTTTGTGATTTTGCTCTACATGGAGGTTTTGGTTCTTCGAACCAGCAGTTCTATTTTTGATCCAATGATATTTTTGGCATCTCTGAGCTATTTCTAGATCTGGTGGAAGAATAAGAAGGGTAGAAAGTTGGAGTTGTGGAGGTCGTTTTGGAAAAGGAGAGACTGTGGAGGCTCAGCTGAAATCTTCTGCAAATCGATAGAATCTCTATCAGGCATGATAGGCTCTACCCATTAAGTTGTTCTACTTTTTCCTAAATTTCTTCATTAAAAGAACTCTACTCTTGGAAACAAATGAGTTTTTATGTGATGTTATCTTGCATTCTTGCTTGTATTCTTCACTGTAATTTCCTACTTGAATTTACTATTTGATGAAGATTTGATCTGGGTTATTTCTTTGTTGGAAAATGAATGAATCTGGCTTTAACCATGTGTGAGCTAAATGTTGTCGATTCTTGTATACTTTTATTGTCTGTGCAAAATGGTTTAAGGGAATGCACTGTTTGATAAAAAGATACATGAGATGGGTTGTTTTCCTTGTTGGGTGAAGGTATGAAATGCATTTTATTTCTATTAAGCTTGAGATGATTTCAAATCCTTTCTTCATCTACTTGAACTATGCTTAAGTAGATAGTCTGATTCAATGTTGGGAGTCATTTTTGGTTGGAAAACAAATGTAACATGTTTTACTTCTACTGAGCTTGAGATATTATTGAATCTTGTTATGTCTGGTTGAACTGTGCTGGAATGGATAAGTAGGATTCAGTGTTTTGAGTCGTCCTTGTTGGAAAGTAACAGTAATCATGATTAACCCTATTGAGTGGAAACATTTTGAGTCTTAGAACTCTATCGGACTATTATGGAAGAAGTATGTTTCAGTTTTGTTCTTCCTTTCTTGAGACTTGATAAAACATGTTTAGCTTCTACTTGAAGTTATATGACTTCATTTTTGTTTCTCACACCTATATGTTATGGGATGATTACTAATGACTTATATGGTTTTGGGATCTAAAAAATCCCCTTGATACAATCTATTTGATGGTAGGGTTGAAAGTTACCCTACTGTCATGATTTGAAAAGGTTTATTAAATTTTTATGCATCTTTTCTAAGTGAGATTTCAAGCTTCAGGAGTTACCTTATTGGTTCATCTTGTTAGATTTATTGGTTCCTTGCATTCAAGTTTGATGTTTTTTTATGATACTGTAGAGATGGGATATCTAAGTTGAACTATGGAATAGTTTAGTCTTGTCTATCTTAAGAAAATGGGTTGGAGCATTACAATTTTTCTCTTCTCTTCTGAGCTTATCTTCGATGCCCGATTGAAGTCATGTCACCTTTGTTGTTTCCCTCGGATGAATCTAGGTTGGGGTTTGACCTTCTTGAATCTATATCATGTTCCATTGACTCTTGTGAAATAGGGAATCTGGGTGACTTGAAGATAAGTTGAGATAGTCAAACTTGTATTCATGTATCTTTGTTTATGTGTATTGTCCTTTGAAAATAAATCAGATCACAATGAAGATTTACTTCATCGCTACTCTGTCTCTCTCTCTTGAATGGGAAAATTAGGGATATATATATATATATATATATATATATTGAAGTTATTAATGAGGGATGAATTAGAATGTTTAGTTTTCGTTTGTGCTTATGTATTGTTGCTAACTTCATTCATTCATATAACTCCTGTTGGTCGTAGTTTTCACACTACTGTGGCAATTCTTGTTCAAATATTGAGAAAGCTTTATCTTCAGTCTTTGACTTGCATGTTATAGTCGTATACCTCGATTCATTACCAATGTTTGTTGGAGATGGAAGATCTCTTGATCGGATATGCCTCAGTCTTTTATTCTGATATGTATTTATTTTCTTAGAAAAAGAGTAATGAGATCCTATCTCATCCTTGTTGATGACACCCTTTCTCTCTTTTCTAAGTAAGGTATTCAATATTGTTTTCTTCTATGTCTAAAGGAAGTTATTAGTTGTTCTCTCCCCTCTCTGTTCATTCTTTCATTATGTTACTCCTATGTTAGGAATAGTATAGTTTAGTTGTATCGGTCTGAATGAAAAGGGCAGAGTGGATAGTTGGAGGATATATCTTTATTTTCTTCTTCTTCCCAAATGCTTGATAAGGATGTAATGATTTTTATGTGTGACTACTTTCAGGTGTAAGTAAATGGAATTTATACTTTACCAAACCTGTTGAAGCTAAACATAAAACTTAGGCTAGAGTTGGCTTTGAATTTGGATGTTGTATCTTAAATAGGAAACTCTTATTTTAGGATGTTGATGGTTCTTCCTAAATTTTTTCATAGAGATTGAATGAGCTTGACCTTAGTTATTCTTTAATGAAGTATGTTAATGATGAGTATTGTGGATCATTTCTTCTTTAAAATAACTCTATTTTTGTGAATTATTAGAGTTAGTATCATTCTTTGATTTAGATTGAAAGAATCAAGAAATGAACTATAGATATCTATAGTAGGAATGTGATAAGTAATTTGGATGGATTATTACTTATCTGATTTAATTCCTTATGAAATCATTGATGAAGATTATTTTGATTACATCATGATCTTTACTTAATGTTAATGTGATTTATCACTTTGTTCTTCCTTTTATGATTGGTATTCCTTTATGATGTATCTATCTATAGTGCTTTAACCTGTTTCATAAAAACAAAGTTCTTTTTATGAAATAGTTAGTTGAAAGTACATCATTTTAATGCTTAGTTCTTATCATGCTCAGTTTAATGAACTAACCCATGATATCAATTTTTGCAGATGGATTTCGTAAGTGATAAAAGAAGACAAGTTATTTTATGAAGTTAATTTTTTTACCTAATACTACATCTCTTATGATGAAATATGATTCATTATTGAAATGTATTTGTAAGAGGAAAAGTTGTATTTCTTATTGAATTTATTGATTTTGTTTCACGTGAAAGATGTCCAAATGTTGGTCTTGTAAGTATGTATTTCACTTTGATGAATGGAAAAGATTGAGAGTTTACTTACACTTGATGTGTCATTCTCTTTGTGCATTCTCAGAAGGAAAATTTATAAGCTTGCCTTTATTCTCTCATAATCATATCTATTTTAAACCTTTTCAGCTTGGACTTAAATGAAATAGGTGAAAAAGGAATTTGATACTCTATCCCTTTATTAGATAAAACTTATCAAGTTGGCATTCATAGCTGATCATTTAACTAAGTCACTATGGTTTATTAAATTATGTTAATGGAAGTGAAAATTCATTATGATATCTTGTTTAATAAAAAGGGTTACAATGAACCCTAATTCTTAACAAGGAAGAGGAAGATGAAATACCTTGTGATTAATACCTTCATTGATATAAGATAAGTGAAAGGTAAACATGAACATTTAATAAGTAGAATTCATCTCAATGAAGTATAGCATAAAGGAATCTGATTTCGAACTTAATCAAACTAGGAATGGCTGAGTAAAATGAGTAAACCTTATTGTTTGGTTGTTGATTCTGTTTTAATCAAATGAACCCTAAAGTAAGAAGTTAATGAATAAAAAGGTAATCCTGATGTTTCCAAAAATATTAACAACTTATTTATGGCTAGCAACTTTAATGATTAACGAAACTAGGGATTTAATAGGGATGTTGTAATTAGACCTTAATTATGGAAAAATAATTAAGTAATTAATTCTTTCTTGGGTGTGTACATCTAGATGGGGTGATTCAGTTTAGATGTTGGCACACGCCAACTACAATACTATACCTTTGTTAAGACTTAGGTCTTCATGAGGATATAGTGTTGCAATTGACATGTCAAACACCCTCAGAATTGGATCATCTAGATTTACATTAACTTGAACTTGATCTCGCTTAAAATCTAGGCCGAGTTAGAAGTATGATTTAGTATAGGGGTAACTCACGACAACTTAGGATAACTAGACACACACAATCGACTTAGGTTAATTGAGTATGTCTATGTACCCTTAGTCACTATGAGTGGTTATCTATACCAAACTATGTTGCTAACTTGGGTTAGGGTTAAACCATGAACAAGTGGACTGGACAGAGTCAATGAAGACCATTCTAGATAATAGATGAAGTGGGGTGAAGGATGAATTCTATTTGATGAGTATGCCATCTAGGAATATAAACATGAACAATATGTGAAAATATTTGGCCAAAGTATCACAAGTTGTTGGTTGTATTGTCCTATGTCACCTAGTTTAAGAAGTAGGATTTTAGATGAATATTGGTAACAAATATTCAAATAGGCCTCTTAAATAGAACACTTCAATACCTAGATAAGGGTAAGAGAACCAATTATACTTAATATAATACATTGAGTTAACATAAGAGATCAGTAGTTCACCAAGTCATTTATAGTTGCATATGGTTATCTATTATGAGATTGATTGACATGGAATGTGTGTTCTAAATTATGATTATTTAGAATAGAGAACATTATAAAAAAATTCCTTGTTCTAAAGTCTTAAAATGAGAATGTTACATCTTGGTATCAAAGCTGAAGGTTGCAAATCTTAGACCTATTGTGTCCATAATCTGATAAAACTTAAACTTTCTTGTTAACAAAAAAGTGTTAGAATAAGAGGAAATGTTGCAAATAACCCACCACCCGGTGGATAAGCAACTACTTCCCAAAAAATTGATGATATCCTTGTTGCCCTATTGGACACAAGAGATCATTTAGTTGTACTTGAACAAGTAATGGGAAATGAGGAGGAGGAAGAAGAGGATGGTAATAACATTCAGCCACCTCCCCGTGGATAACGCTAATATTGGAAATTTAGGTGTTGATAGCAATAATGCGGGAATGCTAATGCCAATGCACATAATCATATTGAAAATAAAAATAAAAGTTTGGTAGTTGAATCCACTAATGATATAAAAAGGATAAGTCCACCCAATTTTGATGGCACTATATTAGGAGATGGAGCTTTGAATTGTCTCAAAGAAATGGAGAAGTACTTTGTAATAAGGAACTTCTCAGAGGAAACTAGAACAATATGGGGAGCTTATCGATTTCCCATGAAGCATCTTCATAGTGGGACAGCCACAAGGATGAGTTAAACATTGATGAAAACAATATTACTTGGGATCAATTTAAAATTTATTTTAGGCAATGATGGCTACCACAACTTTATTATGATTAAAAATGACTTAATTTAAGAACTTATCTCAGGGAAAATTAACTATAATAGAGTACTAAGAGTGGTTTACTAACCTCCTTAAGTATGTACCTTAGTATCAAACTCATGAGAAGTTTAGGATATGAAAATTTATCATGGGGTTAAATCCCATTATAGGTGGTGAGGTGGATATTCACATCCCAACCACTATAGAAGGGGTTGTTGAAAAATCCATAAGGTAGGAACAGAAATTGAAAGAAATCTCTACCCATAAAGAGGAAATTAGAAAGAAAAATACAAACTTTTCATAGTATTTTTCACCTAAAAAGGGGCCATGGAAGAAGTTTGGTATTAGAACTAATTTTGTAATGTATAACAATAAGAAAACAACATCAAATAAACTTGTTGCTAATATGTTAAATGACTTTGTCAAGAATAATAATAATGGACAAAAGTCCTATGGGGTTCAAAATGATAACTTTAAGGCTGGAAATAAATTTGAGCCTAAAAAGGGACCCGTATGAGGTCATAAAATTGTGGTCAGACTGCTACACAAATCAATGTCCTTTGAAGAAGGATGACCATAATCAGTAGCACAAGATACATGTCATAAAGAGTCCGACAAACAAGATGCAAACCAAGTCACACCCATAGAGGTTCCGTGGAAGTTATTTGGCATACCTATAACTATACTTTTTTGATATCGAACTATCAATGTTTTATTTCTACTAAATTAGCATCGAAATAAAAATAAAAAATGGAAAAATGGATAAATCATGGGTCAGTACATTATGAAAATAATGTTGTTCATATAGTTATTATGTGTCTTTAGAATAGTCCTTTACTTGCCTAGTTTTTCCACCGAGCTTGACCTTTTTGTTGATCCTATGGGGTCTTATAATGTAATCATAGGTGTTAATTGACTAGTTGAGCATAAGGAAAATGTTGACTATTTTGAAAAACATATTAGTTGTTTGGATGATCTCGCAGAAAACAACATACATTCATGGTGTAAAACATGAAATTTTAGTTAGAAATTGTCATTTATGCAACTTTAAAATGTTAAAAACAAAGGCCGCACCTTGTATGCAAAGAAAATTTTTAAAACAACATGAGAAAGTAGTGACTCCTTGGAAAGGTATCCACCGTTATGAAATTTCGTGATGTATTTCTCGGAAGAGTTTCCTAATCTTCCACACAAACAGAATTTTGACTTCAAATTGAGATCAAACCAGAACATAACCTATTTCCAAGGCACCATATAGAATGACTATTATTGAGTTAATAGAGCTTAAGGCTACGGTTATAAGAAATTTTGTCTAAAGGTTTGATTAGACCGAGTGTCTCACCTTGGGGAGCAACGATAAGTTTTTTCAAAAATAAAGATGGAACATTTAGATTGTGTATCGATTATAGGATGTTAAACAAGGCAACAATTAAGAACAAATATCCACTTCCTAGAATTGATGATCTATTTGATCAGATGCATGGTGCATCTATTTATTATAAAATAGATCTTCGATCTAGATATCATTAGTTACAAATAAAAGATGAATACATTCATAAAATAGCTTTTAGAACAAGGTATGGACATTATGAATTCACAATTTTACCATTTGGATTAACAAATGCACCTGCAACTTTTATGAATTTAATGAATAATATTTTTCAATAATACTTGGACAAATTTGTGCTTGTATTCTTGGATGATATTCTCATATACTCTAAAATCATCAAGAACATCATGAGCATTTGAAAATAGTTCTAGAAATCTTGAGAAAGAGAAGGTTGTTTGGTAAGTTGTCCAAATGTTCTTTCTATGACACGGAAGTGCACTATTTGGGTCATGTCATAAGAAAAGATGGAATAACGGTAGATCCCTCTAAAATTGTTGCAATAACTAAGTGGCCTAGCACCAAATAATGTACATGAAGTTAGAAGCTTCATGGGTCTTGTTGGTTACTATAGGAAGTTTGTTAAAGACTTCTCTAAAGTTGTTGCACCAATAACTTCACTGCAGAAAAAGGATAAGAAATTTATATGGAATGAAAAATATGAATTTGCATTTAAGACTCTAAAGGATTAGTTAACACCAACACCTATTATGGTTATACCTAATCGTAATGGATACTTCACTATTGTAATGGATGCATCCGGGGAAGGTCTTAGAGGTATTCTCATACAAAAGGATCATGTCATAGCTTATGAAATTAGAAAACTCAAGTTACATGAATTGAATTATTCTCCACATGATCTAGAGCTTGTTTCCCTTATTCATGCACTCCAAGTATGGAGGCATTATCTTCTTGGTAAACCTTTTGAACTAAAAACTAATCATCTTGGGTTGAATTATATTTTTACTTAGCCAAATCTAAATGTAAGACAATGAAGATGGTTAGAATTTCTATCTTAGTATGATTTTGACATAAGTTATATTAAAGGCAAAGAAAATAGAGTTGCAGATGCTTTAAGTGGTAGGAAGCACATTTTTTCTCTTATAACATTGAGAACTCGGTTTAAGGATGAAGTAAAAAGTGCCATGGAATCTGATTCTTATTTTTAGCAAGTAAAGACAGCCCTTGCTGTAGATCCAAATGATGTGAGATATAAAGGTTTTCACTTTGGAAATGAAGGAACCTTGCGATTTGAAAATAGGGTGTAAATACCTTTTTTAAACAAGTTAAGAAAGAAATTGTTAACTGAATTTCATGATTTACCTTTTTTGGGACACCCTGGCATTAGGAAAATGATTTCTAATGTTAAACAACAATATTTTTGGAAAGGGGTGAAAAAGGATGTGATAGAATTTGTGACACATTACTTAGAATGTCAAGGTGTTAAAGTTGAGCATATACATCTAATTGGTTTATTATATCCTCACAAACACATTTCATAATATTCAAGGCGATGCTTAAGTGCCTACATCTTTCAAACATCAACTATAGATTGTCATAGTGATCTTTGACTAACCCATACACCATGCATTCATCCAAGTAAACTTATAGAATTTTTGGATGAATTCTTGAAATGCCCGTAAAACAATGTGTGAAAAATAAAGAGCAAGCGCGTTTTTAATCCAAAAGTCATGATCAGATAAGAAAATATTCCCATTCAGTGGAATTTTTTTTTCTCCTAGTCTTCCTTCACAATTCTCACCTGGTGATAACCCGAGAATCCATCTATAAAAGAATAGATCTCTTTCCCAGCTACACCTCCAAAATCTCTTCAATAAATGGGGTTAGGAAAGGGTCTATGACACATGCAACATTGAGATCCCTATAGTCTACACATATCCTTATTCTTCCATCCTTTTTTATACTAATGACCATTAGGCTCACCCATTCAGATTCCTAAATGGCTTCAATGATCCTAAATTGTATCATCTTATCAATTTCCTCCTTAACCTTTATGCAAATATTTGGGTTCATCCTATATGGCCTTTCTTGATGGGTCGTGCACCTTATTCCAACTTGATTCTCATTTCCCTAATGAATGATGAACTCCTTTTAATTCATGGTACCCATGTAGGAACAAATCTTGGAAATCATGCAAATTGTTCAACCACTTTCGAAACCTCATGGTATATCCAATAGTCTCTAATAACAACTTCCTTAGGTTTTGCTTCTGGTACCAATGTTAACCTTTTTTTTTTTCAAGGGTTCATGGTAGGTGTGTTCTTTCTCATCTTCTTTGTACAATACTTTGTGCGTACCTAAAGTATATTCAACATCCAAATTTTCCATCTCCTCACCATCCACCAGGTACACCAACTTACCCTTTTATTTCTCCATGCAAGCACGCTCAAGCTGTAATTCTTCCACTTCTTCTTCAATGAAGTATGCCCCCAACTCAGTTCTCCTATTAAATCCAAAATTTAGTCCTCAGCCATGACACAATCTCCCAAACTAAGGTGTTTGACTACATGTAGTGACTTATTTACTAATCTCTTAAGGGATTGGTACTCAAAAGTATGGATTATATTTGTCATCATCTCCTTCCAATTTCTCATCTGATGATGTAACTCTGAATGGATGTACGAGGCATGAAAATAACCTTACAAGGTGGAATACAATTTATACACCCATAGGGAAGGGGGTAATCTTTCATGCCTCCCATCCAAGTCTTCTCACACTCTTGAACATGGCATGAGGCGATCCCTTCCCATCATAGTCATAAATTTGAGATGGTGCATTGCTTTGGAGAAACCTTATAGAGAGGGTGATTCTCATCTCACACCATTCTAAAATATTGTCTCGATGGGTCGCCCACCAATGTGTCATTATTCCGTGTAAGGTATAGGTAAGCATATTCCTTCTCTCCACTTGACACTTCCACTGGATCTCCATTTCATGTAGAAAGACATCATGGTTTCCCTCCCCAGTGTACCATGGAAACTTCCTTCCTCCCAAGCACCTCACTGAGCATGCTCTAACAACTCAAGTCTCAGTATCCTTTAGATTCCTTCCAACCAACTCATATGTCCCATGCACCCAATTATCACACACAATACTAGTTGTGTCACTTATAGACTGAGTGTCTTCACATGGAATGGCTCCCTCTCTTGATGGATGAATGATGATGGGGTCCCTGATGGTGCATACGTATATTCTATCTAGGTCTTCTTCTCCTAAGGGTTTCACATAAGGCACATACCGTCCATCGCTAATGGGATAATCACGTGATATTTTTATTTTCAAAGCTAATGTACCCCTTATCAAGTGCATGTGAGTGTTATTTGTGTAACACCAAGGGTGCTCAAGAAATACTAGGGAACTATCACCTCGTAAAGTTCTAGAACCTCAAAATATCTAATAAATGTTTCCTTTGATGGTTATGGATGCACCCTTCAACACTCTGAGAGGCATGGCCTTTTTCCTAGTTAGCCATGTACAACACATTCAAAGATGGATGTAATGGGGGACTCCCCATTTGATTCCATACATCTAGAGTAAGGACATTTACCTTTGCACCTATGTCAATCAATATATTACTCAGGAGCCACCCATTAATAATTGCATTTAGTGTGATCTCCTTATCATAATTAATGTTGTGAGGGGGTAGGTTAGCATGTAGGACTTGTCTCTTACACTCTCCTCTAGCACACAATACCTTTCCTCTTAGCCATTCTCCTAGAAAAGGAATAATGTTCTCCTGCCACAACATTTGAAACACTTCCCTAACCTCATCCATATCCTATTGAGGAACCTCAACGTGCTCTTCTTATACTCCAACTGGCATGATTGCTCCTTTAGACACTAGATTTCTCCTTGTAAACTCCTAATCACCTCCATGGTTTCTTGGTACACCTCCTTCTAGTGGGTAGGATCAGGATATTTCCCATGTAACACTTATTCTCTTGTGATAAGAGGCTTCTACTTTGGTACCTCTCGGGCATGTGAGACCTCAGTGTGTGTAGTGACCAAAACAGCTCTAGCTCGGAGTTAAGCGCTACCCTCGACATCCATTATGGGTCGGTCCTCTTTACACTCACCATCCCCATGCCTTTTTCCTTCTTCTAGTTCTTTCTCATGTGGTCATACAACTCTAGGTATTATTCATACTCATTCTTCTTCTTGCACTATGAGCACTGCACCAAATTAGGTCACTTGTGCTTGTAGTGTTTAGTCAATCCACAATTATAACATATCCCATGGGGAAAGTTACCTCTTCCTCCACGATTGTTATAACCTTTAAAGCCTCTAAAAACATCTTCCTTGACCTCCTCCATTTGCATGCCCTTCATACTAATAATTCATGGCTTTAGAACTTCTTCAAATGGATTTGGTCTATTAATCAGAGTCCTTTGAATCGTGAGTAGTGGATGTGAATATTTTACAATAACATGAAACATTTTTCTGCAGCGTAAAGCACATTGTAATAAAGGACATCTACAAGGATCATGATCTCCATGACATATCTCACAATCTAATGATATAGCACGTACTGGTCTTCAAGGCAAACTATCCTTCATGTGCACCTCCACTTCACAATACGTGCACCAAATTCCACCACATGTTTCATGAGATGAATTCGTAGATAGCTTCTCAATTTTTTTAGCCATGGAAGTAATCCAAGCTTCCAAAAATGGACTCATGCTAGTGTCAATGCTCCCATGGCCTCAATGCATAAAGCAACCTCCAAGGCCTCACATGGATCCGTGAAAGTTTTGTGTGAACGGCTCACCTAAAGGTTGTTGTCAAGCCCCTAATGAACCACCGTGTATGTTGGGATGGATGGATATCATAGGATAGCTTTGACAAGAGATGTTGAGACCCCGATTTATAGGATAAGTACAAGAAGGCATGTGGGCACTCAAGGAGAAAGTGCACATGACAGGGTTTTAGGATGGTTTAATAGAACAACTAGTGCACGCACGAAAGGAAAAGTAGGATTTTTGGACTTAGCCATATTTGGCATATCCAAAAGGACACGTGAAAAGCATGACCCAACTACACATGCAGAGTGGATAAGGTGCCAGCCTAGTAGTAGGTTGGCCTAGGAAGGAATATGCTCTGTGATAGAAGCTTCTAGAAGACCATCATGGCAAGGAGTGGAGAGCTCACCCGAGGAGCATGCTCCCATGGAGGACCACATTTAGACACTTGGTGATAGATCCAAGCCTCCGAATTATGGGTTTCAAGTTCAAGATGCCTATAAATACAAGTTCCCACAGAGGAATTGAGATATATATATCAATAGAGAGTGAAGCTCTACATAAATGTTGTGAGGGACTCTATTGATTGACATATATGGAAAGGATGTATCAAAAGCTTTGGGTATAAAATTTTCCTTTCATGTTTAGGTGGAATCTTATCCATTTATGATGTATGACTTTGGTCTTCCATATGGTGATATTCTATAATGGATCTAATACATGTGATGAGGTTTTCGATATGATGGAAGATATTACTTGTATAAATCCGAACATATACAACAGAATAACATGAGAGAACACCAAAATATAGATAAATGATGACAATATGATCATATAATAGCTTTTCCACTTTGAGGGGGAAAACTCCAATACCACTTCAAGGGGGTAACCTCCAAACCATACAATAACACTCCAATACTCAATATCCTCAACTACAACCTTCTAACCCCTATATATACCATTCTAACCTATGGCCAATACCGAGGCTAACCTCCTAAGCATAATAAATCATAAATGAATTATATAATAAGATAAGGGGATGTGTGCCACATGTTGGCATCTCCATAAATACATATACATCATAACATTATATCCCATGTGAACCCATACATATAACTAAGGGGATGTGTGCCACATGTCGGCATCTCCATCAACCCATATACATTATAATATTATATCCCAAGGTACATAGAATTGCCTCCTCTTTGGCATGTTTCATCCCCAAAACATAAGAAGAAGCCATATAATGAGTGTGCTTTAAATTATCGCACACTTGTTGCCAAGCTCGATCATCCAACCACCCATATGAAATCCTATCCCGTGTAAAGCAGCCTTCATCATCATCATCATCTTCTTCTTCTTATTCTTCTAATGTTGCTTCCGATTCTGATTCTAATTCTTCTACTTATTATTTTTATTTTTCTTATTCTTCTTCTACTTCATCTTCTTCTTCTTTTGTTTCCCATCCGTCCATGAAAACTTGTTCCAGCCTCGCAAAGACCAATTAGACTTTTCCTTTTCTAACTCAGAAAAGCAAATCTGTGTAGGGCCACTAATCCACAACTTGAATAACCAAATATCTGATGGTTTAGAGAATTTATCCCTAAATTTGTTCCACCATTCTCTAGCATCAATCTTGCCATCTCCAAAAAAAGCTACTAACCCCATGATCCATAAAACTAGGGTTTTAGGAATAGACCCTTTGATCAAAACTTTTCTAACCCTTTCGCCAAAGTTAGTGAAAAATCAGAAATCACGTAACATAAACCCCAATTTAATTTTTGAGAGGTTTCCGAAAATGTAAAAATTTAGGAAAAATCCTCAAATCATGGCTTATGGAGCAAAATAGTGAAAAAATAAAAATGAAATAACTCTAAAAAATAGATCAATTTTTTTAAATTTTAGTGGTATCACCTTTGAGTATCGTATTTTTAATACTCAATTCCTCATGTTTAACCTATGGCCAGAGGCCGACTCTAATCATAATAAATCATAAATGAATTATGATGTATGACTTTGGTCTCCATCAATACATATACATCATAACATTATATCCCATGTGATATATCTATGTGTGTGCCATGGATCTAATGCATGTGATGAGGTTGTTCAAGATATGATGGAATATAAATATAATAGACTCTAGGTTTATACATATATCTACGTAGTTCTATTTCATATGTGTTATATGAATGAATATAAACTCCTATACATTTCCTTTTCAGTTCAGTTCTATAAATTGTTAAGTATCCTTTTGTCTGAATGACTACATTGATCTAGAAGTCATTCTGAGCTCTATGATGAATGTATGTCTCATGTCCACTCACTCTTTTTAAGTTCCTATCATAGATGATGCTTTCCCACTTAACTCACATAAAAGAGAGACTCAACACCACGCATGCCTCAGTGAGCACCCAACACCCGCTGGGTGATAGGCCAACACATGGGATTCCCTTGTTTTTGGTGGGTGTAAAAATGACTACATCTTGGTTCCATTTTTGGACCTATTTTTGAATTTGTAGTGGGAAATAACATACATCATGATCTATGCAATGAGTGATGACAGAATGCCTAACTCTGGAAAGTATTGAATCATGGTTCAAGAGCACGAGGAAGAATTTTCTCAGAGATTCAACACTGGGCCTAGTTTGATGCACAGATGGGTAGAAGAGAACCTCTACCATGAGTTGTATGAAACTTTCTTCTGTTTCTTTCCAGTAGAGCTGTATGAATGGCTCTCAACATATGCGTCCAGATCAAGCTGGTGTTATAGATCACACATGTGGACCCAAGAAGAGTACCGAGGCTAAAAGATGTAGATCTGAATGTGGAATCATGTTGTGGATCATTGGTGGAGAGGAGTACTAGCTAGCTACATTCTGAATATGCTATTTCTACATATTCTTGTCTGGAAGTCACTGAGTTTGAGTTTCTTACGGGAGCCCAGAGGATCATTTCTACATGTTATTCCTTTGGCGATGAAGATCTTGATCATTACCTTGAGTTTAGAGGCATTTCTATGGCCGGCTAAACCTTCCTGAGCACTTGGGAGGAAGCTAGGGTGGAGGAAGATGGAAGATATTGTGACTAAAAGAAAGGGAGGAGAGACAACTCAAGTATAGTGAAGCACATGAAAGGGAGATTTCTAGACAATGCGAGGTTGCAAGTGTGATGGATCTATGGAGGTAGACATTGTGGGAAGGAGTTGAGGTTCACGTGCAGAGGACATGGAACCTGAGCAGTTTATGCTACCCCATCTCGAAAAAGTGTGGAGAGAGACCCTTTGGCTTCTGATGAGAGTTCATCACATGGAGAGAGAAGAGTCATTGGCACACATCTGAACCCACCTAGTGACCAAACCTTGGCACTTGGTTTTCCAAATCAGAGGAGTGTTGATAACATAGTTGGTATCGGTGGGAGTGACCGATCAACACCTAGGAGGTATAATTTCTCATTTGGAACTTCTATGGCTGCACACTCTATTCCAGTGTTTGGAGGAATTTTTGACAAGGAGAAATACACAAGGTTTGGGTAACACGTCGGGGAGTGGTGTGGGGCATACATCTGGTAGTGGAATGATCTCATAGACCATTGGCACATAGTTCAGCGGGACATTGGGGATGCTAGGCAGTGACCACTTCAGGCCCATTATTGGCCACATGAGGAGGATCTAGAGGTGGAACTGTGGATCGGAGGCACAAGACCTGGTGGATCCAGTGGATCTGGTGGAGGAAACACCGGAGGAAACCAAGGATCTGACTAGGAGGACAGGGCCTCAACCACCTCCTCAAGTAATCTTTGAAATGTCTTTACACTTTCCAGACTACTAGGGCATAGAGGATGTTGCATGAGCATGTTCACAAGTGTGAATTGCTATGGCACAAAGGGGATCACAACCCCAGAATGGAAGGCCAATCAATTTACAACGATGTTGCAAGGGCACACATAGATGGTATAGGAAGTATGACCCCCATCAGATGGTGGTAGATTACACCACATTGAAAAATGCCTTCCTAGCAGAATTCCACATCCCTGAGTTTGAACAGAAGAGCATCAACGCCCTCAAGGAGATTCAATAGGGAATGGTGGAGAGTGTGCGGGAGTATGACACATGGTTTAAGACTCTCTGTCAAAATTTTCATATGACATTCACCACTCACAACATGCTCAATGGTTTTTGGAGGGTTGATAACACCATTTAGAAGAGATTTATCTCATAAGACTTTCATAGACCCGCGTGAGGCATTAGAAGTTTTACACACATGCCAAAGCTATTGGAAGTGTTGATACTAGTGTTAGCCCATTCCTGGAAGCTCAAATCACTACTATGGCTAAGCAACTAGAAAATTTATCTACAAACTCAACTCATGAGACTCAGTGGAATGTGGTGTATGGATTGTGAAGTAGAGGGGCATGCCAAGGATAGTTTCCCTAAGATAAGTATGCGCCATAGCAGTGGTAGATTGTGAGATTTTTCATGGGGACCATGATGTGAGTAGATGTCCCTTGTTACAGTGTAAATTCAAAAGAATGTATCTTGCTACTATAAGATCTACACCTCTACAACCCATGATACTAAGGATTGTAGGCTTATTGACTAGATCCATGAGGCCATTGATCATGGTGTGCACTAGACCAGCCTTGCCAGTAGTTCTAAGGGTGATGACCACCAT